>JAWWMK010000008.1:3925817-3981554 GCA_035047105.1 Galeopsomyia nigrocyanea
TAAGTGTCCGCGATAATAAAGTATACATTTAAGATGAATACATTTATCAATGAGTCAAACCCATCCTCAATCCCACAGTATTTGTTTTAGAAACTCGTGTCTAAGGGCTTGTCAAAATATTTTTTTTTCGGGGGCTTTGGGTGTCGTCGACGTTTTGGTGTTAGGTTCATTAATTTATTTGAGGGCCAAATTGATTATCTATCGATTCATTTTTCATCTGAATATATATTGAGTTTACCAATTATGATTATAGCGAAACGAATTATGTAAATAGACAAAAGCCATCGAGTTGGCTAATAATTCATAACGCGAGTTGGCACATGACGATAGCGTTATAATCCGATAGCTGATAAAAAGAAAGTTTCGAGCGATAATTTTAACGTCAATCTTCGAGTGTATTAGCAAAAAAAAAATTGTTTATGCAAACAACGGGAATTAACTAGCGAGAAATTCCATTCACGCGCGTTGGCTATTGGCTTCGCGATAATCAGCTTTTAAAGTAGTCGAGTGATATATTAATTTCGAGCGTTCGCGTTATCAAGTGTACACATTTGACGATAAAGCAATTTTAACCGCGGCGGCGGCGCGATAATCGGAAGTATAAATTAGTATTTAAAAAAAAATGGAAAAAGAGGTAAAGATACGTCGCAGAAAGAAGAAGAAAAAAAAGAAAGCCGATAATCTTATCAGGACCCCGAAGATAGTGTATCTCGAGCGTTGTAAAGTGCTTTTCTTTCTCACACTCAAACCGTTCTCGCGCGCGAGCGATAACTTCGAAGGCACTTGTGCGAGCGAATAATTAACTGTGAAATTAACAGCATAATTATCGCAGACGTTATACATTACACGTGCAATAAATTATTCAAGCGTTCGCTCAGTCGCGCTCGCGGCTGACCATTAATAATGTATAATTCATGTAAATTTCGCTAATACATATCCGTGTACGCGAAATTTTGAAAAACCAATACATCTCGTTAAACCGATATACACACACACGTGCGCGAGCGAAATATAATCCAAACGAAAAGCGAGATAGTGTGTCCTGTATAACACCTCTCTCGATTTGCCGAGCAAACCACTCGCAAAAATGTACTCGCGCGCATACACACACACACACACACACACAGAGGTAGAAAAGCGGATCACTTCGTTGCTGCGACAAAAGCCCACTGTGTACAAACGCCGCGTAATATTTAACAGTAAACGGGCGCGTATATAGAAATCCTGCTGCACACAATGATTCCCTTTTCACAAAAGCGATTCCCAGCACACGCCCGAATTAGAAACGCTCGCTCGCTCGCGCCGCTCTCGACCGCCAGTTTGCCTATCTACTTTCCGACTCGATTCAATTAATCCGCGCGTGTGTTTGATTGTACTCAACGATATTCAAAATGCTGAATTTTTGGAATATTTTTTTTTTTTACAATTTCACGCTCAGATGTATAATTCTATGTAGGACGAATGTGTAAGTGTGAATTGCTGAAGCAAAACGTTCATACATTTTTACGGTCTTTTTTGAAATTGTTACCTTTCAGTTTCAACTATATTCATAAGTTTTAAAAAATTCATCTCGTCACGTACATATCCGCATGATTCTATATTATTTTCTTCAACGGTACATATAAATTCCTCAACGATAATTGCCTCGTGAAATATTTGATGCGATGATATTATACTCGCACGTAAGAACGACAATGTGATAATATAATAGCCGTTTATTTAAATTGTTCTAACGTGTGAGGTTCTTATATAATATGCACCCCTGGCGGTGGCATTGTGGTTTTATCAGCGTGAGGCATCAACTTTATCGCTATTGACCTGTTGGACTTGTAATCCCTATATACAGTTGCTCTGTTCTTCTCCCCCCCCCCCCCCCTCTATATAGCCTTCATCGTCGATATGTTGACACGGGTACAATTATAATTTACTTACATATGTATATATCTACCTATATATATAGAGCCCTTCGTCTATAGCCTTTATTATACTAACGGTTATCAATGACGAAGGGAAACTTCGTTCCGCTCACGAAGAACTAACTTTACACGCCTAAGCTCTATATATATGTAAGTGTTTGTTAAAGCTCGGATACGTATATATGTATAAATTGCAAATTTTGCGCTCGCCTAATTAATTATTAACGAGCTCTCGTGCGCACGAAAGTGGACGCTTATTTTCAATGAAATAATTCCTAAAGCTTTGTCAATGATAACTATTACGAATGCAATTTGAGCGAGCAGTTAAGGCAACTCGAACA
This sequence comes from Galeopsomyia nigrocyanea, assembly GCA_035047105.1. Lineage (NCBI taxonomy): Eukaryota > Metazoa > Arthropoda > Insecta > Hymenoptera > Eulophidae > Galeopsomyia > Galeopsomyia nigrocyanea. Next base: position 3,928,075 of record JAWWMK010000008.1, read on the forward strand.
ACGAGCTGAAAAATATAATTCCAACGTCTTAAAGCTCTGACAGCTTTTTAATTCGTATAAGTCTTTCTCGAGCTCTGCGCCGTTTCCATTATCGATGCTGTCTCGACCGTTAATTGTACGTTGCAGAAACTCTCCCCCTCTCTCTCTCTCTCTTCTGCAATGAGGAAAACAAACCAGTTGACACCTTGTTCGTTATACAAACTATTACAGCGTGAAAAGAAAAAAATTAAACTCTGTGAAATAGAATTTTCCTTTTCTTTTCAAGTCGAACTGATATATAGAGGATTTTTTTTTCCTACAGGATTTATTAACGAAAACAATGCAAGTTCGTTCCAACAACAGATTTATATGCCTCGGGCGAGTCGTCTCCGCTGCTCCCCTTCCCCCCCTCGTGAAAAAGTAATGTTCAATTAGAATTCCAACAAAGACAGTATTAGGATAGCGCGGCGCGTTTTTGGGCGCTCGTCCAGCTTTTTTCCCCCCAGCAACAGCAGCAGCAGCGTGTGTACGCGACCCGAAATCTTTATTTCGCTTTTACATTTACATTGTTGCCTTTGTACTGCACCAAAAAAAAAAAAAACAGCGTGTTGTTAATTGAAAAAGCTACTTCGTGGTGTAATAAGAGAATAATTTAGAAAAGCTTCCTCTTTGTAGAGTATACGTGTGTGTGTTAACCCTGGTGCCGAGCGCGTTGCGTTAGAGTTTTAAGGGCCATGTGTCTTTCAACGATGTTTCAACTATATTTACCGTGACCGAATTATAACGCTCGAGAGAGCTTGAGCGCGCGGCGGCGGCAGCCGGTAAAACCGTCAAAGCGTCAGCGACGTACTTTGACTCTCTCTCTCTCTTTCTCTCTCTCACACACTCGTCTTTCATCTTTCGACGATTCAAAGGACAACTTCGCCTTCATGTACACACATCCACAAAAAAAAAAAGAAATAATAAAACAATTAAATCGATCACGAGTAGTTCGTGTAATAGTTGATTCAATGCAGATGTGTGGCGTCATTCGAGAGGCAATTAAACATCGTAACTGACGATAATGCCGCGTTTAATTACAAAAGAGAGAGAGGTAGAGAGGGATGGACGATCTATCCCGGGGTCGTTTCCCTCTGTAGCCGCACTATGTGTGCAGTGTAGGATAATGCCGCTCGAGATATGGCCTGGTATTACAGGATTTCGGTCGCGCGTACACCGATTCTATACGGGCCCTGATATCGGCTCTCTCTCTCTCTCTCTGTGTGTGTGTGTGTGTGTGTGTGTGTGTGTGTGTGTGTGTGTGTGTGTGTGTGTGTGTGTGGGCGTATGGAATTCATTTGCACCCTGGCTTATATTACTCAACTTGCGAGCTTTTGTTTTATTATTAATGCTGTGCCTGCTATTCATGTTATTCACTTTGGCTGGCTTTGGTTCATTTTTTTAATGATGATTTAGGCACGAGATTAAAGATATGTTTGTTACGGAAAATATATAGTTGAAAATTGGGTGTACAGGTGGCGCTTTTAGTGGTTTTGTTCAAATCCTCGAGTAATTTTGCCTGGGTAGGTGTAATTATGTGTTGAATGAGATCATGTTATTATAAAAGTAATAATGTAAGAATCAAATTAATACCTTCGGCTTTTGATGTAAGTATTATCAATTACAAACGAAACCAGTGAAATATTCACCACAGAACCGACATCACGAGGACGAGCACGTAAAATTTAATCTCCGTCAAACTAAATAGCGACGGTGATTTTAATAAACTTTAGGTGGACAGCCAATGGGGAGAAAAGCGCTGGCCCGCGGAAAGATAGGAAGAGAAAGAAGAAGACGGAAGAAGCGCGGGGGGCGCAGGAAAGAAGATAAAAATGCAATTTAAACTTTCCGCAAGCGTTTCGTGATGCAAGCGTTACAATGACAGGTCAAGCAAATAATTCAGCGAGAAAGAAAAGAGCCGGTGGGGGAGGGGAGTATAGCCCATGGAAACAGTATTTTCTCCATCGGCAATTCGCCGCGTATACGGGAACTTTGCCAAAAGTAAGCACGCAGAACAGATTTATTCCGTTCGGCGCATTAGTCATACTTTTTCGACATATTACGCGGCTCGCGGGCCCATCTCGCGCTATACGTTTAAGAAAAACACGGAGCCGGGAAAATTTTTCCCACGCGCGTATTTCGAATTTTCGCTGCCGGAATTTCAATATCTCTCTCTCTCTCTCTCTCTCTCTCTCTCTCTCTCTCTCTCTCTCTCTCTCTCTCTCTCTCTCTCTCTCTCTCTCTCACTCTCTCGCCGCGACAAAAAAGAAGATTATTTATAGCTGCGACGAGCTAGCTTTCATAAATTTTCCTCGTAGCTTTATCAAGTTTTCGTTCTTTATACACGGCAAAAAGGTCTGTAAGTACATACTATATGTGTGTAAGTGCGTCGAATACGTGCGGTTAACAATTTTATTTTCGGCTCGAGCTCGCGCGAATTAAAAGTTTGATGGGCGCGTAAAATGCGCTTTTCTTGACATATATACACACACGTGCTACTGCTGTTGCTGCGTTCGAAAGTGCCTGCACGAACGTTAAATTTTTAAGTCTCAATTAACTCTGATGTATACGGTCGGCCAAAACCTTTATTGCCAACAACAAAGTGTCACTTTGTTTCTAATATATCCGAGGTAATGCTACTTATATTTTTTGGCACAAGCAAAAAAAAAAATAATAAAGATAAAAGCCCTGGCGAACAGATTATATACACGAGACAATCGATTAAACTATCAATCTCATATTACACACAAAGCTAAAGCGGTAGGTATATTAATTTCATCCCTTGAAAAGGTTTCTTTCCCTCATTCCCATTCGTCGGTTAAATTGAAATTCGACTATACGTGCGCGCACGTCAGAGAGAGAGAGAGAGTTCCAATTTAAATGACACGTCATAACGTTTGGCTCTTGCGGTATAGAGAGCCTTGTAATTTCTCGGCTGAGCAGCAGCAGCAGCAGCAACGAACGCTCGTAAAAAAAAAATCAGGTATATAGCTCTCTATTGGCGCGTGACAGTTTCGCGCGTGCAGATTGATCGTGCGCGCCACGTAATCCACGTATCTGTGTGTGAGTGTGCGTGTATAAACTCTCGAGCGTTATTGGAAAAGGATGGCTCTTTCGATACCCACTTGCAGCTTTTTCCTGACCCTAGCCACTTTGTTTCTCTCTCTTTCGATCGCTTATTTTTTTTTGCGACTGGGCAAAAATAAAAAAAACATTTCTTGCTCGAGTTCAGTGCAGAGAATTGAAAAAATCCGGCTGGTATTGCTTTTTTTCTTTTTGCTGTTTTTACGAAGCTCGATGTTAATGGGAAGGAAGAAAGTTTCGATTACAAGTAGGTTTTTTTTACGCGGGAATTCAAGTGCTTTGTGCCGTAAATTCTCTTTGTCTTAAAAACAATCAATGATTTTTGCATTCGACTACAAGATTTAATAAATAAAATAAGCTACATACAAAAATACAAATTAAAACTCTAACAAGCAGCGGATACTCTAAAAATCCTTAGCAGTTCCATTCATCAATATCACGTCCATTGGCAAGGTTGTCCACTCGAGGAGGGATCGATATAGGCGCTCTTATTTCGTCGCAGAGTCTTTCAATCGGCTACAAGTCTCTCTCCCACCCTTGTCTCGTACGGGCGGCCGATACAAGCTCGTTGTCCTCCCAAGAGAGAGAAAAAGAAAAGAAACGGCGAAAGGAGCAAGAGAGCTCTCTCTCTCTCTCTCTCTCTACCACTTGGGCTCGCTGCAATAAAAGCGACGTCACCGACGAAAAAGAAAGAAAGGCTCGAGATTAACGAACAGAAATGTCAAAGGGAATGCGCCAAGCTTTTGATCGACCTTTATTTGCGAATATCGACAAGAAGTAAAAATAAAGCAAGCCAATGGTATACTCGTAAATATTTAGATTGCTCGTGGAAATCCCTGCGATGCGGATTTCTTTCCCCCGTCTCGTACAAAGTGAATGTTAGTTTGAACTCCATTACGACGGCAAGAAAAAAAAAATTAATAAATTTTTTAATTCGACTAGACTGCTCTCTTCTTGCAGTCCACTCGATTGCACGTAAAACACAGAGAGAGAGACAGAGCAAAGCCAATCGTTCATTTGTCGCACGTCAGAAAAGAAAGAAAGAAAGAACGAAAGAAAAAATGAATCGGACTCATTTCCGCGCAGACGGCGAATTAGAATCGTAATTGAAATCATAATTGAAACTGCGCAAGGATGTGTCTCCTAATGCTATAGCGCATAAATCGAGAGGGAGAGAAAGATTGAATCGCGACGCACGAAGGGGAAGGGGGTAAAGCTCTGGCCCAATTACCAGTTCGATTAAATGAGCCGATGATTGGCTCGCTATACTGCTGCTGGAAAATTGAAGTTGCGCGCTTCTTCCATGCTTTTCTCTCTCGTTTACAACTCGCTCTCCATTATCCTCTCGTTATAAACGTACGTCACCGCGGGAAATCGCGAATTAATCCACTCTTCTCTCGACAGTTTTCCATTGTGATAGCTGCTGTATGTATGCATGACAAGTCGAAAAAGCAACCCCTATTTCGCATCACGGAAATAAAAAGAGAAATGTAAAATGTTTTCTCTCTTGTAGTGTAATTAACCTTGCCCTGCTACAAATTCCCGAGCTCGTATAGTTTCTGCGAGGTCATTTTTCTTCTTTTTTTTTTTTTAATTCAGCGCTGTATGCACAACGCGTTTCCTTGTATTTAAATATTGCGAGCCGTGCTTACATACACTGTAAAACCATTAATTATTGCGTTCTCGGCATACTTTCGGCGAGTCGTCGCGCGAGAGATAGTATACACATCGCGATCATAACAGCGCGCTTATACCGTTTACGAAAAGAAAAATAAAACGCATTATATCATTGAAAAAATTGCATTGAAAATAGAAGTAGTTATAGCTTTTAAAGTAAAAGTATATTATAGGATGCAAATGAGATAACGGATGAGAGTCATAGTGCGGCATGGCATAACGAGCTCTCTATGCGCGCCCGCAAGCTTTTGTTTATATCTCTCGCTCTCGGTTGAGGTGCGTGCGCGTTTGACTCTCCAGTCACGCGTCCACCCACACGCCTCTCTCTCTCTCTCTCTCTCTCTCTCTCTCTCTCTCTCTCTCTCTCTCTATAGCACTCATTCGGAAAGAGTGAGAGAGGGGCCCACCCAACGTGTATGTGGGTCAAACGCTTTGTTCTTTCGCCTGTTCGTTGCAGTCTTTTTGTCGTATAGTCGTCGTCCACCTCCTCCTCCTCCTCCTTGGCTAAGCTATTTATTGGGGCGTGATGATACACACCGGATAAACCGTATATACGTGTGCTCCATCGTCATTTCATTATTACATTCGCTAATTTGCTCGACGTCACTATATTTTTTGATTTCAATCACCGAATTGTTATTCCATGCGATTTTTCATCGAATAACATAGCCTCTGATGTACGTTATTCTAGCAAGCAAATAATTCACATTCGTGCTGGCGAACTACCCTTCATTCTTTTTTTTTTTCGTAGCGTATATAAGCTTGAAATTTCCCCGTAACTGCGAATATTTGTATCGGCCGTGGCGGTTTTACGAAATAAATGCAAACGGAAAAAGGGTCGGTAAGCAAGGAAGGAAGGAAAAGAGCGTTTCTTGCCCGCACGAAGATTGATACTTCCTTATTCTTCGGGCGTTCTACGGTACTGGCCAATTTTCCGCGGAGGGAGAGAGAGAGAGAGAGTGTAAATAGCCGATGAAGCATCGTAGTAGCCGGCCAATTTTACGGCCGCGGCGGCTGCTGCTGCTGCTGTTCCGGTCACGGCCTGCATTCCGAGAATGGACTATATGCGCCGCGCGGAAACTGAATATATATCGTGCTCTGAAGATTCAATGAAATATACCGACTCTGCTCTTGCACGTGTGTGTGTGTGTATGTCTCTTACTACGGGCAAGGAGCGTTTTATTTATAGGCTTTAATTTATTGGGTACAGCAAGACAGCAGCAGCAGCAACGCGACTATTCGTCGCGGGGCGTTTTCGTTATGGGAATATTATGGACGTTTATATATATCTGACTAATGCCTCTTATTATGCGCATGTGTTTATATATATTTAATTGAATGATTAATTGCGATCGTTATTGCGTTATTGTTGCTCGATTGACACGTATATGTATACAAGCACAAATATTTCGCTATATAATTGAATTCATAATCGACATCCTATCGCGTATATATAATTCTATTATAGATGTTTTGATTATTCTATTACAATTGTTCGTTGAATGCTAACGATATGATATGTAAATTTTCGCAATTGATAGCGTTATACTTGTACACACGAGGCAATTAAACGACACGTAGCCGCAATTAGCGTCAGATGCGATAAAGCTGATATGGAAGACGAGAGACGATATTTCACTTTGTAATCGTAATCAATTATCGAAGCCAATCATTTATCGTCAAATGAGTGTATAATCGAGGCATAGCAGCTGCGGGAGATTCATCGCGCGAGCGCTTTACAACCGGTAATTTCGATGTAAATGGATAATGAGAAGCCAACACGTCTCTTCCCTACCCAATTACCAAGTTTCAATTACAAAAAAATTCGCAAAAAAAAAGGTAACGTGTATATTTTGAATATACCCGTACATACGTGACCATAACTCCATTGACTATATATATATACCTTCGCGATATTGAAAGAAGTCGAAAAAGCCCTTTGTGCGCGCGAAGGAAACCCGATCGCACAAAAGAAGAAACAAAAATGAGCTGCGCGCGCGATCTTTCTCTCTCTCTCGTTTGGCGTTTTTTTTTTGTGCGTTGCAGGTGAGCGATCATGGTCTAATTACAGCGCTCTCTTTCCGTCCCGCGCTGCAGCAGCCAAAGCCGTAGCCAACCCCACACACACGCACACACATACACATATATACACTAACTCGTTCTCTCTTAGTGAGAGAGGAGCGAATTACACTCGATTGCTTCATTTGTGCGCGAGAGGCTGCCTGCGCAAAAAGAAGTTTGCGTATAGAGAAACTCCGGTCGACCTTCGCGGACGTCGACCCTCCCATTCTTTCTTTTTACTTTATTTTTTTTTTGCTTTATACCGATTGAAACTCGTTTTACTACTACCGGTGTGCGTACGTGTATGTGTATACATACTGGGATGACATAACGATTATCGGGTCGAAAAATTTATAGAACTGATTATCGGATACGTTGAAAACGTATATAATGCAGGTGCAGCAGCATTGGGTGTGGTTTATTTATAGCTTCGCGAGTGCGCGAGGCGAATACCAAATGTTTGTTGTTCGCGTCGGCGAGACGATAAATTTTACTATCGCCGAGATAATAAAAGCGTGTTGAATCTTCTTTCTTTTTTTTTCGGTCCATACCAGATAAGATTTTTAAATATGATTTAGTTTTCTGTGGATTCTTGTATCAAAGCTGCTCTGATAACGAATGGAAGTTGGTCTGAAAAGCTAATTCAAAACTCGATTGCATTACAATACAATACACGAAGCAATGTACTTATTATTCTACATCAACGTCAAAGGAAAAATCTAGATAATCCAAAGCCTCTATAATTGGATCCTAATTTTCATTATTTTCCCACAAAAATTCGATGATTCTCAAATGGATATTTCAGTACCCTATCAAAGTAATGAAATGTATCCCTCGCGTACACACACACACACAAAGTTGAGCGTGGAAATTACAGGCCTAGCGCAAAAAGGGTCTCGCGCGCACGAGTGTATAAATATAACTATAAGAAAGCGAGCAAAAAGGAGAAAAAAGGGCTCGCGGGTGGGGAGAGAAATGAAAATTGGCCGTGAGAGTCCGTCAAAGGGATAAAAATTCAACATATGCGCTGGCGCCAGACGTTTACATCCACACAAACACACACACACACACACACACACACACACACACACACACACACACACACACACACACGGCAATATACACGTCTTTCATACATTATACACGTATGATGTCGCGGACTAGTAATTTGCGAATGTATGTTCCGATGAAGAAGAAGAAGAAGTTTACCACCCAAAGAGAGATTCTGTCTATATCTAGCTTGAGGGCATCATTCGATTATGACGCTTAAAAGCCCTCGCCTTTCCATCGATCTCTTCTTTTTCTTCTTCTTCGCCTGATGTCCATTAGAACTTCTCCTCGCGCCGAGATTGCGTGTTGCAAGTCGGGCGCCAAGGGTGTGTAACGTAATTAGACACAGCTTTTTTTTTATTTCGCTTGGAAAAATTTGATAGAATATAAAAGAAAGAGTAAGGGATTGTGCAACGCGAAATTCACTTGCCCGAAAAAGTAATATAGCTAAAATGTTGGCGACGGAAACGAGGAGGCCTTCACTTCAATCAAATTTCAGCAGCCCGCAGAGCAGAACGACGCGAAGTCAATACCATTATCTGCATAAAGCTAAGCTCGTGCGCGCTATATACTCTCTTGCTAACGCAAATAGATTAAAAGTGCTTTTACATACAGAATAGAGAATAGTCTGGACGAAAAAATCACTACTGGCATTGTAACACCTGTGAAGGAAAAAAAAAGAAGAATTTTCTCTATTTAATAAAGCAAACAATATCGCGAGGCCATATACATTCCAATCGCGCGCTACTCGCGCGGTTATATCATTTAAAACGGAAGACATTCGTATCTAGCGCGCGCGCGTATCGTCCCTCAGGAGTTTCTCTCAGGGCATTATTCATCGTTAATCCGCACGTATATATATATACACTATATATACATATACCTTATATACCTTCGGAAACTCCCTGGGCGTCTTTTGCGCTACTCGCGCGCGCGCAGCTGAGCGATTTTATCCGGGATTATTTCCGAATCGCAGATTCTCACGGATGCATCATGCACGAGAGAGATAGAGAGAGAGAGAGAGAGAGGGAGTGCAATTGCGAATATAACGCGGCAAAAAGAGAGACAACGAAAAAAAAAATGACGCGACGCCGCTAGCAGCAGCAGCAGATATGCACTGCAGCCGTGTAATTTTAATGTATATGCGGAGATTCGCGTGACGCGTTCTATGTGTGTGTGTGTGTGTGTGTGTGTGTGTGTGTGTGTGTGTGTGTGTGTGTATCATGATGCTTTTATTTGGAAAAAAATTCATGGATTCAATCTCCGTGCTTGTAAACTTTTCATCTGTTAAATTGTTCTTTTGGACCTTTCGTTTTTCACTGTGCTGATGAGCTTCGTAAATACATATTATACGATTTATAATGCAGAGATCCGCTGCGCTTTATTTTTATCATAAAATGACATTTTCTAGGCGCGGCTAGAAATTTTCAAAAAGTAATTCTCTCTGAAACTTGGAGCGATTAAACTTCAAAAAAAAGCACGAAACAAAAGCTTCGCGAAAAAAAGACGCTGCTCCGCGCGGAAGTTCTTCTGGAAAAACAGAGAGAAGTAAAGCTACAAATAGGGGACCACCTTGGTGCTCGAGACTACAATGCACAGAGAGAGAGAGAGAGAGAAGTCTCGGTCTCGTGTGCGCCGGCTGCGTATTATCTGATCTCTCATAACAGTTCCGTGCAGCCGCGCATCTCAATGCACTTTTGCCTCGACTCGCTCGCACGACTGCTCTCCATCTGCGCGCACGGCACAGATTAAAAAAAAAAACGAATACTTTATTCTCTCGCGTATATGGATAATTATCACACGCGCAAAATTTCGCGATTCATTTCGATGTATATACGAAAAGTAAGATTACGTAAACGAGAGACGTTTTGGAAAATATTTCACGAGCGGAAGAAGAAATCTACTTTGCGTTTGATGATTGGTTCGTTGCGCAACGTTGCGCAGTCCGACGAATGTAACAATGTAAATGCACAGCAGTGCACATGTTGCGTCGTTCGTCGCGCTAGCAATCTCATATAGCTCACTCTTTTCTGTAAACAATCGCGTATGTAGTCTAGTTGGATAATATATACATTGACGTTATGCTGGAGCTTTATAAGCTTCAAGTCGGCTACCTATTCTCGAGACATTCTGCGTAATTTTTCATTAGGACGATGCACTCCTTTTCTCTTATTCCGCCGTTTGATGTTCCACGATACGAGAAATCTGAACGATGCATTTTTCAGCGTTTTACTACTTAACCGACGTCGTTGTGCTTTCTCGGGTAGAACTGCAAACTTCGACGAACATTAAACTAACATGAAGCTGAAGTTGACCGAATTTCGGGTAGCTCACCGAAAGCCAATGTTTCAAAGATTTCTTCAAAGAGCTCTCACGTCTGAACAGTGAGTCTGTCAGCTTCAGCTTCATTAAACCAATATGTTAACATTAATTAAAGTAGAATATTGTTGAAACATTTGTTAACAATAATAATACCAAAATATTAGAAAAGACAAAAAGCATTTTCATCAGTTAAAGTGTAACTTTATGACCACAAAGATCCTCCTCAACAAATATATGTATCTCTGCTAAGACAGAGACTCGCCCGCGGGAGCTGAAGTAGTATTATAGCGAACAGGCGCGCGTTGCGCGGTAGTATAGTATAGAGTGACGAGACGCGAAGGCCCGCGGGCTGCTGTACGAGAAGGCGCTCATCGCCGCGCACCGCGCCGTTGCTCGAGCTTCACGACCTCGATCCGCACTAATCAACGAAGATAATTGCCTCGTTACCGTTCAAGCGCGCATCGCGATAATGTGTTCCGTCGATCAGCGACACCCATGATGCATATATATATATACACACACACGGCAAGCGTTCCCGTCATTCTCCCTCCCGATATATATCGCCGCGAGAAATGCTCGGATTTACACAGTAAGCAATCTGACAATACTATCGTACATGAATTTTTCTATACGTGAGCGTAAATACTTGTGATTTTGCTAATGCAGACCGGAAACTTGTTGCCCGTTTCGCAATGAAACTTTTCCATTTAAAATAGCATACGCGAAATTTTGCGAAATCATGAGTCAGACGCGCGGAACGTGGAACTTTTCCGGCGGATACGCGACTTTCTTTGAAGTTTTGTAATTTCTTAATATACAAGCCAAGGGAAGTCGTGGCGGTAAAATTTTCGAATGCCAACTTTTCGAGCCACCCACCCGACAACTTCAGTTTAGCGCTATTCACGGAAACACAGTTTTTCTTATCTTATATGTATTCGTATTAAACTTAACCAAAACTTTTTTCAACTTCTCAACATATTATATTTTTGGTAATAATTTGTCGTCAGACAATAGCAAAGTTGCTGAGTAAACTAATTCAACGATCGTCCATTATCTTCAAAATAGTATAATTTAACGCGCGCATCGAGAGCTAAACGATTAAAGTCATATACGTCTGCGTCGGCATCCACTGTGCTACATGGTTTGGTATAAACTACGCGAGAATATAAAGGGACCGGGCTGGCCATTGGCGCTCGAAAATTATAAACGGCCGTGCCTCTCTCTCAGGCTTTAAATTTAATTATCGCGCTTTCTCAGCGATACAAAAGCTCTTTATAACTGCCGGAGCCCATAAACGCGCTTTAATTATAATCGCCGCAGCCACTCTTCTTCGACGTTTCGAGGTAGGATAAAAGAGCTAGGAAAAAGAAAAAAGAAAAAACCGACGGAGAGAAAGGATTTTTCCTTGTTTGCTTGCTTTCCTTTTTGCGCAACGTATTTTTTCGCGCCAGCTGTTGCTGTACGTTGTATGACGTGTGCGAGGGTGAGAGAGGTTGATAGTCAAGATAAAGTGCAGGAAATTCTTCAAATTCGTAAAACGCGCGCGAGATCGACAATGACAAATTGACTCCAGAGTGTAATTAATTGCGTAGTTGACTTGAGATTTACTCGGCAGCTAATATAAGCGAAGAATTTCGAGTATAAGCCAAAAGTGAAGTATCTCAAGTTCAAGTATTTAGTAGCTTGGGCAACAAAGCTTGTTTATATATACATGCAGAACGCGTTAAACGTTGATGTTCGTGTCACATAATATATCTGAGGAAGAGTGGACAAGCTCTCATCTTCGTCATAAACACAGCATCTCTCTCTCTCTTTCTCTCTCAGGTAGAGAGTTGCTTTGAAAGCCGCGCGCCGCGTAGCTTACGACGTTATGAGAAATTCTTGGGAGGCGCCTCTTATACTTACTGCCTGCGGTTGCGGCGGCGCGGCGGCGGTGGCGGCGCGTATCGCGCGCTAATTGCAACGTCGACGTGCGCAAATCACGGCCTCGCAACTTTTACGGACGATACTCTCTCTCTCTCTCTCTTTCTCTTTCGCTTTGCATTTCAAAGTACCTGCCACGCACTTTTTCCTTTTTTTTTCTTTGCCTCGCGGAGGCTTTTCCCTCCCGCGTGCTTTGTATGCCACCTTTTTCTATTTTTCTTTATCGCTCGTATAATGTGCGAGAAAACGCGGTATATAATACCTATAAAGCCTCGAGTAAATGTGTTTTTAATTTTTTATGTGTTCTGTGGGTTACAATAGAAGTTTTTTTTAATGGAGTTCTTTTTGCTGAATATTTTTTGTGAAATCGAAGAGCTTTGTTCATTTCGCGCTTCTGTCGTTAGATGGATGTCAGTAGGGTATCTTAAATCGTTTGTGAAAAAACATGGTGATTGTGTTATTAGAGTTCCATTTCTATGTCATTAAGTAAAACTCGACCAAATGAATATATTTCATTTTATTAACTATTTGATACTATCTTTTTAGCCATTTACGATTATATGTGGCTCAGAAGCCCTTACAATCTCGCTATCAGGTCACTTGCAAAACTGCTCACTTTATTATACCACCACTTTTCCCAGTTTAACATTTTACTCAAAGTTTTTAAATATTTTATCTAGTATTTGATCGTAAAACGTTAAGTTTAGGGTCACAAATATGCGCTCAACTTTTTTGATGAAATTTTCGAGAGAGTTTAATACAAAGTTGAAGCATAGAGTTCATTTTTTCTTTCTGGCCGTCTTTCTCCAGAGCAACTCATAAAGCTTCTCTTTTATTATGTATAATTTTCTTAATATTTCTCAAGTATTTTAGGCGAGCAGCAGCAGCAGCGGGCAAGTACACTATATAGGGGTAGCTCCTTTCATCTCTCTCTCTCTCTCGGCATTTACGAGGAAATAATTTTACTCTCAAAGTACAAGCCTGTTTTAATGCTCGAAATAATAACCATCATTTAGTCCTGCTTCTGTGCCTACAGTCACGTAATTGCACTATCCTCAAAATCCGTTATGTTTGCGTTCGCACTTGCAGAGCAAAAACAATAAAGAAGAGCGAGCTTTATTCGTCTTTCTCTCTCTCTCTCTCTCTCTTTCTCTCTCTCTCTCTCTCTCGTAATTCTTTTTATTTTTCAACCATTAAACCGTCGATGGGAGTGTCTATTACGAGTAACTGAATGGAAGGCAAATGAGCTGCCTAATAATCAATGCAGCAGGATAGAAGAAAAAAAACGCCGCGTAGCTATATAACTATGTAGATCGGGTACTTGGCTTTAAGGGAGAAAGAGAGAGAGGGCTGCTCAACGTAATCCGGAATCGCGGCGCCGAGATCATTTATGACATTTAGGAACTCGTTAAAAACTTGAAGTAAGCGAGACGCCACCGCCGCCGCGTGATTCCGACTAAAGGAAGTGATGGCGGTAGAGAGAGTGAGAGAGAAAGAGACAGTGGCTACGTTAAAATCAGAAAGGGGGATTATAAAACTTTGATAAGGCGATAAATAATTATCCGGCAACTCATCTCTACTCCTCCCTCCCCCGCGACGATAGATAGCGATTTAACTAACTTTTAAATTGTCGTTTACAGCCGTATAAGTTTACCATCCCAATCTTCGTCTTCTCTTACTTTTTTTACGCGCTCGGTATGTCTCTCGGATGTAAATTGAAAGGGACGAGATTGAGAAACAAAAGTGCGCGCAAATTAGGCGCGAGGGGATCGTTTGATTTAATACGAAGATTCCTCATAAGATGTGGGCTCACTCGGGAGAGAGAGAGTGAGTGAGTGAAGAGAAGGGCGCGCAACTCAGACGTTCTCAAGTTTTGGGAGAGTGAGAGAGAGAGAGAGAGAGTTGGTAGTACGATAGCGCGAGAGGCAAAATTTCAGCGTCTAGCAAGTGCTGACGTTCGCAGGCGTACGTCGATGTATGAGAGTCGAAGTTTGCGACTTTCCAAGTACGTACTTTGCCGATCGCAAGCACAGCTAATGTATGCTCTACCTCCAGCAGCAGTAGCAGCGTCGTCGTCGTTCTCTCTGTTTTTGCTGGCAGCGCTGTTATATTCTTGCGAGCGCGCGCGCGGATTAACTGATGGCTAATACTACCACCTCACCTGCATGCGAGCGATGCAGGCAAAAGCAAAGCCGTCGAATTTCTTTTTTTTTTATTACGAACTTGTCAAGATTGATAGAGAGTCATCGTATTGGAATATAAATCTGGCGAGTGAATTTATCAAGGTCGAAATGCATATTTTCAACTATTTAAACCGCAAACAGTCGAAAATTAATTTATTAATAATGCAAAGCCATCTAGTAGTCGAAAAAAAAGATCAATGTTAAAGAGCTTGCGAGGCGAAAGGTAATAAAAAAGTTATATTCAGAACAAAGGCTACAAATAAAAATTAGGAAAGTATGCCGACGACAAGAGCAAAGCAATTTTCACTAGTCGAAAAACGATGGAAAACTGAAAAATAAATGAAGGGACATACGTGCACCGTCTATAAAATTCCAACAAAAAAAAAACATAACCAAACTACGTCGTATCGCCACGGCAACACAGTGATGACCGCGTAACAAAAAGGCGTAAAAAGGTGCAGCGCGAGAGTGCCGAAAATAGTCGACGAGATAATAATAAGAAGAAGGGACAATGAAATTCGTTGGCAACTGAAGTGCTCGCCTACCAAGGGAGAAAATCATCGCGCCGGTAATGGTCGCTATTGTCTGCGCTCACGTCTTTTGCCATCTCTCTCGATCTCTCCTGCTCTCCCTTTCTCCTATAAGGGAAAAATAGCGAAAAGAAAGCTCGCGAGTCTCTATGTCTGATTGGTTGTTTAAAGGTTAGTGAAGCATTCTTTTAGTTTTTTTAATCTAGTTTGCCGAAGATAAAAAAAAAACAGAACGGATTGTTGTAGGAAAAACAGAGAGAGAGTGAGAGAGGAATGGAGAGGGATATATATATACGAATGGCAGTCGGATTATGCAGAGAGAGAGAGAATGAGAGGGAGGGGTTGGGTCGGTCGTATAGCCTCGACGCGCGGCGCGGTTACCGGACAATTTATATGCTAATTTATATGCGCTTAATAACGATGTCCGTCGGTGCTTACCGACACGCCTTTCGGCTACTGCCTGCGCGCCTCCTGATGCTGCTGCTGCTGTCGCTGTCGCTGTGTGTGTGTCTCTTGGCGCCGTTTGCACACCCTCGATCCTTCTGCTCTTGCTTCAAACTTCTTTCGCTCTCCATTACTATTTAATTTTATTTTTTCTCGACTGCTTTCGTCGATACTTCGTTTGTAATAATTTTTTTTTTAATATCGCAAGCTTGATATCGTAAATTAAGCTTCATTTCACTTTGAAATTCATATATAAGGTGCAACCGCGTGGCTGTAAATTACTTGCGGGAATATGCTACTTTACGACGTAATATAATTTATCAATCGATGCGTTATAAAGTAGATAACACGGGAGGAGGAGAGAGAGAGAGAGAGAGATAGGGATGGATGATGGCTTATAAATCCATGCAGGAGATAGTGGTAGTAGTATATAGGAAGGTCGTCTGTGTGTGTGTGTGTGTGTGTGTGTGTGTGTGTGTGTATGTGCGGGGGCTGCTGATGTGATCCTTCAAACTGTTAGCGTTGGGATTGAGCAAATCCTTCAAAGTCTATTAATATGGAGTAAATTAATTTTCGTGGGCTCGTTTCACGTGCAGTTTGCGCGAGCGAGAGCGAGTACTGCTGGCCTGTCGACTAGCTAGCAACGTTAAAAGCTTCTTACGCTTGCGTCGGCGTTGTTGCGCGTTTGCTTGATATTTCATTTCGCTCTTCCTGATGGCTAATCTCGTTTATCAATGAATTGACTCTGGTGTACAACGATGAAATAGCGCGTTTTGCTAATTTAATCGCTGTGATGTTATTACATTGAAAAATAAATAATATGTAAATTCGCTTTTGTACTGTTAGACTTTGAAATAAAATAAATGAAAGATTGGACAAGAACAACTTTGTTATGTTTAAAATGTTAATTTTTGAGTTTTACTTAATAGCATTGTAAATTGTTTTACATCTACTGCATTGGGAAAATTAATTGCATAAAAGTTACATTAAAATTTCAGATGAGATCTTTAAAACTAACAATTATTTTTAAAATATGAAAGATTGCATTTGTAACGCGACAAACTAAGCGCGATGTAATCAAGAATCGCGAACAAAGACAGAAAGAGAGAGAGAGAAAGCGTGGCATTCGTTATACGGTTCTCGCGCGCGCACTCATTTCCATTCTGGCCTCGGTGCCTCGTTACACACGTCGATATTCCAGCAGTGCAGCAGCAGCAGTAGCACTCTGACTGCGCTATATAGTAGTGGTAGTGGAGGCGCCACTTGGAAAATGCGGGCGAATTCGCTCTCTCTCGCTCGCGCAATTACGACAATGTAAACAAAAAAAAAGAAAAAAACTTTCTTACCTTTGTTTCTCTGACCAGCGTAATTGGTTTATAACTCCAGTGACATTATTGTCGTTTAGCCTGATTTATTAAAAAAGAAAAGCTACACTTCGAGATTTCACGAAATTAACACCGCAGTGTCGTCTCGTCTCGTCTTTTTTATCTCGTTAGTTGCGAGCAGCACCGACGAGTAAAAATATCCATCTGTTTAATTTTGAATTAACGATCGTTACACAATTTGCGAATTTTTTTTTTTTTTTTTTGGTCCTCCTCTTTGAATGAAGCGTCTCTCTCTGGAAATGTTTTTAATTTCGTCAAAAAGGGCGCATGGCTTTCATTGAAATGTAATTTGAAGTAGGCGCGCAAAAAGGTTTTGTCGTATTGATTAATTGAAATTTAAGCGCATCGCTGATGGCGAGCGTGCGCGCGCGAGAGTTTGTTTTCGACTCGTTTGTGTGTTATGTGTATGTATATGTGGCCGCTGCGTGAAATTCCATTTTAATTATGCCACGGTGAATGCAGTCTGCAAAATTATTCGGAGAATTGTGGTTTTGTTGCCGGCTTGTTACGCGGACCATTGTGGCGCTTCGTATACGCATAACAAGAAAAACGTCAAATTCACGTTGTAGCGAAGAGAATACAAACCGAAAATTGTAGATAATCTTTTAGAAAATCATGCGAAACACGAACACATCCATGTAAAACCGTCAGTTTATCGCAAGGATTAAAATACTAAATGCCGTATATCCGTCGGATGAAATCCCAGCGGGCACAGCAGCAAAACACTGTCACGTCGAAAACGCGAACGAAGTTGCGAGGAAAGTCGACAGAGCGAGAAAGAGAGCGAGAGAGGAGATCGATTGAGTTATTCGCGCCTTTTAGCCTGCACAGCAGCAGCAGCAGCAGTAGTTTCGCTGCAAGGACCACCCGGTAGGAGCAGAACTCGTACGTCATCGAAGATTCTCTCCCTCGTTTACGCTCGCCGAAGAGAACCAGTTCTCTCTCGGGCCGTATCTCAGTGTCGGCTGCACTTATTAGCTCGATCTTCGTTCTTCTTCTTTTTTTACAATCTCTTTCTTTTTTTCTCTCGCCCGTTCGCTTTAATGATTATGGAGACTGTTTGCTTTAATCGCATCGTTATCGCCCCACCTCCTGCTCCTCCTCCGCCTCCTGAGTTCAGATTGAATTATTAAATTAATTGTCGCTCGCCAAGTACATTCAACCGCGACCTTAATACGTCGTATATATTACAGATATGGGATTAGCACGCACAGTGCGAACATCAATCCCTTGGTTTTATAGTGCATTGTACAGTCAGCGTGAGTTTTAGAATTGAAACTCGTGTCATAAATCGATGACTAAACGCGCGTGATATAGAGCCTACGAGTGATCATCGATTACTCAGCTTTAAGTTATCCAGTGCACGTGTCGCCGCCGCCGCGCCTTCTTATCGTGTGCCATGCTTTATTAAATGTACCTTTAGAGAAAACGGAACCCTCTCGATCTTTCATTCCATCGGCTTTCATTTTGCTTTTCTACAGAAGCACCGGCAGAATTTATGGGGTATCGAGTGCTGCATAAAAAGTGGCTACGAATGTTTCATTTTCGTTGTCAGCGCATGCGTAGATAGAATCATCAGAGTTTGTTTTCTAGCTTGAGAAGTGTGTATGTTTTTTTTTCCTTTTACATTTGGCTTCGATAAATTTCACCGTGCAGCAGATAGAGAGCAAAGTTAATGCCGTGGAAAAGGATTCTCTCTCTCTCTCTCTCTCTCTCTCTCTCTCTCTCTCTCTCTCTCTCAGTGCCGTAATACGTGTGAGCGGTAATTCGCTTGCGGTTCCTGTATAGTACACGACGACGATTTCGCACACTGCTGGACGACAACGACGACGACGTCCGAAGGGTTCTAAAGTTACTTAGTGCTAGCGCGCGAGCAACCGAGATTAGTGTGTTCTTCTGCCTACGACCCCCCCTCTCTCTCTCTCTCTCTCTCTCTCTCTCTCTCTCTCTCTCTCTCTCTCTCTTTGCCGTGGCTTGTATCGCGCTCTTCGTCGTGTTGTCGAGTGCAGAGGGGAAAGAGAACAAAAAAAAAAAAAAAAAAACGACGGGTTGCGCGCATCGAGAGCACTTTTGTTCCCTTAATTCCAAGCCTTTTTAGTTCGTGTCGGTGCAGGATTCTTCTTTTTTTGTTTCTTGTACGACGGATGCTAGGGCTTTTTCTAAATTGACCAGAGAGTGGAGTTTAATTTGCTGATTTGGGTTTATGATGGGATAAGTTATAAGCCGTAAAAGTTTATGTGATTGTTAGAATTAGATTTCTTCGAAAATATTATGTTTTTTTAATTTTAAGTAGATACACACCGTGTGTGGTCAGACATAATACGTTCTAATATTTGTGGAGCCGCGCATAACGCGAGAATAGCGATCAGTAACTTTGGTGACTCATAATATTTCAGAACGATTTTCAATTTTTATTTCAACAAGTATATTTCAACAAAATTTGATGTGGCTGTTTTATTTAGTATTTAAATCCGTTAGAAACTTGAACCAGGGTGGGCAGACGCTCGAGAGAGCGGCAGACTTAAATAAGAGCACCGAGACTCATGGTTACTTACTACATTTAGGTTTGTAAAATCTAAACACCAAATATTTTTTTAATAAAACTGTACATTTAACTGCCTAGGCATGAGAACAAGTTTTCGAAGCATTGACTATCGGTAGGCACACGTACTTAACTCATGTTTTGACCAAGCCTTATATGTTTCCATCAGTGACCTAACCTCTAGGTTTCGCCGAGTCTGTTTCAGCTTTATTATTAGCGCTAATTGTTAATAAAGACAAGTTCAATAACCTCATCATTTTATCAGTGCAAAAACTGAAATGAAATATCCAATTTAAAAAACACATCCACGCGCCTTGAAAAATGAACTTGCTTATTTTCGAAAAATTATTCCTTCATATAAATTAACGAAGCTTCGATCAATTACTTTACCTTGGCGTAGCTAAGGTTTATTAATTCTTCCGTAGCACGCATACGATGGAGGAGGAGGTGGTGGAGGAGGAGGAGAACGGTGTGGCCAAGAGGCAGTCGAGTTTTACTTGTGTTTCGAATAAGCCGCTTAACGCTAAATCTGTTGTGAATCGAGCCAAAGCATAATACACTTTAACCAAGGTACACCTGAAATTTCGTATCTCTCGCTCAGCAGCAGCAGCAGCAGCAGCAGCTTTCGCTTATAGCTCTCGAGAGAAGAAGAAAGACATTTTTATTAGCCACGAGAGAAGAGAGACATCGAGTTGCGAGCTGAGAGCGAGAGAGGAAAGTTATGAAAATTTAACACCAGCGAAGCTCAACTTACTCTTTAATCTTCATCCGTGCCAAAGTCTTTTCTTAATCTTCGTCTCATTTTCCGCTGTAGAATTCATTATTTCACTTTTTTCTTCTCTCTCTCTCTCTCTCTCTCTCTCTCTCTCTCTCTCTCTCTCGATTTCAAATAAAATGCTAATTAATCGCAGAATAGACTGTGTAATAGCGAGGAGGGTAATCCCTTTTTCGGAATGTGCGACTACCATTTTTTTCCTTTGCCTTCTTCTATTGCAGCCTTGGCTCAAGGTCGCCGGAAACGGATCGTATATATAAGCCGTAATCCATTTCCAGTTTGCGAGAGCGGCGTTACATTACACATACACTGTAGGCGAGAGAGAGAGAGAGAGAGAGAGAGAGAGAGAGAGAGAGAGAGAGAAGAGAGAAAGATCGTCGGCGTGTAATCTCCCACTCTCTCTCTCTCTCACTACATCCGTCTCGCCGCAAAAATCTCGCCGCCGCCGCCGCGTGAGAATGCAAAAAAGGCCGCGAAGAGAGGATGTTTGCGGAGCGAACCTAATCCTCGTGCTGCTGCTGCTGCTGCTCCCTCTCTCACTATATACCTGCTCCTGCAACTCGTGCGCTCGCATATTTATGGCCATGTGTGCATTGTATTCGTTTTCTCTTCCTCTCTCTCTCTCTGTTTATATTTAACGCCGCTGCCGACCACTGCCAAAAACGTACCACAAGCGCGAGAGAAGGCATATCATGCCGCATTGTTTTTGCCACCCTCTCCGTTGCTCTTTTATCAAGATTTTCAACTGCAGCAGACTCGCGCGCAAATCTTTTTGTGCTTTTATAGACGGGTTATGTACTGATGCTGAAAATAGAAAATCATTTTTAATGCTCTTTGATGGATTTAAGTATTTGGTATAATTAATGGGCATTAAATAATAAATTGTACTGATTCGTTGAAATAACATAAGCAGTTTATATCTTGTTCATTATTTATTATATTACATAATGGCTTAAAATTTCAGCGTTGCATGGCATCCCTTGTGGATCCATGAGATCATTTTTCGAATAAATATTTATGAAAACTAAAATGAATTAGAAACCTTTTCAATAGTTTAGCTCATTTATTTACTAGTAGACTACAAGTTCCACCTATCGGGAAAACAGCTAAATGTAGTTTCCACACTCAAAGCGTCTAATTTTAAAGAAACTTCAAATCGACTAACCTAAATCATGAATAAATCAACTGACAGTAAATGTACAACAAATAATAATTATGCAAACGAATTTTCGCAAACTACTGATTGTCAGCACAAAGTACCAGGGTGTCGACATATCAAGCCAAATGACCCCTCGCGCGTGGATATAAATTATCGGCTGCACTTTCGAAAGTCAGTCAAATCTGTCGCTTTAGCGATCGAGGCTCGAGATAAAAGCGCGCAAAAGAGACCGTATCTCGAGTGGTTTAAAGTGCGTTCGCAAACAGAGAAATTGCACAGTCGCTGCTCACACATACACATACTCACATGCAGTTTTGCAGTTTAGGTGGCAACATAAACGCGACGCACGATAGCAAGCTCTTTTGCGCGCGAAGCAATAATAACCGTACAAGGCGTGAGTATACAGAGCTCGACGGTCTTTTTACACCTATGTAATCGACGCGCCGCCGACTTTACTCATGTGTGGTGTTAAGACGCATTCGAACGAGTTTGATGAACTCGAAAAGGGGGAGGGGAGAGAACTGTTGCAGCTTTTCCCACAAATCCTCCAGCAGTATATAGAGTGCGACGACCAACGCGGAAGTTACACTCATTCATCTGTCATTCAACGTTATTACACACACACACACACACACACACACACTTCAACCAGTTTTGAGTAATGATAACGCTCGCGTGATTTATACAAACGATGTCTTTTATACCCAAAGTCTTATAACACTTTGTTACGAGCGCGCGGAAATGAATCGCTGATGGATAATCTGCGCGAAAGAAGAATATTTTGGTGAAAAGACCATTGAGACGGTGATGATTGTAACTTGAAAAATGAACGCTAAGCGGCTCGTCGATTTTTTTTACCCATATGAGTTGTTTCGAAGTTTTAGAAGTTTATACTCGAGTTTATATGACGCAAAGCAACAGCAATCAGAATAATTAATTACTTGAAGTGTTTCATAATAGCTACTTCCCGGAAGATATGCGATAATAAAAACACACCATTGACAATGAATTTCTTACTAGAGCTTTTGTAAAATAAAAATCACAGACTACAATCTTTACCGAAAAATTACTGTAATCAAAACTCGTAAAAGATGTATCCTTTGAGTCAACAAACCGAATTACACCCTCATTATATAAAAGAAAAATCCAAACGTTCAACATCGAATCTTCTTTTACCCTTACACAGCAAACCTTCTTCATGCCGGCATGTACTTATATAGAATCCTCTTTCTGGTGCGCGCAGCTGCATTTCCTCCTACAACATCTCTCGCTCGCGCGCGGCTCTCGCTATATACACTGCACGGAATCAATCGTTCCTTTGGCGCTACGTGCTATCAACATCTGCGCATCGTAGAGCAAAAAGGAAAAGGAAAGAAAAAAGTAAGAGCCGTGTGATGGTCGACGGGGGCCTATCTGCCGCGTCTTGATTTAGAGTTGGAGCAACTACTACGACCTTATACGTTTGATACGTGAGGCTCTCACGATGATCTTTACCTAACGATAACCCACTGACACACGCGCGGGCGAAAAAAAAATTAACAACAAATAAATTGCAACTTTATCAAGCTCGACGTATACGTTTGTTATCTATAGATGAAAGCTTCTAGTTTCCGGCTCTACGCCGATCATCAAAAGCACACATATAGACACACGTATACTGACGTGGAAGGGAGAGCTTTTTTCCACGGACTTTCCCATCGACGCGCGAGAGGCTGCTGCTGCACTGCTGCTGCTCTATCTTCGGACCGCATCTCCGCGTTAATCAAGCTCCGATGTTTACTGCTGAGAACTTGCGCTCCAACTACTACTCTCTCTCTCGTCCTCGGCCCTCGCTTCTCGTCCTCCCCCCCCTTTCCATTTGATTTTTTCTCAGCCGTAAAGTGATTTCCTTCTGTAGCGTTTCTTTGAGCTGTAATATTCGTACGATCTTTTAAATATAATTTTTACGATTGAAGTGGGTTTGTGTATTTTTCAATTTTCAATCTACATTTTGTTTAGGTATAATCGAAATGGAATCACGAGCTAATTATACGAATTTCACTTTACGACAGCTGAAAATACCCGCGAAATACGCGCATTGATTTCCGAAGTGAAATAAATTAAAAATAAATTCACCGTGAAAGCTGCAGCATAGATTGAGCGCAGCTTATTCCAACGATATCTCGATAAATAACTGAATACTCGCGCGATATGAAAACACACATATGTGAAAAAAGCTGTATACGCGCGCAGAGAAGTTTTCGAGAAACGATCAAATCGCGACGAAAAAAGAAAACACAAATGGCTGTTTATTCGTTTTAACGGGGCATATGTTTATACGAGGTGCTTCCGTAATTCAATAAAGCCAACACCCAATTATCCAATAAAACGCTGCTGTTGCGCGTTACAATGCTACACGGAAACGAGCCGCGCGCGGCGCGGCAGAAATAAATAAAATAAAAAAGAGAGAGTCAAAGTTGTAAAAGCGCCACAAGCGTACAGACGTAAGTATTATATATATATATATATATATATAAGTACCACTTAGCGACTGTGCGCGGCGTTGAATCGGCAAAAAGCCACCTGAAAAATCCATCGCTTATTTACATATCGGCTCCCATTCGCGTGATCGTAAATGCGGGGATAACTCGTAATAAACCACGCACACAGCGTCATACTGGCATACATCTGTTTTTTTTTTGCTTTTATTTTCGCGAATTTTCCGGCTTACTATATCGGAAAGATTGCTTCCTGTGTTACCTTTTTGCTTTTATTTTTGTTTGGTCCTGAAAAGTCGGAGTTTGCCTTAATTACTATCTTTGACGACGGCTGATTTAATGTTTTTTTTTAAATCCTCTTCGCTCTTCTCTTTTTTCACCTCTTTGTTTGACGCACGCGATAGAGAGAAGAGTGAGCTGGGAAATTGAAACTCTCCGCGAGGTTGAAGCCAGAGAGGGAGGGAGATTGTTTTGATAGAAGTGATCGTCGTCGTTTGCGTTTGTGAGGAGAGGAATCGGGAAACGGATTTGTGGATTACCTTTTCCGATTTTATTGAAGCTCCCGCGAGCTCTTTGCCGAGCCAATGCTTTTTTCCAACTTCCAAATGAAAATCAAATGCAGCTATAGAAGTTTTAATGACTTTTTATCCTTATTGCTTTTCGTCAAATGAGACATTGACTCGACGAGAACACGTTAATTAATGACCGATGACTGACGCGAGTAGGAAATCAACTCTGATCTCGTTTAATTTCATGCTCGGTAAAGAACGTTTTCGATGTAGAATTTTATAACGCGCTATTCATGAATACATAATTATGCATATGTTTGACGGCTCAATATGTTTTCCGTATATAAGTAGTCAACTTTACTTTAGAACTTAATTTACCAATATCAGAATTTTACTTCGTTCCCCACAAAAACAAGTGAAACGTCGAAAAATAATGTGTATTTCATTAATCCCGCGCAGCAGCATCTACATGAAAAAACGAGAAAGCAAACGGCAAATACACACAGTACACACAAACGCATATACACACACACAATACGCAATATCGAAAGGTACACAAAGCGCAGCAAGTCACTCACTCCTCCTTGGCTACACACACTCGCGCTCTGTTTGCACGTTCAACCAATCGTAAAGGCAGCTATATAACCAGAGATGATCAAGAGGAAAAGGGAGAGCGTTTATAAATCGAGGTCGCCGAGTGTAAAAGTCGAACGAAGCGACTAATTGTCGTATACACGCGCGAGCACGCGAAAATAGAGCATTCGTCTTCGCCGATACTCTTCGAGCTGTTCAATTTATCGGCTAAAGATTCCTGCTCGCGGGTGCGCGCGTGGATAATAACGCAGCAAAGCCGTGCGGCATTGTTTTGCCCCCACGGACGGGTGCAGGATCGGCGCTCGATTCGCGCTCGCCTGCGTCTAATTAGCCTCTGCCGCCGCCGGCCATTCGTCATCTTTCATTTCCGTTCTCTCTCTCTCTCTCCCTTTCCCTCTGTGCAAAAGAGGCCTAATTAATTACCAATCGTTGGCTTACTTTTATTTTGAATTTCATTTTTTTTTGAGTTGCCAGTTGTTTTATTTTTTTCTTCTAAAAAGTATCATAAATAAAACGTCGAGTCCAATCACCATTAGGCTAACGATCCCGCGTCTAGCGTACGTACACGAGGATGGCCGTTTCCGTTTTGCCTTTTCAAAAGGGAAAATTGCTTGATTGATAGACGCGCGCGCACACGCGGAAGAGAGAGAAAATGAAAATAACGATTTCGAAGGCGAACACGCGCTCACTTGTTTGCTTTGCTCTTCAATTCCTTTTTTTTTTCAATCATTATTTTTCTAATCCTGATTCGAGAATCCGGCTTCAGCTTTCTCTCTCTTTAGATAGGTTTTTTTATGGAGAGAACAATATTTGACTTTTTGAAATAGTCGCTCGTCACGGATGAAAAATTCATCCGCGTAATTTGGAGATTGTAAAGGATTTAATTCGGAGCGAGATGAAAATTTTCAATTAATTTCGACTACGTGCGTCTCAGCTTTGCGTAAATGAACGAAATGTAAAATAAGCACTTTGAAAAAATAATGCATGCACATAACGAACGCTATAATATCTTTGTCTCATATATACGTTTTCATTTCTGTTCTAGGTGAGTTTCACAATCTTTTTCTCTCGGCGTAACTAATCATCCTCACGGAGTTAAGTGAGTATAGGAACAAAGAACAATGACACATTTAATTATCGCGTGCACGTTGTTTTTTTCCTCCTCAAAGCTCGTCTTTGTCATCTACGTTTGAAAGAGACAACTACTCTATGCAAATCAAAATCCTTTTTTTTTTTACGTATGCGCGTTTAACTGTACGAACGAGTGAAAGTTTTTTTTCTTCATTTCTCCTTTTGATATACTTCACGCACACAACACGTCGTAGAGTCAAAAGTACTTATTACACGCAAAGTTATAAATATACAATCGACTGAAGGGACAGGAAGTGAGAAAAGTATCGTTACCAACACATGTGTGTAGCTTTTTTTTTCTTCTCAACTGTCCATGCGATAGATGATGAAAAGGAAATCCTTCGCGTTGATGTGCAGATGCCACGCATCTTTTGTTTCGACCTTTCAATGAATTCCCGGTACACACACACACACACACACACACACACACACACACACACACATATGCCTACAGTTAACATTTCGTCGTCAACGCCGCTCGTTCACGGCATGACGCAACGCGTGGTCGGTCGTTTTTACGAGCGACCGAATTCATTAACTGCAGCGATCGTAAAGAAACCCAACTATACTACCACTACTATACACACGATAATCTTTTAACCGAGATTTTCTCTTTTTCCAAGCTCCCAAATTGAGTTGTTTACTCGCAGCATGTGGCGCCAATCGGCATTTTCACTATCTCCCCAAAACTAATTTATGTCTTCTTTCTTTCTTTTTTTTTGCCATACATTGCACTCGTGGCCTTCGTCCTCGAATTCGGATATTTCCTTTGCCTTGCCTTCTCTTCTTCGCTCTACTTACCCAGTTATAACATCCCCGTGCGCGTATATGTATATACGGTTTGCGAAAAATTGCTGCGTCCCGGATTAACCGACGCGACGCGCGCGCGCGGGGATACATTGCACGAGGAAAATTGGACTAAACGAAAATTGACGAGGTAGCTCGACTGCGAAACGAGGTCTGTGTGTGTCTATGTATTCAAATTATTTCGCGGTATCACATACGGCGGCGACGACGACGACGACGACGTTTTCAATTGCGAGGCAGCGAGGCTGTGTCTGTGCGCGTGAATAATGACGCTATTAAGATAAGCTTCTGCAAAAATTTGCATTATTAAGCGGCATAATAAAGTCATCGTCGCACTTATATATATATCTCGTCGTTCAATTAATGATCGCGTTTGGTCGCGCTGTGTTCGCTGTAAATTATGGAAAATAATGTTGTGTGTATCGTGTCGTGGGTAATCTTTGAAATGCAATTTTATTGCGGTTATTAATCATCGCTACTGTTAATAATTGTAGTTGTCTGTTTATCAATTGATGTACATCGACATCTGCCGTTCAATGCAATTTTATGCATTGATAATAAAAAATATGATATTCTGAGACGGATGAATATAACTTTACTTACGTGAGATTTTTTGTTTTTGCATTCTTATATCACTTGTCGATATGAATAAATATTTCTCTGTCGCTGCGTGAATTATTTAACGCTACGAAATTATATATATCGACCTACGCTCCAAGTTTCCATAAACACTATATACGTTCAACCTTCAATGAATATCTAATACCGAAATAGCCTTGCTAAAAGTTAAGGGAGCAAAGCCTGGCCTCTCCGCTATATAACAAAGGTACACACTTTGATCAGAGCCAAAGAAAATTAAAGCGGAAAACCGCAACTCCTTGACACAAAGAGATAAAGGGCTGCTATTTCGCCGCGGCAAACTATCGGCAAACGCTCTCCGAAACAAATTAAGTAAAATAATACCCAAGCGATAAGCTTCCCTTAATTACAGTAGGTCTTTTAATTAAATTAACGATTGAAATTCTCATCGACAATCGCTCTGTTTATAAGTTGTTCGCATTATATCAGAATGCGTAAACCTATTCTCTCAAAGTATTCTGCAGCAACGACGACGACGACGACGTCGTTTCTACTCGGCTTGATGCTCAACGACGCGAAGCAGTTTCTAGTCAATTAACCGTTAATACGCGCCGCGCTCCTTGGACTACGAGGCGAATTTTTATATATATTCGCTGCGAGTAGATTATAACTGTGTTATCATCGTATAACGTTACCCTCCCCGCTGGATAAAAATGATTAATTACTCTTTGCGTATCCGACGTTTATTGTTCTCGGCACTTCTTTTTCGACGATCGGCCTTGATTTTGGGGAAAACTCGAATTGAAGTTTTCATTGTGCGGATGATAAAGAAAACAAAACGGCTCTTTGAAAAGAGAGACATACGCTGCTAAATTCTACATTCATCGCTCATCTAAGCACGCCAGCCTCGAGCGATGCGTTAGCTCGGCAAGTCTTATCATTGTCGTCACGTAAGCTCCGACACCTTGTCATTAGTCTCGCCATACGACTCGCGCACACTATATTCGCGAGAAACTTTCTCATAGACTTGGTCGTCGATCTGTGTCCCTTCTTCTTTAATTTTTTTTTTTTTTTCGTCGTCTCACTGAGAAATTGCACAGTACGTTTACAAGCGCGCATATATCATTGGCGAATTACACAATTAAGCCTGTTTTTTGAAAAATAAAAAATTCTGCGTCTATGAGTAATCCAATATCTTTCTCTCGGGGCTCTGTGTTCATGCGGTCATCTTGGCATGTCTATCGTATGTGTGCAAGTGTGCGTATTTCTGTCACGTCGATCGGCAAAGCAAGCGACCATCTCTCTCTGGTGGAGAAAGAGAAAAAGGTGCATGCGTGCAGTGTGCTCGTGGCTGTTTTTGTTTTGTTTCTTCTTCTTCTTCTTCTTCTTCGGTCTTTCTGCGTCGACCAGTCGTTCGCACTCGTTCTTGCGTGTGACTTAGAGAACAGCTGGTGACAGTTACTTATTCATTTTGACTTGGGTGCGAGTCGTTGCTTCGCTTGGAAAATATACATACGCGTACAAGCTACAGATTTTTTTCTTTCCACCCACAAACGTGATTGATATAATTTTCTATGCACTACAACTTTGTTTGAATTCTATAAAAAAAAAAAGAAAAGAAAATGAAAATTGTTCGTCGTCAGCTCGAAACAATTGCTGAAACAGCAAAACTTGATACGATAAGCATCTCTGAGAAAAAGAAAATATCAAAGACAGTCTCGTCAGTTGCGCTGAGAATGGGATGGCCAAAACGAACGTGACTCCGTAGCAAAATAACGAGAGTAACAATTCGTCTTGGTCTGCGGTGTAGGCGTGGGAGTGAGAGAGAGAGAGAGAGCCTACGAGAGTTGAAGAGATGACTTTCCGTGCATGCTCCGGCACTGTCAGCATTTAAACTTTGCGTCGCCAAAAAATCGTATAGCGACCATTAATCACGCGATTCCCACAAAGTGCAGTTCGCGAGCGAGAGAGAAAGACAACAAAAAGAGAAGGATAAAGGAGGATGAGGAGGAGCAGGTAATTGGTGGTGGTGGTGGTGCACACACAGAGTATGCTTGCACCATTGTGTAACCATGCGCGCAAGCGCGTTTGTATATCGGTAGCCCAAGATCTCCAGACGCATGACGCGCAAGCGGCATCGAGATAAAATTCTGAGGACTTGGCCCCTTCTTTTGCTTGTCCTGCTCTTTCTTCTTCTTCTTCTGCTCCTTTTTTTGTTCTTTTCCTTCTTTTTTTTTCTCTCCCTTCGGAGCCTCGTTTGTGTACTCACGTGCTGCCGCGAGACTTGCTTCTTGCAGCTAAAAGTTGCGCCACGAGCAAGGGAGTTTCGTTACTTTGCCGCGCGCCATGGAGTTTCGCCGTGTGTTTACTCGCTGAATTAAAGACTCGCTCTGCCCGTCGCTGCCGTCGCCGCCGCTACGTTTTGAATGGGTGGCCGCGTGTACTACTACCGCCGCACGTAGTCTGATTTTCAACTTAAAAAGTCGCTGATAAAGAGTCAAGTGTTGCATGATTAATCCAAATTTCCAGATTTTCAAAAAAGAAAATTATTGAGTCGCAAAATGTTGTCATGTAACGTTCAAAAATATTGCTTTTATACACGAGATCTCGAAAACTACTCGAATATAACCGAAAAGGTAGCCCTCTACCTTTGGAGAAAAAAAAGAAGAACTGGCCAACCGCGCGGAGTACATACTTTAAACCGCAAACTTACGAGCGTAGGGACAATAATTTTAATGCTGCTGGTCGCCCCGGTAAAGATAAACTCTCGACAAGTGTCGCGCATATTTCGGAGTATCCGCGTGTGCAGAAGCAAGGCAAGGCATGCAACACAGGCCCCCAGCTTTTTGACTCTTTCTCTCTGGGCGTTTTATAGGCCTTTTATGTAACCGCGCCATAACTAACGTTAGAACCGGTTCTCTCTCTCTCATGCACTGCACTGCACTGCACGCGGACCATTGTCTCTCTCTCTTTCTCTGTCGCACTCTTACGCTTGGCTTCAAGACGAAGGTAAAATTATACATGCGACGACAGCAGCAGCGGCAGCGGCAGTACGCGCGAGAATAAAAAAAAACACACATCAAGGAGGAAAGATAAAAACCAACAACAGAAGCAACGCGTAAAAGCCATCTCTTAACGGTGTCGACGTGGGAGTCTCCGCAAAGCTTGTAATTCTAACGGAATTCGACTCGAGCGACTCTTGCGTGTATATTACATCGTTTTTTTTCGCACACGTGATTTTAGGATTAGTCAAAGAACAGACTTGAGAGGTTTGATGAAACCCCACGGAAAATAACCTCCGTGGTACTGCCACAGTGATAATTGTGTTAGCGCGGGTTTGCAGTTCCTTTGATTATCTTTTGCCACGTCAGAGGAGTGCAGAGATAAACTTGCGCTTGCGCGTCAATGTCAATGTTAATGTCGACAAGTGTACGACGCGAGAGAGAGAGAGAGAGAGAGAGAGAGAGAGAGAGAGAGAGAGAGAACGAAAGCAGGCCCTCTTGAGACTTACTCCTTCTTGCTCTCTGTCAAAGCTTTTCGAACTTGATTAACTTTTGCGCGTGCAGCGTGTTTTATGTTTATGCTAATTAAGGCTCTACTATGTGGGCGATGAGGACTTTTTTTTTCTTCTTCTACGTTGGTGACTAATTATATTGTTGGGATAATTTCGTTGTTCCGCTGATGTGAAAAAAAAAAATTCTTTTCTTTTTTTTCTGCGTTGTGGAATACACGCAATTTGTACGTTTTTCCAAGTATGTCACGCTCGAGTGCCTCCATTCGAATGTTTTGTCGTGATTTTGAAATACTTCTGAAGTTTTTGTACACACATACACATCACTTGAATGTCTCTATCGAAAAACCACTTAAATTGAATATCAGAGAAATCGACCAATTTGTCATTTCTATGAAAGAAATTAAGCGACGTAAAGCCACGGAAAATGATTTCACAAGTATTTCGCACAACAATGCGCCAGAGATCGGTCAAAGAGTCTACATAGAATTATCTGGATCGTCGAGGCGTCCCGCAAGGTTGTCTGCGGCTTCGTCTGCATCCTTTAGCGTTTAGCTCATCAAACAAATCAATCACCGAAAAGAATATCAAATCACAGCAATGAAAAATGAGCAAGAAAAAGTGCAACTTGTTGGCACGCATTGCACAAACTATCAATAAAACAGTCTGGTGCGCATGTCGTATAGTCGTCGTCGGAAACAAATAAGCCACTCGCTCGCTCTTACGGCCAGGTAATTGCTATACTTAGACGCACGCGCCCAAAGCGTAATTTATGCGCGCGTCATTATATATTTTCCCTAATAAAGCGCGTTCCGTAATAATCGCGTGCTGCTGAAGAGAGAGAGAGAGAGAGAGAGAGAGAGAGAGACATACGGTAAGGCACTAGTGCCATCAACCGTTCGCCGGATATGTTACGTAGCTATATACGTGCGCGCAGGAAGTTCACTCTCGGCTGCCGTTCTGTGTCGATGAAATATGCTTTTTTTTCTTCTTCTTCTTTTAAAAAGGCCTTTTATCTTCTTCTTCGATTATTGTTATTCAAATAAGTCGTCGTGATTTAAAGACGAACGAGTGACAATGAAAAAAAAAATCCGACGAGCTGTTTCTCAGAAACTGACACTATGTACGTGCGGTTTCGTTTCCCATCGCACGCGCGAATTTTCTTCAAACGCGAATAAACACTGTTTCCCACTCGCAATTGAAAAATGTCGAGTGAAAGAAGAAGATAAAATAGAATTTGGTCGAAAAATCCGTAAATTCTCGCGACAAAAAGGGCTTGGTGCGGTTGGGTGTCGTTAGCCAAAGTGGGCGGCTCTCTTGCTCTCTCTCTCTCTCTCTCTCTCTCTGTCGGCTATAGGTTGCGTAACCGAGCGCGTAATTGACATGTACACGTCGTATATTTACGGATATAATGGCCAAGCGCTCGCGCGCGAGTATACACGTCAAGCTCATTCATTGTCCTCTTTGTGCACCGGCTCGATCGCTCTCGATCATCGTCCTGCCTGTATTGGCCCCACCAAGCGCTCTTTTCTTTTTTTTTTCCTGCGGGCTTTTTGTTTTCAATACTGCACGCGCGTTCAATTTGTTTATGAGTTCAATGAATTTCAGGATTTTTATTTCTTCTTTTTGCTGTTCAATCTCGTTGACTATAATCGCGGAAAATGAGACGTTGATACGCGTATATCTCGTTTACATAAAAGGAAGGAAAGACACACGAGTTCAAAGCGAATGCAGAGCAACGTAACAGTAAATTCACGGTAATAATCAAGCGTATATAGCTCTCAAGAACGCGAGCGAACGAGCGAGCGAGAGAGAAAGAGAGAGAAGATTAACCGAATAAATCTGCGGAAGATATACCTGTGAAAATGCTTCTGCAACGGCGCCCATTCAATCTATATCCCAGAGCGATCTTCCGCTTGCACTGCACTCGAGGTGTGTGTGTATATATATCCCAATTATAATCTTCTACTCGAGCGACTGTTATATACACACAAAGTATATACGCAGGGTTCCGCTTTCTTTCTTTCTCGCGCGCGAAAACAAACGAAATCGCACACTGCCTGGGCCGTTTGTCTTATTCTCCGGTATAATACACGTCGACGCTTCTTCTCTCTCTTTAATCGCTCTCCCCGAAATGAATATTCCCCGAGAATGCAAATTCTTCCCAACCACAGCAGCAGTATATAAGATACTTATCGGCGGAAGCTACCTTTTTTTCGCGCTTTCGAGCATGAACCAACCGAGAATTTTCAACTTGCTTTCTCTTTCTCTTTCTCTCTCGTAAATCGGCTTATTGGTTTTTCATTCGGAGAAACAATTATAGAAGAGAAAACCACCGCAAGAGTTTTAATTAAAACTCTTCCGTTGCTATATAAGTTACACTTCCAGCACCAACCGCGTGCAATAGTCACAAGCAAACCATCCAACGGGATCTTTTGATTCGAAGTCTGCCGAGACTGCGGAGTACCAAATGCTACGAGACGCCTTATATCTGCCGCTCTCCGTCCGGGAAATTTCATCTTTTGCTGCGGGAAGTAGAGAGAGAGATTGGAGAAACTGCCAGGGATTCGAGCTGTGCGTAACGAGCTATATAGGCTACGCAAGAGAGATGGATTTCGGCAAGAGAATATTATATGTACGCGAGGGAATCGAGATTTTATTTTCATTTCTTTTTTTTTTCGTATTGCCAGTGTGAAATGAAAAAATGTTCAATTTATTTCGGTCTTCGAATGAAAGGATCGAACTATAAGTCGAATCAACCACACTGGATAGTAAGACTTCAATATGAGTATCAAACAAAAATGTGTTCATAATAATTCACGCGAATGTCCATTCTAAGCCACAAATCACACAAAAGTTTCTTTCACCACAAACCGAAAAAGGAGCATCCTCGTTCTCGTGTAAAAATAAATTGCAAAAAAGAAAAAAATTCATTCGCGCCGTAAATCGCAATGCACAAAAGGTCGAAGGAATTAATTCTCGCGAAAATTTATCGCGACCCGCATAGAGAAAGAGAGAGAGAGAGAGAGGGAGAGAGAGCATTTTCCATAGCGAGCGAGTTGTGCGCACGCAAATCAATCATCATGAAAGTTCCACGACCTCGACTTTTCCCGTAATTAGCTCTCTCGCTCTCTGTCTCTCTCGTACCTTGTTTAAGTCGCCCCAAGGGGGGGAGAGACAAGCGAGAGATCTGTGCGACTTCCAGGAATCATTACGAGAAGGCCCGCATGTACGTTATGAGCGGCTGATTGCAAATCGCACTCGGCCATCAAATGCGCAAGCACCACTAAGAGAGAGGGAGAGAGCTGTGTAATTATCATAAATCACTGGGCTTGGCAATTGTCGCAAACTCTCTTGCGTTCGCGACATCGATGCGCATCGCGCTATATCCTTATAACGTATACACACACACACAGACACGTAAAAACACAGGTGGGAATAAAATTGCGCCGCGCGCCTTGATGCGCTTTTATGGTCGTCTTAAAAAAACGACGTTTAGTCAACTCTGTAGGGCCGAGTGTGACGGAACAAAAGAGTTACGAGGCAACGTTTAAACCAATACGACGCGCTGATTTATCGCCTGAAGATGTTTTACTGTCTGTAATGCATACGTTATCTAATTATATGGTGTGTATACGTGCGCAGGCTTTGAATTCGTATAGCTTATACGTGAATTTTTAGATTTTTTTTCTTTTGTTCAACGCTAGATGGCTGGCAATTCGATAGTTGGCATTATGCTTCTGTAAACTATAAAGTTATGTGTTCTAAATTACAGAACAACAAAATTAGTTGAATCAAAAATTTATCTTCGTCCTTCAACCTGTAGTATGCGCCGTGAAGCTTCGTTAAAATAACAAATTTTATGAAATTTTTAAGGCTTCCATCGAATGTAATTAAATGTCATAAATAATAAATTCAAAAATATCATTCAGAAACCAAAATCGAATTGTACAATTTTCCAATCACTATGTGCGCACATATGTAGACTTTCCCATGTAAAAAACCTAATGACCATCTCGGCTTCATTAAAAATTCCGCGCGGTTCCATTAGAAAATAGCTCATTAGTTACAGCCGACAATGACTTTCGCTATGCTACACGCCCGTTTGATTGATGAATGATTGACAGTCTAGCACATGTGGCATCGTCGTTTTCCGCCTTTTTCTCGTATAATTATTTGCTTGCTCGGCGTCCGAAAAATTACTTCTCTCTCTTTTTTTTTCTCGCCGCATCTGCACACTTTTTTCCTATTTATCTCCCGACAAAGTTTTTCGGTCCACACGCATTTCATTTCCTCGAAACGTTCTCTTTTTTTTTTGCACAAAACACACATACCATTTCGCTCGATTAAATTCGCGCTCTCGCGTATACATTATACATTTAAATCATGACTCGCGTGGCTAATTAGAAGAACCTTACTTACTGCGAATGAAAAAAAAAGAGAGAAGGAGAAGGAGGAGTCCTGTCAATTAAGACATCCGCGTGTGCATTAACGACGGAATTAATAATATCGGCAGCTGAGATTATTGCAGGTTTGCTGCCGCGGCGGCGCGTGCGAAAAAGGCGAGAAAGCGATATAGATGGAGAAAGCGAGATAAAGGGCGGAACGCTGTGCAGCGGCTTGAGCGATAATTGATGATGATGCCGGAAAATAAATTAATAACCCTCGGAGAGAAAGCCACCGTAAAAAAAATATACAGGAATGAAACCGTCATTATCGGCCTTTAAATACTTCGAGTTCGCAAGATTTCGATCGCTGCACTTAATTAATCCAACTTCCCTTCCCCGACTATCTACTACTTCGCTTAATGGCGAAGTACAGCCTTCTTTGAAAGTTACTTCGTCGCCATCCATAGTAGATACCACAGCGATCGTTATAATTTCGACAATTATTCCCGGACAGATAGGTAATTGATAAAGTGAAAAATACGCGGCCCGAAGAGAAAGTTGATAATAAGATTAACCGTCTCTCGATAATGTAGCTGCTTTATTAGGTGCGTCAAAGTAATCCTTTTTACTTGCGGGCTTTCCTCTCTCTCTCTCTCTCTGCACTTTATTCCTCAAAGTTCAAAGCATCGGTGCTGGGAGGGGCTTTGGAGCTTGTGCCACTGTAAGAGTAAGCGAGAGAGCGATTAGTCGGCTCGCCGAGCCATGGGAAATTGCGGATATTCTCTACGTAATAAGGCGAGGTCGCGCCGCGCGTATACGCTTCTCAAACAACGTTTTCGCTGCCTGCGTTATTATAGCGCGAAGTACACGCCATACACGTAACTATCTACAAATAGCGTAATTGGCAAATTTTGGCTTATAATGCCGCGAATATAATTCGATTTCGCTTAGCTACTCTTATGTCACGCGTTGTTTCGTAAGACAAAATATTATCCCTCCCCGATGTATCGAAAGAGTGGAAATTTTTTTTTTGCTTTTTCAATATCTCCGTTATCCAAGTGTACTTTCGATGAAATTGCATACGTTATACTTTTCGCGCGCGCGAGATTGTAAGGTCGATGTTGATAAAGTTGTTAAAGTTTAGTGCTTCGTTTTCAAACGATCGGTCCATTCGCTCCCGCAGTGCGAAAGATTTATTGATCGAACGAGTTTTATGTTTCGCGTGTAATCTGAGATTGATTGTTTCATATTTTCGTTTTATAAAAAAAAAAAAAAAACTAAATGCCGTAATCCTTCGAGAGTACGAAGCATTCGATAAATTGAACAATCTCGTTAAAATACATAATTACAGCAATTCACAACGAATATAAAGTTCCGAAAGCCGCGAGGTATATCGCATCACACTCGGCGATAATTATCCCGCAGAGTTGGCAACAGAGGGGGGTCCACTTAAAAAAGCGTGAAATCGTCCTATAGCGCAAACTCTCGAGAGTGAGTGAGTGAGAGAGAGTGATAACAGTTAACGTATTTACGGATGCGATGAATCCTTTCTCGTCGTCGCCATCGTCGGAGGGTGGTTCAATTAGCTCGAGACACTCATTACCTCATTCTGCGTAATCGGAGTAATGTTATCGCTTCTCTCACGTGGGGGTTAATGAGAATTTCTCTCGACGACTAGCGAGCGGCTTTCATTACCTTACGCACGCACTCACGGGCTTTTCCTCGTGCTGCAGCAGCAGCAGCAGCCACTAGTGTTTGCGCTCTCGTGGAAACTCGCAAACTTTGCGAGCCCGAGACGCGACGCGGCAGAGAGTTAAACCCTCTCTCTCTCTCAAACTCGCGCGCAGACTTTTATTTGGATTTCGGATTAAACAGACCAGGCGTAACACGCTGATTTTCCAAATGCTAACTATATAACGCCACTGTGTTTTATATTGATAAGAGGATTTGATTGAAGTTCAAACTTACAATTGATTTGCCGGGAGGAGTAAAGTAAGTTTCGAGAATAACAGTGGGAGATAAACTTTACGGCAATATTTTTAACGGAGATACCTTCACTCACGATCGCAGTAAATTTTATTTGGAAAATAAAAGGACGATACACGAAATTGAAAGACAGAGTATCCATCGTTTATATATTTGTAGCATTGTAGAGGTCGCACACAGACACACACACAGACACATGAAAAATTTATTGGCCATCGAGGCGAGCAATTCAATGTGAGCCGATAAACATCAAGAGTTGAAAAGCGCCCATCGCGTTGCGAGCGCAACAATCCCTTTACTTCCCGAAATACCTTCAAACTACTATACCTCCCGCATATCGTCTGGCATCTCGCGCGTGTTCGCGAATTACGAGAAAGGCGGGTGAAACGACGTGTGACGTAGCATATATATACATACATAGAGACAGAGAGGCAGAGAGAGAGAGAGAGAGAGAGAGAGAGAGAAAGAGAGAGAGAGAGGGTTGGAAAAGAGAGACGTTCTCGCTTACGGCTTTGTGCGTTCTGCGAAGGGTGGCTGCTGCTGCTGTTGGGTTCCGAGCTGAAAGAGGTGGATGAGAAGGGGGGAGAGAAGCAAAGCATCAGGTCGTTGCCCTTGACCCAGACTCGCAAACAGCAACGGCGTTCGCTCGCTCTCTCTCTCTTTCTCTCTCCCTCCCTCGCTTCTTTCTCTCAACGCTGACGAGTGATGACCTTTGTGTTGCGTGGCTTTGTCATTTTTCATCACGCGCTTTGATTTCTGTATATATATATATAGGGACACTCGACTTCACGCAGCGAAATCACTCTTTTTACAAGGGTATTAAAATCCATTCTTTTATTTTTTTTTATATCGAGTGCGAGTGTTTGACGACAAAGCGAGACGCTTGACCGACTTTAGCTGCAGTAAAGTTGTAATTATCGATGAGAATTGCAGCTGTGGATATTCGATTGCGACTTATAAAATTTCTATTGACTTTGAAAATTTATTGAAACTTAGCGATTCCGTCGCTGGGCAAGCTTATAAATTTTTACGATTTCGATAATGCTTCGTCGTCGACGTTATAAATTCACGGTACGAAAAGGCTTTTAATTAATTTGATTCGGAATTAATGATTCTGAGAACGATTAATTAATTACTTAAATTTTTCATCCCTCGTATCGTTATATTTACATTGAATTAATATTCGATATTATAATTTCGCGCCAAAAATCAATAAACGCAAGCTCCATTGAACGCGCTTAATTGATTAAGTTCGAAGAATGACCAAAAAAAAAAAAGAAACGTCCCCAACAAAAGGCACTATCAAGTGGCGTTTTTCTTTTCGTCGATCGGGCACACACACGAGAATTTCTAAGAAAGCAGGAGGGATGGGGATATGGTAAAAGTGAATGCGCGTTCTCGTTCTTGGAAAAAGCTCATTCAATGAACCTTTCGAAGGTCTTGCGCTGCACAGAGAGAGAGAGAGAGAGAGAGAGAGAGAGAGAGAGAGAGAGAGAGAGAGAGAGAGAGAGAGAGAGAGAGAGAGAGAGCAGAGTCCTTCGGCCCGGTAATGGTACCACAAAAGGATTCACTTTTGCGCGCGCAAAGCAGCAAAGTAAAGAGAGCCCGAGCGAGAGAGAGAGAGAGAGAGAGAGAGAGAGCTGAACCTCGTCACTAGCGGAAACGCGGACGAGCGAGCGCGTTGAATGCCTACTTCCGCCGCGCGCGCGCGAGTCACATTCATATATAGATATCTACTGCGCGACATAGCTATTCTGCGACACGACTTTTGTCAATCCTACGCAAAAAAAAAAGAAGAAGAAGAAGAAAATATTGTGTCGTTTTGAGCGAGATGTGTATTTGCTCTATTCGATGCGGTTGTATCGATTGTCAGTTTAGTGGTATCTCCAATTTTCTATATACCTACAGGCTATTGACTGAGGACTGCTATCTATATATGTATTGAGAATACCGCAAGAAGCGTCGGTTAGTTACTTTCGAATTGATATTACGCATTCAAACGATTCACCTTATCAACCAGTAATTTCCAAAACAGACGACGCATATCGTACTCGATTAATATCAGTGTAATGTCGGCAGCTATCTCGATGTCAGTTTCCCCGCGAGATCGAACGCGCGCGTGCGAAAAGTGAGATCATTACACGAGTTAACATGAATTTCAGTGCACAGTACATACCAAACCTGATTACAGGAGAGTTTGAGTGAGTTGGTCTATCAGCTACAGTAGCAGCAGCAGCAGCAGCAGTAGCAGTAGCGTGTGTGTGGTAGTCCGATACATACACGCTGATGGTGGTGGTATGGGCCGCCGCCGCCGCTCGATCATAATGCTTTAGCAAAGGCACGCTGTATAGTTACACAGTAGCAAGGTAACGTCTGCCAGGCGTGTAAGTGGATAATTGACCGGTGCGTGGCAGCAGCGGCAGCGGCGGCGCGGGTGGCGGCGCTGCATTTCTGCGGGGAGTTGCATATCGCATACCTTCCGAATACCCAACAGCATCATCCGAATATTGTCAATATTGGCTTATCTAAACTGCTTTGCGAGCTTTAGCCGCTCACGCACACATACACACATACGTACACGCATATCTGATTAGTTCGTGGAGCCTTTGCCTGTCAATATATATATTATACGTGTGTACGTGAGTATGTATATCGATAACGCGCTATATTGCGTGTATAGCGACTCGTTACTGCCAAAATAAATGAGCAGCGGCCATAGAATTACCAGCTTTTAGATGCGTGTTTATTCCCTCAAGAGCTTAATTTATCGGCGTGTTTGTGATGCCGATGGTAATCGACGTTTCATCGACTGTAGACAGAAAGAGAGTGAAAGAGGCAGCTTTTGCGAAGCTTTTAAAAACTCGAACGCTCAATGACTCTTCGGTCTTTGGATATCGAACGAATGAAATTCAATTTGAAAAAAAAAAAACGCTTTCCTCTTCGTTATTCTACATGACTAACCGCAATTGTTGAAAATTCAACGGCAATCCAGATAGTCCGCACAGTCGATTCATTCGTCATTTTATCATACTCAAACTGCTGACAGCTGCAGTCTAAATTAATTCTATCGAGATTTTCTTCCCCATCCGCTTTTTTTTTAAATCCGCGTAATCGGCGCGTTTAAACGTAGTTCTGGTTTTCTTCGCGCTCGCTCGCGTCGAGGGAGATCAGTGCCGTCAGTCGCGTCTCAAGGGGGGTCGAACGAGAAAGAGAGAGAGAGGCAGAGAGAGCAGCAAGATTCTTATCCCCCGCGGCTCTTCCGCGAGAAAGTCGGCGGCTGCTGCACTACTCTCTGCGATATCTTAATAAGGGATCGGCGCCGCAGCCGGCCGCCAATGATTTCGATTGATGAGAGGCCGCGCGCTAAAGATTTATCGCTCGCTTGTAGGTGCGACGAGGTTGCTTTGCCGAGTCCAATCAAAGGCTACTTTGTGTGTGTGAAAATTTCTCGTATGTGGGTTGACCGAGTGTGTGTTTTTTAAAAAGTATAACGTAGTTTTCTAACGTTTTTTCTTGTTTTTTTTTTCTGTTTCAGGTAAAATCAGCTGTACTATTTTTTTCACTCGCTTTACCGCAGTAATGTAAGTTCCATGTTGAGATATTTTAGCGAATACGTGATGTGTATGTCGGAATAATCAAGGCGTAATGCAGTTCTGTTGTTTACTTTCTATTCGCGTTCGTATCTTTATAATCTCTCGAACCCGCACAGTTCTCTCCGCATCGGTATACGAATAAACAACGTATCCGAATGAAGAAAGTATCGAGGAAGAAGTAAGATAAAAAAAAGGAGACATTCGAATAAGGCAACAATTCAATTAAAGATGAAAATTGGCCACGCGCCAGCAGGCAGGCAGGCGCGCAATTGAAGTCTGGCTGACTGGCGATTACGCGGGCGATGCATAAGTGCGGTGTCATATCACTTGCGCAATAATATACCTCGGTACAGCAGCAGCAGCAGGAACAGCAGTTCCCTCGACTATAGGTTTATATAGCCTAGCTTGCAGCCACTATATACATCCGAAAGCTCTCCCTCGAGGGAGAGAGAGAGAACTGACAGATTTTCGTGTTAGAAATCACGTGTATATATGTGTGCGCATGCGTGTTGGTGTGTTACACGGCAAATTCATATACGCGCCGTCGGGAATTGTTAAGCTTATTAAGGCCAAAGCGAAGGCTCAACGTATATCCTACTGCTACGCTAGCGCGCGCGTGGCGGTGCACCAACCACCACCACCACCACCGACGAAAATGTCCCATGTGTGCTGCAGCTATACTATCACACTGCTTCTTGTTTTTGCGAATTATCGAGATTACGCTGGATCAACATTTTGGTTATGTTTATTACTCGAGTTTGCAAGCAGTTTGAATTTGCGATGGAATCAGTTACCAGCGAGAATGTTTCGACACAGCGAGGTACATTGAAAAGTAATCAATCTAGATGGATGAAACAGTTACTATA
Organism: Galeopsomyia nigrocyanea; assembly: GCA_035047105.1. Classification (NCBI taxonomy): domain Eukaryota; kingdom Metazoa; phylum Arthropoda; class Insecta; order Hymenoptera; family Eulophidae; genus Galeopsomyia; species Galeopsomyia nigrocyanea. The sequence continues at coordinate 3,969,669 of JAWWMK010000008.1, forward strand.
CTAACGCAAGCAACTCTCTCTCTCTCGAAAAAAAAACACACATCATCGATGTACACACATTGCGCGAAAAAAAAAACACTTGCACAACGGCTTTTACAACTGTCACCGCTGTTGCTGTTGCCGCTGATCGTCGGTAAAAAAACTCGCAGATAGCATTCACGTGGACGTTTTTTTCCCCCGTCGCGCTTGTACGTTTTTTTTCTTCTTTTCGTTTGTTAATCATCGGAGCTACGATAAATTACCCGGTGCGCAAAATCTGCATATTTCTTCAGCATAAAACACGCGAAAAATTAGCAAGCACAACGCGTGTTTAGAGAAACGAAGCGAGCGTATAGCGGAGGAAAAGTCTTTGGGCGGTTTTCACATACAGTCGAGAGAGAGGCTCAATTCATCCTCGTATATGCAAATGACCAGTGACAAATGATCTTGTTATTCCCGCGACAGCAGCAGCAGCAGCAGTAGTGTGCCTTGTGTGTTTCGCTAATACATCGAGGCAGCTGCTGTGAGAGCGAGCGAGTGCATTGTACGAAGCCTTACACGAGTTCTTTTTTTTTTTCACTTGCATTCGCGACCTCGTTTTCGTCTATTGAAAAGCTTTTTTCGAGAAAAAAAAACATTTTTTTTTCTCTCAGTCTACCATTCGAGGAAAAACGTGAATGGTAATGACGCATATATGCACCTCTCGTCGTCGTCGTCGTCGTCGGTAGTAAGAAAGAAGCAACGAAGTACAAGAAGAAGAGACACATTGACGTCAGTGAGAATGCTAATCTAGATTTTTCTCTTGAGTGTGTGTGTGTGTGTGTGTGTGTGTGTGTGCATGCGAAGAAGAAAAGCAGTAGCTCGGTCGGAGATGAGTGGCCGCGTTTATATACATATACGATAAGTATCGCGCTTGCGCGCGTTATAAACACGTCGCTCGACTTTGCTTTACTTCGTTAAAGCGCCTTCGTTTTTTTGCTTGCCTATCTAACATCAATTTTCGTTGGATTTGAATTCGGTGAAGCTTGAATAAAAGATCATTGTACGGCTATCGCGACTTACAAATCGTACACGAGCGCGCGAGAAATACCTTTCGTTCGCGCGCGATCTTACGAGCGGTACCTCGATTTCTTTTTTCTTTTTTTTTCTGCGCTGCTCATTCTTCGACGGTTAACTTACACTTTGTAGCATTACACGCGAGAATGAATGAACAAGAGAGAGAGAGAGAGAGAGAGTTTTTGCGTTGCAGCGAGATATTCGCAAAGATAACGTCTTACCAAATTCGTTGGCTACTACTTACTGAATCCCGCATTCCATTTCAATCAGTGCATTTCCATCTGCTGCTGCAGAGCAGCTCGCTTAGGGGTCGTCAACCCGAAAATTCCTACGAATGTCGAGTGGAGGCAAAGCTGCACACGCGAAGGTCGCTCCCAAAGAAGAAGAAGAAGAAGAATGAGAAAGAGAAGGTAGAGAAAGAGAGAGAGAGAGAGCGGCGAAATTACAGACGAGCGTATAGTCGCGACAAGGTAGCCGCTGCTGCAATTTTCGCGGCAGCGAAGACGTGACCCCTCTCTTTCACTCGCTCCATTACCCTGCCGCCGCCGCCACCGCCGTCGTAGCCGCAGCCGCAGCGTCTTTCATATAAGCTAGACGATCATCGCCGCGCACATCTCCCAAAGTGCCTTTCGCTGTTTGCCGCTTTCTATGCTATCTGTTGATTTAATTGCATGCGCGCTCATTGCGTAATGTGCAAGCTAGCTTAGTTCTAGTACTATCACTAACTCATCCCCCCACTCCCAACTCCCTTATACGATTTCGGCTAATACCACTGCAATGGACTTAAGCCTAGCAGGACATTACCATTGACGTTAATTGACGTTCTGCAATTGATTGCAGCAGCGCAATGTCCTGCAGATTGAATATACCATCAGCCCCTGTACGTATATATAGCTTCGCGACAATTCGAATGTTGAATTTTGCGAAAGGAAAGAAAAGAAACGAAAACGTGTGGACCCCCTTTTTTGGCTTCAATTTAAATTCCTCGCTTCGATTTTGCAAGCTCGCTCTTTCACTTTCGCGCGCTTGGGGGATGGGGACTTTTGCTTTTTGGGTCACAGCAATTATCCGTAATCCCCCCTTGACAATGGCCAGTTGAATGCGCGCATCGCGCGATTCAGTGTGTTTTCTTCTTTTTTTTTTTTTTTGCTCTCCTCTTCGAAATCGACGGAAATTGACGTTCGATGGCAACGCGAGAAAGCTCGCGCGAGCGATTAATTAATGGGGCTTCGCGTGTATGTATCTATGTATATAGGTACTAACAATTTGGCGGAGAGAGCGGTTTATATTGCTATTAGATAATGGTTATTCGATGTACTAGCTGCGATCATGTTCGTGTACAATCAATCTCTAAACTGTTATTTGGCACGTTCTCCGTTGTGTTGTACGCGCATCTACGATTTAACTGTTATCGATAAATTCGCGTGTTATAAGGTAGGTGTACCCAATATGGAACTATTTTTGTCAAACAGCCATATCTTTTTACCATTATTAATGAATTTTTCGACGGGGGTGGACTCGTTTTGAAGCTGAGTATTTATCCTTTAAAACGAGCTGTCGCACGATTTTTTAAATGAAAGCTAGCCTGATTTATTACACTTTGAATGCAACTCATGCAACTACTTTTTTTTGGCATAAAAAGACAGTGTACCCAATATGGGACTATTAGAGAAAAGGGAATTTTTACGTACATGAATCATACGAGATATGTATAAGTAAGTTAAAAAATCAAGATTTACCGCTTTTCAAGTATTATAAGCTAATTAGTACGATGTGACAATATTACAGTTACATATAAACATTAATTTTAAAAAGTATAACGAAAATCGAAATTCTATCATTGAAAAATGGAATAAGTAAATTTATTTTGACTAACTGTCAAGTTTTGTCTTAAGTTACTCACAGGAATTCAACTGGAAAACGGATTTAGCGTTTGGGTGTAATTAAAATCTATGGAACTTTCATTATTTGATAGTACAAACATAATGTCACAGTTTAGCACTGCCAAAGCATCGCGAACATATCAAAACCGACGATAGTCCCATATTGGTTATAGTCCTATATTGGGTACACCTACCATATATATTTTAGTGCATATAACGCGACGATAAAAAATTTTTTTATACGTGTGCAACGAGCTCGAAGCAATGAATAAAAATTAGCAGATATATATATGTATACGCGGTTGGTATAATATGCGCTGCAGAGAAAGAGTGATGAATCGCGTCAGGGGTGCAATAATCGTCTTATTAAAACAAACGCGCTCGGCAATAAACTTTTCAGCGGATAAATAACCCGTGAAAAGGGCAGCAGCAGCAGCAGCAGTAGCAGTAGCAGCCCAGCTGTGATACAATCCATTTTATAATAAGATTAATTCTCCTGCGCGCTCGCTCGCTCGCTCTCTGTATATTTATAGCTTTGTTTCGCCAATGCTTTTAATCTACGCGCTTGCACTTATTTCCTTTTTTTTTACGCTGGTCATTAATGTGATGCCGCGTGTATAAATTAACAAATAACAATTTTTTTATCGAAGAGTTGGAACGGAAGCTGTGAAATCCACTTGGCTGACGAGTCATTTATTTCGGCTGTTTATTTTATACACACGGGTGAGAGATTCCGCGCGGGGATAAAACGCTCGAGATTTTTTTCACTGATACTGCCGAGTATATAACCTTAAACGTTCCGCAATCTCTTTCTCTCCCTCGCGCGTATGCGTCTTTTGCCTCTTGTTTTTTAAAATTATTTTTTCGTCTTGCCTTCCTCGAATTTTACGGGATAAAGTGTCATTGTCGAACTCGAAAATGTAGGCTTTTGTTGCACGCTGCAAGAGAGAGATTTTTGAATGGCACGTACGACGTTTCTCGGAATGTTCCATTATTTAGCAGCCAGTTGTATATTTTCGCTTCACGAAAACGGGATTTCTCTCTCTCGCGCACAAGCGCGCATTTAGTTATATTTGACTTGCGCGAACAACGCGGAAAAGTAATTATACACAAAGAATTTTCATTATATTCATTTCACTCGAGTATTCACGCGGAAGCTCGTTTCAAATTTAACTCGCATAGCAATATGATATACCCGCAGTTTAAACTTTGCGAAATTCAACAAGGAAAACAATAAGCGTCCATTAAAATTCGCAGTCCAAATATAAAACGAAATCATCTTCAAAGGCTGAAAAATGCAAACAGAGTCGCGTCGTAAAAGCTCTTGGCCGATAATTTAACGATACTTCTTAAAGATTTTTTCCTCCCTAGGTGAAAAAAAACGAGGCACTAGACTCGCAGAGGCAAGGCAATTTAACAGCAGACAACGGCTTGCGAGGGGAATCGACGACGACAAGTCGCGGCTCTATCCGTATATATATACAAGCTATATACCTCGGGACAATAAAGGAAATTATTTAGTCCCCATTAACGTCACTCGCACTTCCTCTCTCGCTCTTGGTTGCTGTCTCCGCTGCTGCTGCTGCTGCTGCTGCTGCTACACCTTTTCCCCAGGATCCTTTTACTGCCTCGGTTGCTTAACCTTTTGCCAAAGACGGGAGGGGGGGGGGGGGCTACCCGCGACACTGCGTTATATTATATATCGTCGCTTCAGACAATTTCTTGTTTTTGCTGTTTGTCTTTGAAGTTTGCTGTGCTGTGCGGATGATTTACCGTATATGCACACGTACGCGTGTTGTTGGTATAGCGATAACGTACAACAAATTTTCGGTTGTTTATTCAACGACTATCGGGGTCTAACTATTACGGAAATGAGTAAGTTCACATTTTTTGAATCGTGGAATGTAAAAAATGAAAATTCTACACTCGCCATTTTCCTTTTAATCTCGTATACATATACAGTACCTATCCCAGATCTCAGCATCCGATATCAGCACTCAGTGGCTACTCTTGTGTATTATTCATTTTTTTTTTGCTCACCGCGGAATGCAGTTGCGCGTCGTTATCTCGCGCGTTGGCGGTCATTCGTCAAGCGAGGCCTGCAAGAATTTCACGGCTCGCGGTTTCCGGGGCAGCAGCGTGCACACGCGAGAGGCATAATAAAAAAAAGCAACACACAAGTAAAGTATAAGAGAGCCGATCGCGCTTAAGTGGCCGTTTTAAAATATATGTTAACAGAACGCTGGATCGCTCGCGCGATTGGACTTTGTGATATAAACGCACGCTCTTTTCGTTTTTTTTTTGGTTTGTTGTTTTTGTCGTCGTCGCAAGACCCGCTAACTACATGCGTATACGGAAATTTCGAGTGATGTTCAGATTCTTAACTTTTGAAGTTGTTTACGCAAATTGAACGGACGTTCTTTCTGTGTTTTTTTTTCACATCGGCGGTTGAATGGGTGGTTAAAATACTTCGAATAGCGGCTATGGCTCATTGATTTAGAGATAGGATATATCGAATGTTTTAAATTTAATTGCGCATGTGTGGTACTGTATCGGCAATAAGTTCGGGATAAAATAAGCAATTTCCCCGATAAAAAATGCGTTTAATTATTCTAATCGTTCGTCTAGACGTCATTATATTGCGAATTGTGAAATTTTTAAGAGTTGAACGAACGTCACGTTGGTTATTATTTGCCAGACGCTTCTCAATTACTTTTGCAAAGAACTTTTTTTTCTTGTCGAAGCTCAATAGTGTCACTATAAATTTTCAAGTCAATTTTTTCATTAAAAGTTTCTCGACGGAGCTCTTGGATTTTTTGAGAGGCAAGCCATGAGAGGTTTCAAAAAAAAAAAAAAAGCGATGAACGTAAACGTGGATGTTACACGTTAAATTGAAAGAGTTGCTGAAAGTTGTCCGCCGACCATATCTGGAATCAATATTCGCAACTTTTTTAAAGCACTTAGCGTTGAAAAAAGGAAGAAGTTTGTACCTCGCGCGCGCGGACACATGAATTGGTAATGTCAGTGTATAAACACGACATGATCTCTTCTCCTTCGCCTTCCGTTTTGGTTGTTGTTGCTGATGTTCAACGAGGTGCTAAAAAATTACGGTACAACTTTTTTTTTCCTCGATCCGCATTGCCGCGCTGCTGACGAGTCGTTGAAAGTTTAATCCTCGACGAGGTAAAAAAAAAAAAGGAAGAAATCGTGGAAAACTACTTTTAACGCGCGTGTACGCGACATGGAAGAGCGAAAGAGCGAGAGAGCGCGAAGGTGTTCTCAAGGGAGGTCGTGGCTCTTTTATAAATATTTATCCTCATTTGAATCCCACGGGCTGCCACCGCTGCATCGCTGCTGCCGCCGCCGCCGAGCGTATTTGTTCTTGCAAATCTTTTATATACGCGTCTCGCGGATTTGCATCCGTAACAGCCGCCGGCGTTTTCGCGACTTTCCGACTTCTTCTTCTTCTTCTTCTTATCCTCCTTTTCTCTTTGCAACCTCCCCTTCCACCCCCTTTTTCATCTCATTTGCTGCTGCAGCAGCAGCAGCAACGGTGTAACCCACCACGTATCCTCGACTACTTTCGTCGATTTTTCTCGCGTGTGCGTAAGAGATTTTCTTGCCGCTGCCGCTGCTGCTGCCGCTTTGGCCTCCCCCCTATACGTGCACCTACTTCTTGCTTATTCCACGAGAGATTGCCTTATATTTTTCAGGCCTTTAGCATACATCAACTACTTTTCATGCGCTGACGTTATATACTTTTTCAAATTGTTTGCCGCGCGCACGGCACACTTTTCACAGATTGAATTTTTTCTTGAGGTTTCTTCAATAAAGGAAAAAGAATCATTGATTATTTCTAATGAATTTTATTATCTATTATGGCTTGCTCACTTTTTTGAAAAGAGTCATATAGACAGTCGATAAACAATCTATCTGATGCGAAACAAATACCCATCACGCCATCTACATGCAAAAAGAGAACAAACTCGCGCGTCATACGCATATAAGTACCTGCAAACGACTATCAGCAAAAACAACCTTGTTTCCTCTCACTCCCTCGCGCAATCCTTTTTAATCGTATCACAAAAGTGTATATTTTGCCACGATATAAATATAAAATTATTAGTCTCTCCATCGATTGCCACGGAATAATACTCTCTTATATAGAGTCGGCGGCAGCGCGCAAGTCGGCCTCTTATAAATATACAACCACAGCCGCGCAATATAATGTATTTATAAACTCGGAACGTCGTCTTTAAGGATATTCCACGTCGTCGTCGTCGTCGTTGTTGTTGTTGTGGAGCCACGCCTGGAAAATTGCTCGCGTGGGCCGCGTTGGCGGCAGCGGTGCAATAGTTTTTTTTTCCTTCTCTTCATCCTCGCGCGGTAATTGTACGGCTTGATTTTCCAAACGAGGATCGCGAAGCGCCTAGTAGGCGCGTCTCGCTCTTTCTCTCGCTCTCGAGTGGCGCCAGCAGCTTGCAGTTCGTATATACGACGCCACAGTAGACGCGATCTTGTGGCCGCTGACGCCGCTGCGATGGTTATTTTGAAATATATCGCAGCGCACGTACTTGCACACGTATCATATACGAAGATGCGCGCGCTTCAAAACCTATTGACGATTGATGACGGCGATCTTTGCTATTCTCAGCGGAGAAATATTATAGCTTTGGTATTTTCGCGGGCGCAGAGAGAACTCCCCCTCAAATTCGAAAGTGTTAAAACGCCAATGAAAATCGCGCTCGTAAAACCTCGCGCGACCCTCGCTATAAAAAACAACAAGAAAAAGGGCCACGGTACAATGCAAACCCTTTCTCTCTATCTCTCTCGGCGAAAATTTTCGGCGCGTATATTTCAGGACGAGATAATAATCGAACGCGCGCGCAGAGCAGCTTAAAGCAGCGAGAGAGCGAGCGAGAGCCTATTTATTTAACGCGAGAGTTGCCTCGTCTTCATCGGGGATGACTGGGCGCTTCGGCGAAACTCGTTCTAATTAAGGAAAACGAGGAGGGTTTGGGCTGCTCTCACGTTCAATGGGCCTCTCTGTGTGTGACTATTGTGTACTCGTCTCTCTCTCTCTCTCTCTCCTCGGTCATTCGCTTCTCTCTCGCGCGCGATCCAAGCGATCACGAGGCGTGACGAACGTGCAAGCAAGGCTTCGACAAATTCCTCGCTCGCTTGCCTTGCCTTGCTTGCTTGCTCGCTCGCTCGCTCGCTCTCTCCTGCTCATTTGTTTTCGTGCAACGCTGCTTGCTGCTGCTGCTCTCCTCCTCTTTTATTTTTCGACTTTCCTTGCTATGCAGCAGCAGCAGCAACAGCAGCCCGTTAATTAACGCTGCTATCTTTGGGGTAGCCATTTTTGCTTTACTACGCTCGCTACTCTTCAAGTTTTAAGTTCGGCAATCGTCATTTGCATAATAGCGTATACGCCCTCGCTCGCTCGACATTGCGCGCTTTATATATCCGAAATTCCCAACCTAATGCATCTCACTTATTGTCTCATCCGCGTGGGGCGAAGGATCGCAATCCTTTCTCTCTCTCTCTCTCTCTCTCACTCTCCTGGCTTTAATCCTCTCTTTCAGTTCACCTACCTGTGCCTGTGGAGATGCGCACCACACAGTTGAGGTGGGAGGAAGGGGAGGGGGGCGTACAATCAGACTCAAGGGCGTCTGGACCCGCCGCCGCGCGCGCGATGCGAAGAAAGTGCATCGCGCGCACGGTTCCGCTTCGACGCAGTGGTGCTCATTTGCAAAGTATACAGTGTGGATTTATATATATATACATTGCATTCGTTTCGTTTGATAGTTAATTGATTTTAAATACTACGACGTGTATATAATGCTTCTGGTTTTTAACAACGATTCACGTGATATACAATGACGTCAGTCGACGCGAGTGTGAGTTGCTGCGCTCGAAATCAAAATTGATGCACTCCCTGATTGCTCGAGTCGGCAATTGATCGCAGCTAAATTCCTTTTTTTTTCGAAGTGGATTTTTTTTTTATATTTTCAATTCGATGAAAAATTTATAACGATCTTAATTGAATTCGCAAGCCGAGAAAGGAATTGAGATTCCACAATGAAGGATTGATTATATCGGAGAGGGAGATGGAAAAAAAAATGAAAGATTAGCATAATGGTATGGTCTCGAAGGTAGATTGAAATGTAGATGAAATTAGTGTAAAAAAGGAGATGGGGAAGACGCGAGCGGGCGCGGGATCTAAGAAAAATGAACGAACGAGTCGATGGGCATTGTGCGTTGATAAGAAGTTTCTAACAAGGTCTTTCTCTCTCTCTATCTCTCTCGGGCTCATCGTTCATTAACGAGCAAACGAGGCGAGTTTTCCAGTCAATTGCCTCATTACATCATGACTGTTGAAAAAAACTGCTGGGCATTTTAATATAAGAAGCTACGAGAGAGAGAATGGTTAAGTGCTTTTAATAGTGGCCAATCAACTCGATCCCACCGTCACAACTGACTCATTGCTCTCTTGGGGATAGATACGTTGTATATATATAGGATACGTGTTTGTATAAAAAGCTTACGATGATTTACTTATATATATAAAACGCTTCGGCGTCAACAGTTGAACACGCCCGAACGAAAAAAATCTCTTTGGCAATAATCCCATTTCGAGCTATGTGTGTATAGGAAAATTTATCCGTGAGTAAGCGAGAATCAAATCGACCTTGCCACGCCGCGCAAAGATTAAGCAATATACGCGCGAGCGCGCTCTCGTATTAATCGCATTTTCACATTTGCAATTTAACGCTCAACGATTTATATTTCTCCTCTTCGGTTTCTCGGCGCCGCGCGCGCGCGAAAGTATTAAAATACCTGAATGGGGAATTCAAAAGCAGCGAAACAAGCGCGAAAGTAAGAACATTATCGCCTTTTCTCGGAATATTAATTAAAGACTGAGAGAGAAAGAGAGAGAGAGAGAGAGAGAGAGAGAGAGAGAGAGAGAGAGAGAGAGAAAAGCCGGCTCGGCTCGCTCTTTTCCCCCGCGCGCGCGAAACGGAGAAGTTCCGAGAAGCTCCGAGCGAGGTCGCCCTGCATCGACTACGTTACGGTGTGCCAAGGTGACGAATGGAGATCAAATGAAGAGTGATTTAATGAGAGGCACCGCTTCTCTCACTCTTCCTTTGATGGTCGCGACGAAACGACCCGGCCCACCATAGCAGTCGTTTGAAGCGCTTTGTGTGTGTGTGTATGTGTGTATGTGTGTATGTGCATGCATATAATACCGCCGAGAATGAGAGAGCTTCGCAGATTGTTTGGCTTTGGCGCGCGTGTACTTTGAATCTTTGCGCGAGATATATACTCGCGAACTTAGACGCAGGAGGGGGACGTCGTTGTGATTTTATTTGATATGCACGTTAAAGCTTTGAGAGAAAGACGACGATCGCTCGCACGTGTGGCTAATTGTTATTGCCGACTATAAAGCAGTTGACAAAAATTGAGCGAATTGCGGATTAAGTAGTCACAGCTCGATATAGTCAGACATCTATCTTATCGTAACTATATCTATAACCAAATTAATTCAACTCTTCGGTACGAAATAAAATGCATATAGAAAACTACAGAAGTAAGCAAGCAAATTAGCAGTAGTACAGCAGCAAACGACCTTCTCAAGGACACACAGCTTCATAGCGCACTTCGCGGCGGCGGCGGAGGCATGGCGTCGGCAATGAAAATTACAAGATTCGCTGAAAAGTCAGTTATAATAACGCGCTAGTCTCTGTTGCCGAGAGTCGGCAAAGTACAGAGAAAGAGGAAAAGAGAAGGCGCGCGTACGCGTTGACAAGTCAACGAGCGCATCGCAGGGCTATATAACCCATACGTATGTTATGCTATATAACTTGCGCAAACGCAGCGTCACGGAACCGACGCGGACGATGCTTTAGACGCCGACAAATGAGCGACCCGTTGCGAATTCACTCGTTCATCCTCGTTTTTTTACGAGCGTGCGTTAAAAACAAAACAAAAAAACTTTTTACCTGCCTGTTATATTGTTTAACGCTGATTTTTATTTTTTTACTTTGGGGAGGGTAAATTTTAGATTCGTTTTGTCACGTGTAATTCGATTTGTGAGATTGACTATTGTGAATTACAGAGCGGATGTCCATTATCTCGATGACGATCTGCAAAGACAATGCGCAATTAGTTTTAAGATGTTATATACTAATCGCATTAACCTCCTTTCGCGTTGACGCTAAATGCGGGCTGCTGCTAATCGACGCGAAAATAAATCGTAGCTATATAAATATGAACTTTTGGTAATTTAATTTCTCGTCGTTATGTAATCGACTTCCCAGTACAAAGCTGACAAAAAAGAAAAAAAGAAAAAAAAGAAAAAAAATCAAAAAAGAAAAAGGAAGCGAAGAGAGGAGAGGAGAGAGTGGGCAGTCGCATCGGAAAAACATAATAAACACGAAGAAGAAGTGGCGGAGGAGGAGGAGGAGGGGGAGGACGAAGAAGAAGAGGCGCGTACAATCCAAGAGCAATAAAGGCTCTTGCGCAGCTTGGCGACAACGTCGAGAGAGAGAGAGAGAGAGAGAGAGAGAGAGAGAGAGAGAGGGAGAGAGAGAGAGATGAAATAAAAGCCGTAAAAGGAGGAAGCCTTTGCTGCAGCTTAGATACGATCGGCCGGAAGGTGACATAAAAATAAACGCGCGCTTCTTGCGCGAGAAATGCCCGCTTTTGCGCCAACAACAGCGACAGAGAGAGAGAGAGAGAGAGAGAGAGAGAGAGAGAGAGAGAGAGAGAGAGAGAGAGAGAGAGAACTTGAATTAGGACTTGAAAATCTGTTTCTCTCTTTCTCTCTTAGGAATTGAACAGCGGAAGGACGTTTATATGACGAAATCTTTAAAAAAAAAACACTTTTCTGGGGTCTAGAATGGAAAATTTTTTTTTTAATGCTAAGGCTTTCGGACCTTTTTCCTCTTCTTTTTGAAGGTATATA
>JAWWMK010000008.1:3985524-4002636 GCA_035047105.1 Galeopsomyia nigrocyanea
TCTCTCTCTCTCTCTCTCTCTCTCTCTCTCTCTCTCTCTCTCTCTCTCTCTCTCTCTCTCTCTCTCTCTCTCTATCCTCTACACTGGTCAGCGGACCGTGCTGAACGAGAGGCTCTATCTCTACGTCAGGCCAACACAAAGTGTCAGCCCAAAATCGAGGATGCCTCAGCAGTGCTGTTGCCGTTGCTGCTGCTATGGCTGGTCGTATATAGCTGTATATACAAGGGGAGAGCTAGTGGCAAAGCTGATGGAACGAGCGGTGGAAGGAAAAAAAGTGCACCGCGAAAAAATAAAAGCGCAAAGGAAATTTATTGAGCGGTTTGATATTGCGAGAGATGTATTGTATTTTTATGGAAAGCTTTCATAAATTTGTCAGTGTGTCAGTGATAACATTTCTTAGTGCATCGGAAAGCCCATCGAGTTATATCATGCGAAAGTATGATTTTTTTTTAATTGTCACCGTATTAATGGCTTGCTTTCGAAAGTGCATTACGTGATTACAATGTATGCAATATTTTCGATGTTGTATTAATAATATCATCCGTGGTAGATGGCGTAATTGCCCTGAAAGTGATTGATCGTTTGTTTCAGCACAAATATATCTGAGAGACTTTGAAAGTTGATTTGATATTCACTTGGTTGATCGATATCTTCTATGTCAACATTTGAAACAATACAATTATTGCTTACGAAACAAATGAAAAGCACACAGGTAAAGGTGCTAGAGCCCAAGATATTGATATAGAGTGCATCGGCCCGTAAAAGTTGGGTTGGCACCTGCGTGTGCGGTGCCATCTTCCGAGGATGGTCGTGTCCCGCAGCTGCAATGCGGGCACATGCTGCTATTGCCCTCTCCCTCGTTCTCTCTCTCTCTCTCTCTCGCTCTATCCGCGAGGCGTATAGTTTCTTTCTCGCTCACACGTTGCCTGCTGCTGCCCGCCGCAACCCCCCGAGGTGCTACTGCTGCTGCGCACGTGCACATGCACGCCTGGCGTTTGGCCAGGTAGGCGCCGCCACGGACTACTGTCCCTACGGACGCGTACGTGCATGTGCATGCACGAAATACGGAAATGCCACCCTACCACCACCATCACCACTACTACTGCTACTGCTTTGCAAGTTTTATTCGCCAAGGTGGATATAGACTCTATACACTAGTGCGAGCCCTTCTCATTTGCTTCGTTTTATTTGTTTTGCAACAACTCTGTGGACGCGCGGCTCTCGGGTACGTTGAACTTGCTCGGAGGCATTAGATTTTTACGTGTATCGGAATTTGTCCGAGCGAGCGTGTGCGAGCGCATAGAGTGTGTATTTTTGATTTTCCAGTTATTTCGAGCGACTACGCGCAAGCGCGCGCGGCTAAAAGCTCGTGTCTGCAAATCCTTTATTTAAAGCTTGCAAGCATTTTGCCAGTGAATTTACTTTTGGGATAATCAATCGTCGGGATAATAAAACAGCAATTTAGTCTCGCTCGAAGTGTTTAATGAGGCTCTAAATTTCCATTTGTTTCACCCGGCGAACAAATAAAAAAGACAACAACTCAATCGTAAGTCTTACTCGAGCGAACGAAGTACGTTTAAACCCCTCCTTTTACTCATTATGCCGATGGATGTAAGTTTAACGAATGTGCGAAAAATAAACAACAACGTTGTAAGCTAGAGTTGGCTAGTTTTAACGACGTGCGAGAACGAAACGAACGAGAAAAAAAAGAATTTCCTAAGTTTATGCCCTTCGGTTAATGGCTGCGTAAAACTCGCTATTTTTTTTCGCTTTGGAATGCGTGTTCACGCGCACGCTCGCGACAACGTCGAAATAGACCGGCATTCCAAACGAGAGCAACGAAAGACGAACCGACAAGCTTGCGCTCAACGCTTATATGGATGTTCACTTGCTGCTACTCCATCTCGCTCTCTCTCTCTGACGCACAATTTATATTTATTCTATCGGACCGACCGACCAACCAAGCGCGCGCACGTGAAAGATGCCACGGCTGCGTGTTGGACTTATGAAAGTTAAATTTACTTCGTACACGTGGTTGCCAATGTGAGTTTATGAGTTTTTGAACTAGAGATAAACAAATCGAGCTTTCCTGGCGAAAGCTTCCGTTGATATGTTGATCAAGGATATTTCCGGGAAGCATCTAACTGAAACTTGTTGGAAAGTAATGCAGTTTTTAATAATACAAATACTGGATGTTATGCTGTTATAGAATAACATTTAAAAATGCTTCTTATCAGTATTGTAGTCTCTTATAACATCGAAGAAAATCTAATTCCTTTGATTCAGAACATTTCAGTTTGATCAAGATAATAAACAGGTTAATGGATAAATACATTCTAAACAATAACTTTGCTTCTTAGAGAAATTAACGCAACATTAATTACATTTGCTGATGAACCAAATACTAATTCAAATTTTACTATATTACTGTTGAGAAAACGAAATTCCTTTGATTCAGAACATTTCAGTTTGATGAAGATAATAAAGAGGTTACTAAAGAAATATATCTTACACAATAACTTTGCTTGTTAGATAGGTTATCGCAGCATTACTTCCATCATCCGACGAACCAAATATACTAACTCAAATTTTACTACGTATATTTCCATTCGTTTGACCGATGAAAATTTGCTGGATAAAAAATCGTTCAGTTGATCTGATTGGATCGTAACTATCGCCGGCAGAATCGTCGAGTGCCAAATTGGTCGCGCATCTCGGCGATGTCGTAACCGTAAACGTTGATTATCCTCCGCTCTCGCAACAGGCTCGCTCAAGCGTGCACCTTCAGATATTGGTCATTAATATTAGAGGATCGTCGCGGCTGGATAGAGCTCTCTCGCGCTCGTCTATCCCCGGCGAAATCGTAACTTCGCGTTTATGCAAACGATGCTTTAGAGGTCCCCAAGCTTCAAGGTAATCCTATCGGGGTGGTACGAAGAAGGTATAGGAAGAAAAAAAAGATCGTCGTCGTCGTCGGCGGCGGCGGTGGGCCAAGAAGAAGAGGCTCTAAGAAATGGGTAAGGTGCTGCTGCTAGTGCCGCCGGTGGGCTCGCAAGATAAAGCTAAGAAAGATGGCGGCCAGAGGCGAGGACCATTCGTTTCAATGAACACTCTTTCTCCCTCTCTTTCGCAAAATAGGATGGAACCGACGAGACTATATATATCCGAGAACTTTATGCGAACTCGGCTGCTGCTGCTACTACTACTGCTACTGCTGAATAGAAAAACACTCGAGTGAACCGAGCTAACTCTCTCTCTCTCTCTCGCTACTTTCCTTTTTTCCGCGCCCTATCTTCCTCTTTTCCTCATTCCCCGGGAAAAAGATCTCATTTGAATGAAACCCATAGACTGCGCGTACCGAGAGCTCAATATGTTCGCCGGGGCTTGAGAATCTAGGTTTCAAACTCGATGGATGCTCGAGAAAGAGAGAGAGAGGAAAGACTTTCTCGAGCCTTGTGTATACGATTAGGCCTTTTATTTGCGCATCCCAAACAAATTCAAATTCCGAGTCTCACTTCGCAATTTTCCGTATTTTTTTTTCTTCCTTTGCCCATTTATTCTCTTCGAGAAAGCTCTCTGTATATCAAATTGAGTCTCTTTCACCCCCTGATGCTGCTATTCATTCGAGAGAAATAAAATACATTTCGGTTTTCCTTAAAAAGTTTCATGCTTTTATGAAAAATCTAATTGATTTTTTTTTCAATGGTATGAATAGAATATGTTTGAAGTAGTTTGGAGGTCAACAAATAACAATTAGTAAATTAGCATTATAACTCGCGCGGCAGCGTGGAGAAAAAAAGATCGTAAAAAAAAGCCATCCTTAAGTGGACTTAATACAGCGGTAACGTGGAACGAGCCAACGAAAAAAAAAAAGCAGTGGCAAACGTGAGAAACGGCTGTCAAGCGTTGACTTTATCGACTCTTGCAAAGCGCCTCGGCAGAGCCGAACAAACAGCCCTCACTAAGTACAGTCTCTCTCCCTCTCACTCCCACTCGGTCTTTCGTATACTGGAAAGAGGGCGGCAAACTAATTCCTTCCGAAGACGAGAGAAAGAGAGAGAGAGCGAGAGAGAGAGAGAGAGAGAGAGAGAGAGAGAGAGAGAGAGAGAGTCGCCTGTGCGGCGGCGTACTTACACGCGAGGCAAACATTAATAAACGCCCGGTAACGCGCCACGGAAGTAGCTTCCGTACTTTAAGCGCTGGCACCAATTGCCCCGCACGAAAATTTTTGCTCCCGCGCGAGCCGGCTCTGTACTCGCGTGCACGACGCTTCGCCTGCGGCTTTTCATTTTCGCCAAACTAAACTCCAGCGACCATCTTAAAGCTCGCGCGACTACATTGCCATGATTTTATCGCTAAAGCTCGCGAGCCCTCTTTACCTCCCCATAACTTCGCATTCGAATTGCAGTTGCGTGTCCTACTTCTAGGCGTCGCATACGGCTGTAATAAAATAATTACCGCGTCCACGTGCCGACGATTGTATATAAGGGGGTGACGATCAATCTGCGAGTATCTATGCATTGTGAGAAAATTCATTTACATTCAAATGACTTCTACGATACAGCTAAGTGTTGATAAAAATTAAAAACGTTAGAAAAAATTCTATTAATTTGCCATGCTTCAAGTGATAAACATTTGCGAAAACGAGGATATTTCTCGACTCCCAAGCCTAGAAAAAAAAATTTACGATCATAGTATTATGTAAATCACTTCGAGCCGTATAAGTACTTCTTTTGCCTATAGAAGTAAGTCTTGGTCGCTAAAGAACAATTGAGGAAATGACAGTCGTAAATTCTGGCATGGGACATTTTAAAAGAAGCCGGGGAAACGACCAAATTGCTTCCATCAATCCGCGCTGTAACAAATTAAAGAACCACTCCGAATGGCCAAGTAAAATATACTTGTTCTATCGTCTTCTTGAAATATCTTTTTTTCATTCTATCGAACTTGACTGTTCTAGTTCTTTGCTTCGATATAGTTATACGTTTAAAAAATTACAGTTAACTAAAAGTTCTGAAATCATTCGGTATAAGTGCCTATAAAATGATACACATACTTCATATTAATCGATTAACATGCCATTCTTCGAAAACGTTGGAATTTGTGGGTAATGGCTCACATAAAAATACACATGCATTCGATCAATAAGCGTCAAAATGTGATTTCCTGCACATAAATAGATGTAATCGCGATTATGAATGAATTTGCATTAATAGTCTCATTAAGGGCCTATGATACAAAGGGGTTGGCTATAATTGCAACGGGTGTTTCTATAATAATTGCTCTATCAATACGGATTAGACCATGATTGATTGGAAAATCAATTAAATTTTTAGTATCTTTCTGTGTCAACTTATGATGAATTTATACATCAAAATAATGTCGAAAGTATTTTGTTTTCCATTATTCACATCAGACGAGTTTTAATTAAAAAAATTGATGGTCGTGTTATCAAACACGAAAACGGCAAAATTTAATTATAACGATACGAATATATGGATAGGTCGATATTGGGAGAATTTTTATACAAATTTCATGTTTATATAAATTAAACATTACACTGGAATAATTTTTTGTAAAAACTTTGAACCGCTCACAAAAATTATTCAGAAACTTTTGAAAATCTTTTAAAAATTTAAAGTTCATGTGATGAATAACTCCTCTGATTTTTTCAAAAATATCAAAAGTTCATAAAACACGTAGTTTTTTAAAATTTTTATAAAACCATCGATTGAGTAAATTTCTGAACACGAACAAAAGTAAGCTACAGTTCGAATGCCAAGACAAGTAATTTACATGGTGTTTTTTGAGCTTTTTTTTATTGGCTTGGTGGTTTATCGAGAGTACAAGCCTGTGTTCAAACAGTAAGTACATCCATACATGCATGCAAACACAAAGCAAAAGGGAAGGAAAAGGCTGGAGCGAGTGCAAAAGAGATGAAGTATAAAGGCTTTAGAAGCTTGCTGCGCGCACGTAGGGCTCGCTGGATAAAACAGCGTATAATTAGATAAGGTGTAAGACATATTTGGATCTCGGCCACATTGGCCCATCGCCAGTTTTACCCTTGCAGCCCCTAAAGTCTCGGTGAAAAGAGTGGAGTATGTAATGCCCCCTGCTCCTCTTTCGGAGTACGCGCGCCTGTGTGTATATATATGTGTGTATGCGAGTGCGAGAGATGCAGAAATAAAGCGAGGCGACGACGATTCGCATCTGTTACAGTACGTTGCGTACGACTAACTACAAAACAGAGAGAGAGAGAGAGAGAGAGAGAGAGAGAGAGAGCGAGAGAGAGCGAGTAAGAGAAAGCTCAGTGCTTGCGTACATAGGCTAAATTATCGCGCTTTAGAGAATCTCCGAAAGAGTCGACGATAAGCCAGCTTTTGTTGCCAAGCAAGAAAGCTTGCTGCTTGCGTAAATAGATGCTTTGTTAGCGGCAGCATCCGTGAGACAGCGATTAAAACAAGTACTCTCCGGGGTTATTTAAGGGCGTCCCGAGAGCGAAACAGAAAGAGAGGAAGAGGGAGAGAGAGCAAAAATAGCAACGCGCGTAGCACGCCGATGAGAGATAAGAAATCACTTTGGAAAAGCAATCGAAGCGTGCGCGCGCTGCCAGCAAAGTTATTTACAAATTCAAAAAGTTCCCCGAGCTTGCGATAAACGCCAGATTGAACAGCTCTGAAATTGAGGTTTCAAGCTTCAGCGCTAGTGGCATGCTCTTTTTTTTTTTTACAGTAGAATGGAATTTTTTTTTTCGAAATCTTTCAACAAGGACTTTCTTTTTTCGAATCGCGTGAGTCGTTTTTTCTCGGCAACGACGTCATATACAGATGAGTCCAATTATCTCTCTCTCTTTCGCTCTGTAGGCTCGACTTGGCTGGCGAAAAATCAAAGTTTTAATTCAGTCTTAAACAGAGCTCTAGAGCTCGGGCCTGCAATTACGAAAGTTTTGGTAATTGGGAGTGCCGAATATGTATAGACGACCTCGCGGGTTTGGAGAACAGTGGCTCTGCGCAAGCTGACTACCAAAAATAAGCTCGAGTTTCTCAATTTTCGAATACTTTCTTTTTTTTTCTTTTTCGTTCGCTTGATTAAAAGATATAACATTTTAGAACGTATGCTTATTGAAACGATTTCAAAGAATTTTCATTCAGATCGAATTTACAACTTGACCTTATGGCGCTACTAAATAGATCTCTCGAAGTTGTATTTTGAATTGTAAACACTCGAAAAGTTGAGAGTACGACGGGAATGCCGTAAAAGTTCATTCGTCGTTAGTGCGCCAATAACAAACAGCTGGCGAGGCTAACTGGCGAGAGAGCAAAAAATAAAAAAAAAGAGAGAGAGAGGGAGAGAGAAAGAGAGAAGAAGAAGAAAAAGCAGAGGAGGAGGAGTAGGAGAAAGAAGAGAAACGAGAGCGAGGAAGTCGAGTGTCGGGTAACTATGTACGCGATCGCGGATAAAAGTTTTGCCAAGCGATCTGGTCGTGGATCGGTAGGGCCGAAGTGAGTTTACAGCGCACACTTAAAAGCGTCGACACCGTAGATAGCGCGAGCTAGCGAGCTAGCGAGCGAGAGAAACGGAAACAATTAATAGACCAGCACGCTAACGACCCCGTGGAGTTTGATTCGTCCATAAATCCCAGGTCCTCGTTCCGCACTTTTACGGTCAATTCTCGTGAGTTACGACGACTGGAGAACTAACTCTCTCTCTCTCTCTCTCTCTCTCTCTCTCTCTCTCTCTCTCTCTCTCTCTCTCTCTCTTTCTCTCTACCTCGAAAACACACACACATATAAGTACAAAACGAACAATCTGGAGAAAGCGCAGCAAAGCGCGACCCGTTGCCCCCCTTTGTTTTTGCCAGAGCGCGGTGCCTTCGCGCTCGATATTTCGATTTTTCATTTTGCAAGATGTCGCCGGCAATAAAAGTAAATCTTTTGGCGTAAAAGCGCCTTGTCCGGCTTGTGCTCATAATGTTTTGATTTACGAACGCTTACTCGGCACGACCCCCTCCCTCTCTCCCTTTCTTTCTCTCTCAATCTCTACTCTCATTGTCATTGTATTAAATGAATCTTGCAAGCTTCTTTAACGTTGATTCCTTATGATAAAACACTTTTGCCCCTGCTTTTTTTGACTATATGATATGAAACTTTTTAACAATATTCCAAATGTGAAATATCGTGCAAAGTATTAATTTATTTATTTATGTTATCTTTAATGATTAATCCTACAAATTATCCCAAACGGAATCTTTATAGAACAAAGGTTGTCAAACATTAAAAAATTGCTAAGTGACTAAGTAAATTGAAAGCAAGCGTCATTGTCGTGCTCTTTTTGCAATGGAAATATATTGGTAACAAAAGCAGATGGTAATTGGTACCTAAGTAATTTCCTCAAGCATTTCAAACGCTGTTGCACTTATTTCGTCGCACTTTCTACGATACTTTGATTAGAATCAATGCAGTAAATGAAAAATACAGTACATAGTCCATCTAGCGACAAAAGTGGTAACCATAATAATCATAATAATTATTTACATGTATCTTTAGCTGCCCGGCTGATAAAATATTTGTGAAAACCCTTCTTTATATCATTTTTAGGAAAATATTATTATCATCTCTTCGAATCAATTCGAAAGAAAGTTTAACAAATTTCATTCCAATCGCAATTCATCAAGAATTCATATCTACCAACGAAAGTACTAGTGAGCTAGAAGAGACTGACTAAACGTGAAATTGTCATTTGTGTTGCAGAGAGCCTGAGGGAGTACTTCTCCAAGTACGGCGACATCACAGAGGTCATGGTCATGAAAGATCCAACAACGCGACGATCAAGGTGAGTCCTTGACATGTTTAATGATTGTAATTAAAGGGAAAGCGGCTTAGATAGTTCCCACTCTTACTTCCTCATCCTGGTATTTTCAATTGAAAAACGATGTCGCGCATCGCAATATCAGCATTGCGCACCGTGTGCTTAATTAAAATGATAGTGCGGTGTGCAAATGAACTACTTCGTGGAATTGAAACGGAATTGCTTCTATATATACGGCTCCAAATGAACGCGTCAACGCGCATAACCTGAATTCGTTGTAAAATTACTTTGACGTCATTTATTTACATGGTTTCATTAAATTTTCCAACCAAATTTCAACAATTTAACCTTGTACTTTGTCGTAAATATTCGAAACTTAATTATCGAGTATCCAAACATTCCGTGCCGTGAAATTAATTTTCATTACGTTGACGATATGGCATTACATTGCATCATATTCCACACAAAAACCAATCGAAAAATAGTAAATGTTGCCTGTAAAAACGTTAACATTGTACAAACACGAGAAAAGCTATTTCGAGTTGTATTTGAAACACGAGAATTGGCAATACCCATACCACTGCCACGAGTTGTCACGGAAATTCGAGACTTCCCTTTTTTTTTGTCCATGCCCCTCTCTGTCTCTCTTTCCCTTGGTCGTACTACAAATGACGTTCGATCCGGGAAACCGCGCCGAGAAGTGATTGACGTATGAAGGCTACAGTCGCCTCTCTAAAAATATTATTGCTGAGTCATCTCGTAAATACTTTAACAGTTTTTTTTCGCGCTTATAGTCGTGCTTCGCTGTGATGGAATTCATTTCTAGAATAAACCATCTTTTTTTTCCATTATTTTATTTGAACAATCCTGGTAGTTTATGATAATACTCTAATAATGTATAGAAAATGTCTTGTCAATAAATGTTTTATAAAAACGTGGAAAACTTGAAATTCACGATAATTGTTTATAACATTATTACACTCTTCAAAGAGTTTTCGTATTTTTGCTCTCGTAAAATGTTTCTCGCACACCGACAGAGTCGACGTTTTTCTTCTTCTTCTCGGGATACAAATTGCAGCATAAAAGAAACTTGATGTGTATAAAAACGCTCTTTGGCCTTTTGCATCTTAAACGCGCTTGGCAGGGATTTTACGTCTTGCGCGCAAAAGTTATATAGCGGACAAGTACAAAGCACCAGACATAAGACAACTCAGTTCTGTCTCTGGAGTTATAAAGCATAGTATAGTATTAAGGATGCGGTGACTGCGGCAGCGGCGGCAACATAGCGCAGTTCGTTTCCCACTTATTAAGCGGAAATAAAGCTCGTGGCGTCAAAGTCCCCCATGACTTTCTCTCTCTCTCTTACTCCTCATTGTCTTTTCCCCGTACTCGTCGTCTTCGTCGCGCAGGTTCTTCTTCAACAATTAGGAGTTTTGCCTCGTTCTCCTCCTCTCCCGCGTGTTTCTGTCGCCGGCATTCCAGCCTGCAAAGCATTACAAATCGGGCGCTTACTTGAGCTCTCTATATTCGCGGACATTATTCAGGTTTCCGACACTAATTGAAATTCGAAACTTGCCATTTAAGCCCAAGTATTTCACCCTTAGGAATGCCACGAATACTTCAACGCGTTGCGTGTGCCTCATTGTTACTCGAAGAAACTCATTGCCAAATCAGATTTGTTTGTCGTTTCGGATATAAATTGCTCGAATTACTCGCTAAAAAATCTTCTTTTCTCTGTGTTGCATAGCATTGCTCATATAAGGCACGTTCGTGGCATTAATTGCTGTCGCGCGCGCCTCCTCGGTAAAAATGCCCCCCCGAGGACTATACACAGCTTGGTGACCACTCAGTCACTCGTTCTCACAAGTGTGCGCGAGGGATATCCGTGCAATGTATACTCAAGTTCGCGCGCCATACCTGTCATTATTTTATTACCGTAATTACTGTGCGCGTGCGAGTTAGGCGTCCGACGCGCGATCGACCACTTTCGCAACTCGACACTCGCCACTCGCTTTTTTCTCTCTCTCCTTTCTCTCTTTACGTCTCTTTACCTGGTTATTAAGATAAGCTTTGATTTGAAGTGTGTAAATAACAGTGTAGACCATGTCATCTCAATTCATATCTCGCATCGGAAGAGAGAATGATGTGTGATTTTTACTTTTGTTATTATATGAATAGAGGAAAATTGCTTTAATTGATGGAAGTCTATTTTTGTACATCGAGGACATTGATCCAAAACATTTCTCCTACATTTTATTTTTGTAGTCAATGAAACATATAGATTCTCGCAAAAAAATACCCACCGCAACATTAATTCTACAAACACTCTCGAAGCCATCCTCTGCAAATCGGAACGTCATTTTCGCAAGCGCAAAAAAAAAGGATCCTCGCAAAAAGAGAGTTCGCGCGCGTGGAGCACAGTTTATTACCTCAGCACAAAGCGCGAGGCAGTAGCAAACAAAAATAGCCCATCGATCAAAATGATTATCCTTTGCGCGCAACCCTCGTTCTTCGAGCGATGCGACGGTGGCGGCGGCGGCGGCAACACCCATCTCTTTTCACTTCTGAAAGGATGGAGAGAGGGGTGCGCGTGAAAGGGTTGGCCTTTGCGTATATAGCAACCGGTGCACGCGTATGATCCCCTTGGTACTCTCGCGTAGATCATATCTCTCTCTCACTCTCTATCTCTGGTGGTGCGCGCGTGTGCGCGCAAAGGGACGCGTACGCGCGGAGAATCCGCGGTGACTCTGCGGCTTGTAAATTAATGGTCAGTGCGCTTCTCTCTCTCTCTCTCTCTCTCTCTCTCTCTCTCTCTCTCTCTCTCTCCAAGGGTCCTGTGCTCTCGCTTCTCTTCCTCGCTCGCTTGCTTGGCTTGATCTATAGGCAGCACGCGTCTATGGGACACGATGCTCTCGGCCTCTCTCTCTCTTCCATGTGATATGGGATATATGTATGCAGCTGAAATATGCTTTGTGCGCGAGAGCGACCAATTAGGCGTTAGTACCACGTCGGCAAGAATGCTTGCGCTACAAAATGCGCTCTGAATTACGATGCAAGCGCACGCGTAATTGACGCTAGATCTTGAGCTATTGTGATTAATTGAATTTTCAGTACATCGCGATCCACTCAATTTCTCAGTTTTGCGAAAAATTTCATCGATTTATTTATGGAATTTTAATTAGAGGATTGTGTAGACACGATTTACGGAGAGACGAATTGCAACGAACGTAAAAAGACAAGGATTACGTCGGTCGTTATCGACAGTTTGTGTCCACGTAGCGAACTTGTCAAGAAAAATACACGCGTAACACGGTTTGTGCTTTCCTTCGCTAAATTCAAGAACATTTCTCTCTCGACGAACGCGCCTCTAGTTTTTCACGGGAAAAAAAGACCTCGCTAATGAACAAACTATCTCTCTTGAGAGAGAGAGAGAGAGAGAGAGAGAGAGAGAGAGAGAGAGAGAGAGAGAGAGAGAGAGAGAGAGAGAGCGGACGAGCTTGTCGCTAACTATTCGCAATTACAGCAGCGCGCGCAAGAGCCGCAGCAGCGAGAGTTAACGTGCTGCACGTATTTCCAGCTGAAAGTTAAACAGATTCTTGGAGAATTTGCATCGTAGTTTACCTCCCTCTTTTTTCCCCTCGGCTGCTGCAGTGCATAGTGTGTATAGCAGTTGAATAGCCGCCGCCGCGACCAAGTCCAAATCGTTAAGGCCACCGCGTTACATTCAGCTGTGCTGATTAACGAGCGAACAAGTCAATTTTTCAAACTACACTAGCACGACTACTAAACTCGGAAAATTTGCAGACTGAATTAGCGACAAATTGGTGCAGCTCTTTTAGGAATTAAATTGCAGTCGCGGCGGAGCAATTAAAACGTCTGTCAAAAGATAAAAGTCGCACTATCTGCGCTACGTGAATAAAGTAGCAAAGAGAGAGGACTTCAAAAGTGACTTTCTCTCTCTCTCTCTCTCTCTCTCTCTCTCTCTCTCTCTCGCAAGAAGTGAAAATTCAAAGGGAGCGAAAATTCGAGCCGATAATTTTCCAACCGAGTGTTGCAATCCGTTAATTCGATCGTAAATTATAGTTAGCGTGAAGCGCGGGTTAAATTTAGTTGGAACTCGACTCGCAGGGGGCAATAATTACCGGAGGTTCTTCTCAGCCAAGGCGCGCTGGCAAAAAAGGGATGAGAAAGCCAGCGAGAAAACGAGAAGCGATAAGGAAAACTGGAATTGGTAGCTTGATGCTCCATAAGTTGGATTTATTAGGCGATAAGTAATAAGCCTTTCCCCCGCAACTCGCTACTCGTCATTCTTCTTCCTCGTCGATAGCTTCTCCCGCCTCTCTCTTCGCGAATTGACGTTATAATTGCTCACCGAGTTATTAATCCATAAATTTCAAGCAAAAGTTTGCTATACGTGCCCTGCGCACGATAGTTTATTATCAATTATCAAGTGGTGCTCGAGAGAATTAAGTGGATCGTTTATCAAAAAATCCTGTAAGGAGATTTACATGTAACACTTTCCCAAAAACAGCTGTTCGCCACGAGCTCTACAATGTATTTTCGGCAAAAAATGAATTTACGACCGAGCAAAATTGCTTTTCGAAAACTCTCTCTCTCTCTCTCTCTCTCTCTCTTGCGGGAGTGTTGGAGAAAACCTCACCAGATGTCGTTACCTACTTGCCGCACGCGCGCGGGCGGGCGCTCCCGCAAGCTCGAAGTGGCGAAGCGAAAGAGAGAGAGAGAGAGAGAGAGAGAGAGAGAGAGAGAGAGAGAGAGAGAGGAGAGGAAAAAAAACGCAAATTAATCACGATCGCATCGCACTCGAAAACTTCCCTATCATCGACCTGTCAAATTCACGTTTTCCCTCTCATAGGGAATCTTCATATATCCAATGCGGTATAACATAGGCAGCAGTCTCTCTCTCTCTCTCTCTCTCTCTCTCTCTCTCTCTCTCTCTCTCTCTCTCTCGACTGAGTAATTTATCAGAGTCGGCGGCACGTATATACGCGCGAGAGATGTAGTGTAGCTGCACGTATACGTCTCTGTCTTGCGCATCCTCTTATCGGTTCTGCCTGACCTCCTGTGGTGTGTGTGTGTGTGTGAGTGTGTGTGTATGTGTGTTCCTTATCGTTACGCCACTACAAATCAGTCTTGTGTTTAGAGCTTTGTAGACGTTACGCGTTCGACGCTCAACACTCCGTTGTGCGCGAGATAATCAATACAAACGTCAAAAAAGCGGAAAAGAGAGAAGAAAAAGCGAGAAAATGGTGAGGCTTGGCACACGAGAGCGCTAAAGTGACAGATAACGTAATGAACTTGGCGCTCTATGAGAGAGGCACGCGATTTCCACGTTAAAGCTCGCCTCGCGCTCGTGAGCCCAGCGTGAGTCCTGCAGCTCTCGCTACTCGCGCCGCCTATATAGCAGCCGCCCTTATTTATTCTTCGATTAAGCGCAGCCGGCGCACAAGGAAGCTCTCTCACTCGCTCGCTCGCACACACCCGCGAGCATCGATAAAACGTACGGGCGCAATTAAGAACCGACGACGCTTTGCTCGCTGCTGCTGCTGCTGCTGCCACTGTGGCTATATGCTTTGGCTAAATTGTTGCTACATGCCGTTGCTTGTTTCACTTGACTAGAGATGCTTCTTTTTTTTTCTAGTTGTGGATGGGATTTATGGACTTGATGTTTTCATATTGTATACTCGCGTTTTCGAGCGCGTTTGCAGTTATGGAACGAATTTTTTTTTATAGCTATCAGTAGAATAATTTTATGGTACTCTTTGAGTCTGATGCTTTAGAAAGTGTAGACAGGTATAATAGTAAATGATAGATTATATGGTAAACTTTATAAAAGTTCGGACGAAAGTTTCTCCGCGTCGAGCTGTTTTACATGTGATTTGTTTTGTAAAATGCTCATTCATGAAATTTTCTCAAATGATCACAGCATAATGACCAAGGAATACACGTTCGCACAGCTTTATTGTTATTTACTGTTATCTATTAATCGCACCAAAATCAAATTAATTGTCACAACGAGTGAAAGTACAATAAAACTAATTTTTTTTCTTGCTCGTGATAATTGAATCTAATCGGCTTTCGCTTGCAAAATACTCAATCGCAGGTAAAATCAGGCGTATGGGCTTTCATCCTACGATATCGAAAATTCTCTGTCGCTGCAGTGTGGTGCTATGGCGCGCGGGCGTTGCGCTCGTCGTAGCCTATTTACGAGTCCGATAATCGCGTGAAACTCCTCGCTTTATCCCGAGGGAAATAGTAAAGCCCGTGTGTGTATGTGTGTGCGAGCTCGCTCGCTCGCGTCGCTTCTCTCCATCGCTGTAAAGTTAAGTCGATTATCGCGCCACCTCTGATAACGCACCGATGGATTATATATTTCGTTAGTGTCCAGAGTGCAATTACGCTACTACCCTCGCGTTGACTTTGTGCGCGCGCGGCGCTGAAATTTCGCGCATAAATTCGATGCAGCTTTCTCGACGACTATAGAGAGAAAGAAAAGCGACAAAGAAACAAAAAAAAAAAAACATGAAACATTTTCCAACAGCTGAGGCGCTCGAGTTTTATGGACAGTTCACGCGAGCATTTTTTTTTTCTTCCTTCTTAACGGCTGGCGCGCGGTTCCGGTTTTTACGATACGCCGCGGTGCAAGTCTCTTATCAAGTGAGGCCGCTATAGCTGTAAGAGGCTTTATTCCCCGGGAATAGGCGTAAACGTCGCTCGGGCCGAAGGAGTAACGACCCGGATGAACGCTTCACACGCCCGAGAGCCACGATCGACCATGGGATAGCGATTGATCGATGAACGTGTCGTTGATCGCGCCACACTCTATATACTCCTCGCGCCTACAGTCCTTCTGCTGCCGGTACTGCTGTTCACCCTTTCAACCTCTTGACATGTTCATTACACAAGTATATTATACTCTCGTCCCTCCCTTAAAGTTTACGCAAATGATAATGCGAGCTGCAATTTACTTTCTCAACTATACACGACTTGACTATCTTATCTGCTTTGGCATTACACGAAGTATGGAAATTTCGATCTTTAATAGAGCATTACGTAGTCAATTTTCCAGTATAATAAATTGCCCTGCGTTGTTTAATGCTCGGGACAAAATTTGTCATATAAAGACGCCGCACGAGGTGTAAATTTCAGCAATAGTTTCGGGTATATCTCGGTGTATATGTGTATGTGTGTGTCTGCTGCATTCAAAAGCAATAGCATGCGAAGAAGAGGGGGAGACATTTGGCAGCAGCCCCGGCACCCACCACCCTCGCTATAGCGACGAAACAAAGTAGGAATAATCAAATTAGTGTGCGCGGGACTGCTCGTCGTTTCTATTTGTTTCTTCCTCTCTCTCTCTCTCTCTCTCTCTCACTCTCTCGCCGATGACAGAGCAGCTCGACTTTGCCAAAAACACATTCGCCTCACTACATCACAATCTCATGCCCATTAAATTTCCACGTTTATGCTGTGTATATTTAGCCCAAAAACCACCTTGAAATTAATAACACCGATGCCGTATATTACACACCGTGCGTTTTATCGAGCGATAAACGTCCCGAGAAACGAGCTTCATTGCGTGCATTAAATTGAGAAAGTCATTTTGCGTTTAAATACGGGCGTGAAACTTGTTGAAGTGGTCGTTTGTCAAAAATTGTCGCGAGGTGTGATCGAGAAATTCGAGATCGCTAATGTGACACGCAAGCCTTCGAAAACACGTACGACGTATACTCGTATCAATCGGCAAGACATATAGACAGTTTAAAATTAAACCTGCAAGTCGAGTGTTTTGCTATAAATAACCGCACGTGTGTGATGTGTATTTTGCGTAAAAATGTCGAAAGTTTTGGCGTGGCGCGACATATATACGTCCGACAAAACATCGGCTTTAATTCGCGACTCGGTGGCCGTTAAGTAAATCACGCTGGAGCATCGCATCGCGGGGAGCGCGCGCTTGCACTTAATGAGCGTGTCGCGCGTGTAAATAGCGCCGCGTGGCAGATGAATGCCAGCGATACGAGTGTATAAGGGAGAAGCTTGGACTGGCAAAAAGGAAGCTCGCGCGCTCAGGCTCCCAAGAGAGATACGGAGACAGAAACAGAAGCAGAAGCAGAGTCGTACTTATGAGCTAAACGTTTTATTGGCTGCTCCTGATGATTCGCAGCGGCGCCGCGTCATGGGAATTGAGCGAGAGATCGTCGGATTGCGGGGGACGAATTTAATTAGGTGCCGAGTGTGTTTGTGTGTATGTATATGCGCGCCTCCAACTTGTTCTCCTCGCGTTTATAT
>JAWWMK010000008.1:4003401-4031369 GCA_035047105.1 Galeopsomyia nigrocyanea
TGTATAACGCTTGATTCCGCGTTTTATCGTGGCAGCTCCCCCTCTTTTAACATCGCCACACATAAAACCGAGGACAAAGTGCAGCTTTGTTTCGCGTCTCCTTAATTGAACTGATCTTGTTTTAAGGAACTTCATTCCAGCTTTGGTTTTTTTTTGCGTCGATTTTGTTTGTTTGTTTGTTTAGAGTGGTATTGAAAAATGTTAAAATTTTCATATTTAAGTTAATATTGGAATTTTTTTTTTAAATTTTTTTATAAAATCAGAAATAAAAGATTTATAACATACAAGTAAATAATCAAAGCCCAAAATCCCGAAAACAGATTACACTGCATAATGTAATCTCTGCATAAAAATCATTTTCTAAATAGACAGCACACTTGCATTTTTCAAGTGTATCTATCAAAAATTATACTTCGTGCTCACAGCGGAATTAATCTAAACTACATTTATCAACTATTATGTTCACCGAATGCTCAAAGCAAAAAAGTAAAGATTTTAATCTTCAAAAGAGTTGAAAAAAAAATCTGGCAAATGGCTGAAACCATAAACAAGCAACCGCCAGAGCAAATTCGTTTTACGCTTATCAGAGCCTAATTAATGTTGGCGTCTCGCGTAAAAACAGTCGAGCGAGCGAGCTAGCGGCCGGATAAAGTGGCAAAAGTGCGGGGGACAAAACGAGAGGGATCTTTTCATCGTCAGCCGATAAATCCGGGGGCTTGTAAAATTCGCGCGCTGCCATATGCAGCAGCCACCGCAACTCGATTTACGGGGATTTTGCGCGCGCTGTGTACCGTCGGCGAGGATGCTCTCTCTCTCTCTCTCACTCGCTCGCTTGCGCCCCATAAATCTCGCGCTGAAAATTAGTTGCGCTCGTGCGCGCGAGCGGCTTAACATTTTAATTACGAGGTTGCAAGCGCGTCCTGGCAGCAGCAGCAGCAGCAGCAGCGACGTGTGAGTCGGCATGTAACTACTGCAAGAGAGGATGCACCTCATTTTATCACGATTTGCCTGTTCCTACTTCTACTACTACTACTAGTAGACTGCCTTTGAAAACATAATGTAATTTGCTCGCCAAGATTAAAGACTAAAGAAAATATTTTGTGGTCTCGAAGTAATTTCGAAGCTAATAAGCTTCTAGATTTATGTGACATTCAACGTTTCAAACAGTTAAAAGTTTAAAAAAAAAAGATATATTTATTTCGATTTAGAAAAGAATAAGTTCTGAACAAATGATGATCAGGATAGAGCAAACGAGAGAAAAATAATAATCCCGCAAGCTCGACGCAGCAAATCCATCTCCTCTAGTTTGACTTTATACCCCCTAAGCCTCAATCGTATCCTAGATAAGGCTGCGCTGACTCGCTCATGTGTCGTCCGGAGAGTGGAAATCCGTCGTCGGAGTGGAGAAAAAGTTTTAATTAAAGCGTAATAAATCAAGCTAAAAATCTCTCTATATCACTGTGTGCGCGCGTGATAGTTGCTGCGACTAAAGCCTCCCTCTCTCTCTCTCTCTATATCTGTCTCTTTCGCTCTGTCGTATGCGGGTGCGTCGTAAAGCGGAAGATTGCTCTGCTGACCCGTCGTTAAGTTAGTTCCCCGCTCCAACGGCCAGTTTTCCTAATTAAATGGGATATGGAAGCGTCGCAGTCGCGCGCGCGACGAAGAATTTTCGAGTGTACGTCCAAATTGAGTTTACCACACGCGTCTGCACGTGTATATGTGTGTGTGTGTGCAGTTGCTCTGCTCTGTGCCGCGACTGATGATTAGGTCGAGAGCTTGCTTGTTCACCTCTCTTTCCCTCGAGGAATTCATTATGCCGCTTACACTCCTTCTCTCGCGACGCCGCCACGGTTTAGGGCATTTTTAGTGCGGCCTCCTCTTATACGACGGAAAACTTATGAGGAATGGACTTTACTTTATGCTCGCGTCAAATAACGCTCTTCGTTTGTCGAGATTATTACGTACTTGATTAAAATTATATTCAACTTCATTAAGATGAAACGAAGTTGTTTTCTATATTCATCGTTAAAAATAATCTTAGCGTACGTCGTGAAATTTACGTAATGACATTTTTCCGGCAATAATGGTCAATTATCATATATACTCACAATTCCACAAGATCGATAGTAAATTCGAAATACCCAAATGACATTGTAACTACGGCAATTACAATCAACGCCGTTCCACGAATAGACAGATAAAAAAAGAATCAACGCCATTACACCGCGCGCTAACCGCGGCAAATTTGAATACATTATCAAAACCCGCGCGAGCTTAGCCATTTCCAGCATCGAGGGACACAAGAGCAAAAGAGCTTGGTTATGTTAACAATACCCTTGCTAATACGAGGGAACATAGGTATTGTGTACGTGTATGCGCGGGTATGGTTATCTTTAAACGACGATAAAACAATTACGGCCCTAAATTACACGGCCATTGCTTGTGTATATGTGTGTATGTGTTTGGCGACTAAAGCTACTGTTACGACCCTTTATCTTTAGCACTTATCGATTCCTCCCACGTGGAAGCTAAGGGTATAATATAGAAACAGCAGTTTTTTTTATCAATATTTCACGATGAAAAACAAAAAATATATATCCTCGTATTTTAAAGCGAAAAAAAGTCATGTGGTGAATAAATGCTAGCTTTTAGCAAATAAAAATTGATTTGAATTTCAACGTGCCGCGAGCGAGAGCTGTTAATTCAATAATTGAAATTGAAAAAGAGCTATCGCTAAAGTTTCCGCCCGCGATAGCCGTTAATCGAAAAGCGAAACATTGACAAACAGTTTTGCGGGGCGAGAGCGAGGCAACGAGAGAGAGAGAGAGAGAGAGAGAGAGAAAAAACGAGCGCTAACTCGAATTTATACGTCTGTTTATTCTTTACACAGAGCTCGCGTGGGTTGCAAAACTGCAAACTGTTGGAGCAATTTTTCGGGAACGCTATTTGGTAAAAAACGAGAGAGAGAGAAAAAAAAACGACGTAAAAATGAATCTCCCGAGCGATTAATATCGCTATGCTTTTTTTCAGAAAGGTAGGGAGGGGGGAAACGATGCGCAAATCGTATATCACGCTAAACGCTCGCAGCCCAAACTTTTGCGTCGCCCCTTGGGCTAAACAATTCGAGCGCTTGCGCGCGATCCGACTAACTGCCGCGTTTTATTTTGTGTTTGTTTTTTTTTTCAATACTGTTGTGTGTCGTGTTTTTTTTTTGAACTATATACGCTTACGAGCGCGAATATCGTAAAACGCCGTTTGAAAAATTCGCAAAGTGTACAACGCGCGCGCTGGCGATGGAATTTATGGGGACCTCGAACGTTGAATTCCTGAAGTTTTCAGGATTGGTTGAGTTTTTATTTTGTCGTTTTCCCGAGCCTGTTTCTGTTTGTCAGCTGCGTTATATTTATATTTCGAAGTTTCACGCCAGATAAAGTGCGGTTACTTTTTGGCGAAGCTATACTTTTTTTTGCGTCATGTACCTTTAAGCATAGAGAAGACCAAACAACATATGACCATATATATCAACATTTAATAAATATAATTAATGTGATAAATAATATGCATTTTAATTAAACTTCTCGTTAAGTTCTAATTGAGGCCACATTTGTGCAGGGCCCTCTATTGAATATCGATCGAACCGAAATAGAACGATTTACAATAAAGTTCGAAAATGTATGATTTATATTTATTTTCCTCAATGCAACAATGCAACAGCAATTCAGTGCAAAGACTAACAAGAAAATAACACATCTCACTCGTATCAGCATCCGCAGTAGAAGCAGCAAGAGGTTCTCTTGGCTGCCGCTTGGCATAATGAGTATTCGCGCATTAATGAGCAGTAGTAGAGGGGGAGCTGGAGACCAAATGATTGGATCGGTCGGTCACCCTAGCAGCAGCAGCAGCAGCGGTCAATCAGCGGAGCGAGACGTCAGAATCGCAGTTCGAGCGCGTAATCAGGTTACCCTTACCGATTCAGATTACCGACGTTAATTTGGGAATCGCGCAATGCCGTTTTCGCTTGCTATACGAGAGCAGCAGCCGCTCCACTGCTCATGGAGTTATGCATCTCTTCCCCCATGAGACGCGGCTCGTTTATGGTTATGTCAGCGAGCGTTTTGCCGCAGCTACTTTGATATTTCGGCCATGGATCGTTGGAATAATTGATGCGCCGCGCTCTTCGAGCTCTGTTTAACCGACATCAATCGCGAGCCTCGGATATATATTCCGATGTAAAAGTGTCATTGAAATGAAAGAGTTATTCGCGTTTTAACGAACTATTCGTGAAAAAAAGTAGAGCAAGATATCATCGAAATAATTAAAGTCAAACTGGCGAGGCGCAGGTAAATCTGAAAAGTCAGCGAAAGATGAAGGGAGGGGAAAAAAAGAAGGCGCCATTGGCCGCGAGCGCAATTCTCTCGGTGTCTCTGGGTACTTCACTTCCTGCACCCGCCGCTGCCGCCGCCGCCGCGATCTCTCGGCATAATAATGAGTCGTACGTGCCGCGGAATGACGGTCAAGTTGAATGGAAAAAGTCGTCGGCGTCTCTCGTCGTCTCTTCGGGGGTGCACGTTAATTAAAACCAAGGCTTCGCCCGATTGATTCTTCTTCGACTTGGCTCTTTTCTCTGGCATAACTAAGGTCGTCGGACGACGACAATGGCTGCTGCCGCTGCTTGCGAGCCCGTAACTCGCGAGAAATAATTGAAACGTCGGGCCGTTTGATTCATTTCCCCCGCAGCCGCCGCGCGCGCTCGCGCACCCGCGAGTAGATGGTTGGCTTGCTGGCGCTTTTATGCAAAGAGTCGCGAAGAGATCGCGCGGATAAGGCATGAGAAACGTCAAAGGCTCAAGCGGGGTATATAAGCAAGCAAGCGGCGCTACTATCTGATTGGACGCGGCTCTATGGGAATACACTTATCCGATTGGCCGCGTACTACTGCTGCTGCTGCTGCTGCTGCAACTTTCTGCTGATCAGATAGGATTTGAATTTTCTCTCGAAATAGATGACACGAGCGAGCGAGTGAACGAGAGAGAGAGAGAGGCCGAAAGTTTTGCGTGCGGCTTTTGGAATTTAAGAAGCTATCGGCGTCGTTATTGTCTTCTTTTTTTCAAGTTTGCTGCACTCTCTTGCTGCCGGCTCGGCGGAGTAGCACGGAGACGGAATATCTTCTTGCGCAGCGGAGCTTGTTTTTGCGGGCGCATCGATTCGATTTGC
This sequence comes from Galeopsomyia nigrocyanea, assembly GCA_035047105.1. Taxonomy (NCBI): domain Eukaryota; kingdom Metazoa; phylum Arthropoda; class Insecta; order Hymenoptera; family Eulophidae; genus Galeopsomyia; species Galeopsomyia nigrocyanea. The sequence continues at coordinate 4,008,616 of JAWWMK010000008.1, forward strand.
AAGAAAATTCGAAACTTTTAGATTTATATTGTCGCGATACGCGACTCCCTAAGACAATATTCTTTATGATGTTTACGGCGAGTTCTTTTGGATTGTCTCTCTTTCCTGAGCCGCCGCCACAGCTCTCTCTCTCTCTCTCTCTCTCTCTCTTTCGTGTTTGCGACGAGCTTTTATTTGTACTTTAGCCAAGCTGTGTGCTACCGGGAAAAACGTATATTCCCAAGTTTCGTAATGCACTATGGCGAAGAAATTCGCAGCAAACTTACGCATCCAACAACTTTTCTTTTTTAGAATCATAGCGAAAATAATTGTTTTTTTTTTTTGCAAAAAAGTTCTTTCGTATGTACGTGGATTATCCGATCTAGCGTCAATGTAAATCAGCCTTTGTTTTTTACATAGGCTCATTAAAACATTTGAATTCATGTATGCTGATAGGAATAAAAAGCAGTTAAGACCGCGCTAAAGCTTCATATCCAAACTTGTTCCTCGGTAAAAGATATCTCACGCTGAACTTGCAGTTTAAAAACTTTTTTAATCCGTGGAAATTTATGGATTTAACATGAGGCTATTCGAGCCGTCAACAATTTTGCACGGCTGCGCACGAAATTCCGCGCGCGGGTGAGGAAAGTGGAGTCTCGCCGCAGCAGCGAGAGCGCGGAGAAAAATTCTCCGGTATTGGTGAAATTAGCATAATAATTTCCGAGGCCGGAGCTCGCTTGCGAGCTCATATCCCCAAAAGGGTTCGCGCCGAACGAATAAAAGATCCAGGCAGGGGTGAGGCAAAAAAAAAAGCGAGGTGTCAGGTATAGAGGAAAGTCTTGGGTGGAAAAAAAAGGGCAAAAGCTTCGCGAGGGAACGATAAAATGAGTTTTATAAAATTATGGAATAAAGTTTGTGGAAGGCTACAGATTGATTGATATTACTGCAGTCTGAAGCATAATCCTACAAGCGATTCTTGAGAGGTAACTGGAAAAGTTGAAAGATTAAATTTCATTTTCAGACTGTGTTTCTTTGAATCGCTGTATTACGGACGCAAAAGAGAAAACGATTGTCATTTTAATATTCATCATCAATATCGTCCACGACCGCATTCCTTCTCGTAAAAAAAAGCAAAGTCACAACAATAATTGAACGATTCATTCAGAGAAAACACGCAGCTAATCATCTCGAGTACAACCGCACTACAGCAACGAAGCTCGTTCCGCGCAGACATGAGTCCGAGTAAAGTGCCGAGGGCATAAGCGCTGAGCTACCGCGAGCCGCGCCTTCGTCGTCATGTTGAATACTGCATATACGTCGGGCATATCCTTCGTCGCATCGTCGTTCGCTGGTTGCATCGTGAATCAAGCGCAGAGCGCAAGCCGAATGTCATACGCGATGTCGCGCACAGGCCAATTGAATGGAGCCGAGATAGAGACAGAACATGCATATTGTACTGGATTGGCTTACGTTTCTCGCAAGCTCGTTACTCTATATATTTTCCGCAGCATCGCCTCGTCGTCGTCGTCGTTGCTGCTCTAATTATACATAAATTATACAAGCCTCGTGTCTCTCGTCGCCGAATTATTCCTTTGCCAGCCACGGTATATATACGCTGTGTGATGGGCTTTTTCGCGCGCGTGTGCAGTGTGTGTGTGTGTGTGTGTGTGTGTGTGTGTGTGTGTGTGTGTGTGTGTGTGTACGTTGCGAGCTTTGGGATTTAATTTATGGGGCTTGCAACAGAAGCTTTACCACGGCGGCGCTGCGCGCGATATTCTTGCTTTATTTATCGTTGAGTTATGAGGTGTACTGCGGATTTACCGGTGTCTTGTTTTGCCCCGCGCCGCGCTCGACTTACACGCCGACACGCCGCCCGCGTATCACGCTTGCGTTTTCAAAGTTTTTAATTTGATTTCGATTATTCAACGTATCTGCAGTATTCGCGGTGATGATGGAATTGTAAAGAGCTCTTCGCTTTTTCAATGATAATGGTTCATGATTTTGTAAGTCATACGTATACGAGGGAAAAATGGAACGGAATAACCTTCCTTTACAAATTCGGTATGATAATGAAAAGGCAGCAGGAATACTGAATGAAAGTACAACTTTGAATAAAATCTCGCGTAGTCTGAAGAGAGAGAAGGAAAAAAAAAATGATTTGAAGTAGCCCATATGCCGCTGCGAAGTGCCCGAAAATTCAGTCTTTTCAATTTTCTCAAGGCCTCCTCTCGAGCAGCAGAGCAGCGCCTCTTTCATCTTCCGCCGACTTTGCGCTCTTCCGTTTCATTGCTTTTTCTCCTCCTATCTCGCTCGCTCTGTCTCTTTCTTTCTCTCACTGGCAGATCCAGCGACTTATCCAGCACAGAGAGCCGAAGCCCTTTACGAGCAAGCGCGCGAGCGCAGCGGAATTCACTTCGCCACGAAATTCGCGAAGGAAACCGGAGAATTCCGCTCCGCTTTGTGACCTGGGCTGTTACGCGATGCCCACCGCTGAGAGAGCGAAAGAGAGAGAAAAAAGACCGGGAATGGCGCTTGTTTTCGAATGACGCGCCCTCCAATTGATCGCTTTTTTTTTTCTTTATCGGCTGATCCTCTATCCGGGATTGCACTGTATCGGCCTACAAAGTGATTTGGAGAGGAGGTAAACAGCTGACCTGGCCGCTTTCCTTCTTTCTTTTTTTTTGTCTTTTCCAGCTTTAAGCTAAAGGCCGATTCTCAAGTCTCATCTTGTGGTATCCTCTGCTTCTTATCGACAGGAAGTAATATAAATTGTTGTAAAATTGTCTTCTTCCGCTTTTTCGTTGAAAGAAATATTGCAGGTGTTGGGTTTCGAAAACCTGATAGGTGCCAAAAAACATGAGATTTCGAGAATAATCCTGAAAGCCGATTAGCTAAAAAAAATTCATAATGTTGATTAAAAATGTATATTTCATGGGTGACCGACATTTTTTCCTTATAAAAATTTGCTGCTGATTAAATCTCAAATTTTTTGCGAATTGGTCATTTTTATAACCCATCGCCCCATTTGCCTTTTATGATCATTTTCATTGAAACAATGTTAGATCACTCAATGATTCGATCACTAATAATGCAAAATTATTTGCTGGTCGTGGAAATATGAAACTAAAAAAGAAAACAAATATCTTGTCATATTTCACCGCATGCAAAACCATGACCTTATTTTCCACACACAAAAAAGCTAATATCCCGCAGAGACACTTTAATATCTAATGCTTCCTCTCTCACTCTCTTGCCACGCCAATATCCCACAAAATGACAAAGTTGCAGCGCGTATCCGGTGTGCCGTTCTCTCTCTCTCTCTCCACTTTTTTTCTCCTTTTTTTCGGAGTGGCCTGGCGACCGGTTTTGCAGGCTCGGCGCTTCGCGTTCATTCGCGCTGAATCGTCAACTGCGCGCACAGGATGATGTTGCTCTCCATTGTTTTCCAGGGCGATGCGGGCGAGAGCTCGAACAATCAAAAGAGGCGACTCGATCGATATGCCGCAGCTCTTTCTCTCGCTCTCTGCTTATCTGATGAGAGCCTGGGCTTTTCGCGTTTGTACTCTCTCTCTTTTTTTTATCGTATCCCGCGGGTGTGTTCACCGATTTTTTCCGTACAGCCGGTCAGCTTGGGATCATCTTTACGCACTCGTGATTGTTTGCTCGTACTCTTTTCCTAGAGCTTGATGGTTTGGAAAAAGAAACTGATCGGATTGGAAATTTGTTTTTTTTCTCTAAATTGTAATTGAATGTTTTGTTTATCATAGACTATGATAGACTATTTAATTTAAGGATTCATAGAAGTTATTTGTTTGATAAAATATTTGTTGATACCAGCAAAATATTCGAAAAATGAGTGGTGCAATGATGCGAAATTCCATAGAAACGACTAACTTTACTTGAAAATTTGAGTTGTTCAAAGTACTAGAAACAAACGACTTCTTTCCATTCCCATGAGTTCTTAAAACCGACAAATTTTTCGAGCAAGCGTATTTTTGATAAAGAGAAACGATCTCCGACGAGAGAGAGAGAGAGAGAGAGAGAGAGAAACGCAGCTAAGAGCGATAATTCACGATAACATAGCGATTGGGTAGTCGTCGAGTCGAAACTTTAGCAACAAATCGGAATTTCAATCGCGTCTCTTTCTCTCTCATGCGGACTGCAGCTCGCTAATCAGTTTGCCAGTATGCGGTCAGACCATCCGGAGCCAAAAGCGCGCCAACCGCGTCGTCGTCCTTGGATTAAAGATGAGCTCGCGCGCGCGTGTGTGTAGCGTAGCCTGGGCGCGTTCTATTCGTACAAAAGATATCGGCAAAGTTTTGCAAGCTCGCTCCTTCGGGCTTGTGATAAAAATGCTTGTTCTCTAAACAAAGTCGTCGTCGTCGCCACCGCCGTTAAAATCCGCGAATGCATTCGTCGTTGCCGTAAATCGCGCGTTAACATTTCGCAGTGTGAGAGAAACGGAGGGAGATCAATAATTCGCGCTTATTTATCGCTCGCTCCTTGCCGCTCTCGCACCGCGAAAATTATTCCGACCCGCTGATTTACGATTATCGCGCCTGACGGCATGCAAAAGAGTCGCTCCAGCCGAGCGTTATTGCGATTCGCTGCTACTGCTACTGCTACTGCTGCTGCTGCTGCTACTGATCCACCGAGCGGCAAACTCGCGCCCCCGTGTATCCGGCTTCAACACCGCCGCCGCCGCCGCCGCCTGCAGTGGATGCGAGAGAGCAAAGGAACAGACAACTCGAAAGCTCTTCGTCTTCTTCGTCTCCTTCTTTTCCTTCTTATTCGCATCCTATACTACTCGAGGATATGGGGGCATCCGCGAGATCTCGATTGCGGCTATGCTTCAGTGGATTTTCGGAATTTGAGATTTTTATTCCACAGCCTTGCCACGAGATATTCCTTTTCCGGATGCCTTTTTCGAATCTTGCACTTCTTCGCGTGGAATATATTTTAGTTGAAATTGATTAGTAATAATACAATTAAACTTTTATTATTACAAAACCTAATTCCTGTAAAAACTAATTTGAAACTAATTATCAAGCAATACTTCAATCGAGACGAGAAAATTAGCGCTTTTGAACTCACCCGGTGTATAAATCAGTCGGAGCTTGATACAGGCAGGTGCTGCCATCGGACGGCCGACTGATTCAACTACGTTGCACGCGCTCAGTGCCGTTTATTTTTTGTTGCGCGCCGTCGCCGCCACTTGCTGCTGCTGCTGTTGCATTTATACTGACAGCGCTAACGCCATCAACTGGGCTATATTAAAATTTATGAATTCGTGATATTAATTTTTCATCTCCTCATTTGGATGGATGTTCGTGCCAGACACTTATAATAATTAAATTCACGATGTTTTTCTTTCCACTCGTAAAATTTAATTTCCTCTTTTTTGGAATCGAATGCTTCTTCCTCCTCGTTTTCGATTATCAAGCACTTATCAACGCATTGCTTTTTCAATCGGCACGTACCGCGCACATCCATCATCTTTAGATGTCTGTTTGTGTTTCCGCTTTCGCGTGTCGCGAAAGAAAATACGCTTCGCCTTATTTGGTATCATAAAGCCGTCGTCGAAGTTTTATTTTTGTAACCCAGCCAATTTGAATCTCGGCCATCTCTGATAGTCGTCGAAAGAGAGTGGAAGGGAAAGGAAGAAGCAGGAAAAAAACGTCGAAAAAAAATAGAGTTACGTTCACGCGACTATGCTTTTTGCCATCGAGTGATGAATTTTCACGGCAATACGGAGATCTCCTCGGTGCCAGAAAAGTGTGGAAACAGGAAGTGTTAGTAGTAACGGCTTGGCTTTGGCCTGCCAAATCGACTGGTCGTCGAGAGAGAGGGAGCGGACTTGTGGATGCATTTGGGCCGTGTACAACACTGATTAAATGCTTCATTTTCTTGCTTACGTATCGTCATTAATTTGTAATTAGCTTCGAGTTTCTGCATAATTATCAAACTTTGAATTTCAGAATTACTCTAAAATATTACCGTCGCTACGACGGTTTTATTAAAAGGACATCAGTTGACTTTAAGAGTTGCTTGATTCGGTTTCTCATCTCGGCAAACGAAAACGCAATAGCAAAGCGATAAAAATCACTTTTTAAGTCAAACAACTGGAGCTTCAAATCGCTTAGATAAAAGTATGTTGCACGAGCATAAACTAGACATAAAGCAATTCAAATAAGCCTCGCTTAAAAACCGCGCAAAATAAGGCCATTTGCAGCGTGTTATCAGGAAGAGCAAACCACAGTAGTTGGGAATAGCAACAGCCAGTATTTAGCAGCGCAATAAAGCTCTCCTCCTTGGCGTGTGTTTTTTTCCTACTGTGCCTTGAGAACGACTCCACGGGGGGTTGCTTTAGCGGCGTTACGCTTGCGTATACGCGAGAATTTCAGTTGAAAATTGCCGGGAGAGAGAGAGAGGCTAACCCCTTAGTACCGTAGAGGGCGAGAGTCCGAGAATCTTAGCGATAATCGCGAAGATTTAGTGGGTCTCCGCTTCGGGCCGACTTCGTCGGTGGTTATAAATTCCCTCGCAATCTTCACGAGTCTTGGACGACGATAAAATTTATCTATGGTTTTACCCACTTTACTGTGTCACATTAACGCCGCTAAAATTCGTTACCAGACGTTTACGTACTCGCGCTCGAGCGCTACTCTCTCAGTTAAACCCCCCTACCTTCCTACTACTGCTCTAGCCTTTTCTCTACAAATTGCCCGCTCGGGTATTAAGCCTGTTTACGCCTGCTTGAACAAGTTTGAACAAGTTTTTTTTCTTTTTACTACATTAAATTCACTCCTGATTGCGATTTTATCAACTAGACTTTTAATTAGCTAATGCGCTTTCTAATTTTCTCCTTCAACTTTTTTGTTTCAGGTGAGTGTGCAATGTTTGTTCTACTAAAATTCAGGTTCTACATTTCCAAACGTGAGTTTAATTTAAAATTTCCACCATAGATGTCACTTTGACAAATACTTATCATTGGCGAAAAGTCTCTCTTGCAATCAATAAATTGATTACGACTGAATACCAGTTATCAAAATTGAAATAAATTAAGGCATTTATCTATCAGTTTCCCTATCGCAGTCTTACTGTTATCGTAAAAAACGTAAAGGAATAAAATATTAAATTTAAACCTAACTAGTATAAAATATGTCAACCATGTGAGCTGCAAGTGCAATATCTCCGTGACGTGACGTACACGTCGAAGCCCATTATCGTGTTCTACCTGGGCTCACCAAGAGAGAGAGAGAGAGAGAGAGAGAGAGAGAGAGAGAGAGCGCAGAGCATAACCTCGGGAAGACACATTAGTCTCTCGGGCCTTTTAACGTCGTAGTTCCTTTCGCGGCTCGCGAGAAGAGCGAAGGAAAAAAAAATTTCAAGCCATCAATCCATAGCTTACGAGACCCAAGAGGCCTCTCAAGGCGCTAGACACTTTCATCGGCCGTTCGAGTCAAATTGAAATCGAAAAGCGATAATTGCGACGCTACGTAATGGACGGCCTTTTAAATGTAAACGGACGCCAGGATGACGCACAATGAGAGAAGCGAGAGCCGCACGGCGGCTTTGTGGCGAGAAGCTCGCTTCCGCGGACGACGTCGACGATGGACCCGGCAAATGGATCTTTCTCTCTCGCTCTCGCTCTTGCCGCCCGGAAATGAACGGAATGGCCGCTAAGCGAAAGGGCCCCAGCTCTTTTCTTTGATCGTGCTTGCACTGTCGCGAAAGACCGATCCCAATTTCATCCTCAGTTTTTCATCATATTGGCATTTTCAAGATTTTTTCTTTTTCAGCAGGATGATATTGATGGTGAATTTTTTGAGCTCGCTCGATGTTCGGTTTGAATTACGAGGATGAGTTGAATTTTTAGTTAACCAAATCCATTCATTTTATATTTGTCCTGTGCTCAACGCGAGTTATTCGACATTGAGTGAGAATTTACACTAAAAAGGTAAAGCTTTGAAGTTTGCAGAAAGCCAAGCGTCATTGGTATAACTGACGACGCGCAATATCACGTAGTGAAGGAACCTCTAAGCCGCGCGCACAGACACACTCAGCTCTGCTTCCTCCTAGCTTTCTCGCTCTCTCCCTCTCTCTCCAAGCTGATCCATATGTAACGCGAATGAATATTCAACCCTACTACTCTTTGGCCCTAACCTCGCACTCTCGAAAATCGACCTGCAAGTCTCTCTCTCTCTCCCCCTCTCGGTTCTCCCATTACGCGAGTCTTATTTTTGCTTAGCCCTACGCTGTCTTTCTCTGTAAATGGCTACTCGAGCAAATGTTCTGATAACGTGCTTTTCCCTTATCGTAAAGACAAGTCGGATTAGGAAAGAGTTAGCCTAAGCCTCGAGGCAAAGTGCTGCATAATTTTTACGTCTTAATCTTCGAGAGCAAATATATATATATACAAACGCTCTTTCTCGATGTTGTGTCTCTTGCGAGCGAAAAACTTCCGCAATCATATAAGTATTATGCGAGTAAAATTAACATCGCTTTACGAGTGAGTTACGGCGATTGCACTGCACGTTCGAAACCTTCGATGTCGGCTACTAATAGCTCTTATACTAATGTGTTTACCAGTTGCAGAGCTTCGAAAATCGAGTTTCCTTGCGACTCTCACTCGATAATGTTTCGCCCCCCCCCCCCCCCCCACTTTCTACCGTTCGACAAGCGAGAAAATATTCCGCAAATAATCGAGCGATCTACCATGTGGCGTATCTAATGATCCGTAAAAATGTCGAGTATAACCTCGCGCGCCGCTAAACTTTTCCAATTTTATTTTCAACTTGTTGAGAAATCTATAAAGTTCCTGCGAACGAACGAAAAAGCGCTCGATATATATACAAAATTATATAGCGCGCGCGAGAATTTTGCACGCTGAAATACGTTACTACTCTTGAAACTGTTCGAGCGTGACCTCCTACTCTTTCCCCCCTGGTGGCTTTGCCCGCGAACACTCGTACTATTTAAATCAGCCACTAGTTACTGTAAATTATCGAGTGTCAAACTTTTCGACTTGCGACTTACTCAATTTCTCGAAATTTTTCCAATTACATAGTTTACGACGTATTTTTTTCGAAGTAGTTTCGTAAGTCGCCTGTAAGTAGTATAAAAGTCGTTTTGGTCAGACATTTCCGTTTGACACGGTAATACGTTGTAAAAGAGAAAAAAAAGAAATCAAAGTTTATTTCTTTATAAATAAATCTTTAATTAGGAAAAATGATCGACAATCTACGTAAATTAAAAGCGAAACAAAGGCCTGCGTCAATAGCACGTACGTATCTGATACCACTATGAAACTCCATCACTATTTGTACTCCACGTACGCGACATTTACCCATTCCCTCTTTCTATCTTTCTCTCTCTCGAAAAAAAAAACAATGTGAGCTGGAAAGCGATACATGGCGTGTGCATGTCTGGTTCGTTACGAAAATGTCTTTTGCGGCAGGATATAGAGCTGGTACGGATTAGGCCGAGGTATTCGCGGTATGCAGGCTTTGGTTTCCTTTGTCCGAATTTTTGTGTCCATTTATCCACTCCTCTCTCGCTCTCTCTCTCTGTCATGGCTTTTCATTCCGCTAGGGCACAATCTCTCTCTCTCTCTCTCGTTCTCCCTCTCGGGAAATGCCTTTGTTTTCGAGCAAATGCGATTCCGACAAGCGTTTTCTCGCGCACTTCTCTCTCTCTCTCTCTCTCTCTCTCTCTCTCTCTTTCACCTCTAGTTTACGCTTTTAGCTTTTCAGCCTCTTATTAATTATAAGGGTCGCACACACGGGCATTCATCGTTTAAACGTCTACTTTATGGCGCTGCTGCCCGCAGAGGAATTCTTTTATGTTACTACTTGTGTGAAATTTCGAATTTACGCGCCCAGTGGAATTTCACTCGAGAAGTTTGTCTGATTTACACGTACTAATACGGAGAAAAGAAAGGAATAGGGTATATTCGGTGTTAGTGTATATCGCGGCGAGTTTACGTAGCTTGACGTGATTTTCTCGAGTTGAGGCATCAGCGAATTGAGGAAAAATTTCGCTGTTTTTTTTTTCTTTACCCGCCCGAGGCGGAAGTAAGAAGCAAGCGAACGCGCGAGCGAGCAAGATAGAGAGAGAGGAAGAGCGAGCGGGCGGCAAAAAGGGGCACAACAACGTCGTGAGCGCCGATTGAATTTCTCAAGCCCCGAAGGCTTGCGCTCCGATGACAAAGAGGGCTATAATGAAACACTCGGCAAGTTTTGCCTCGTCGCGACTGGTGAGCCATTAGCTCTGACACTTTCACCTTTAGCCTCTCTCTCTCTCCCTCCATCTCCCCGCTGTACTACTCCTTTAGACGCGACCCTTAAATATATATAGTTTCACCGCCTGGACTTTCTTGGCTAAACATGTTAAAATCTCTTTTTTTTTCGGGCGAGTTTGCTACTTATCATGTTTCCTTTCGCGATCACGTTTACATCATTAAAAAAATATTTTCATTTTATTATCGATCCGTATTGAAATTTTCTTTTCGAAGTAACAAAGCAAACCAATTACAGTGTTACGAAGTTCTACGGTGGAAATTACACACAGCGTCTCGCATTGAAAATTAAATTACGACGTCTTTGCTCGCTCCGCACCTATTTCCATAGCAAATAAAATGTCCAATCATCGGCAAGATAAATTTGCCAAGCTCTCAATCTTAATTATATTTTTTCGTAAGGATGGAAGAGCAACACACACATACACACATACACACGTATAAGATTGCCAGTGATCCAATATTATTTCGGAGCTGTTCCAACAGATCACGGGAAATTCTCCGGTGCGGGATTCATCCAGCCGAATCAAGGCCTCCAACTAAGAAACGTAATTGAATCGGAGATTTGCATTTATATGTATTCGTATCGAGAACTGAGTCTAGCTCGCTCATTCTCGGGGATATATCCGCGAGATTCCTTCTCGGCTAGCTATGAATAAATCGGATCGTTCCTCGACGACGCGCGCACGTATATATATCTATACGCGATTAATCAAATCTGGGTGGTGTGCGCGAGCGTGTACACGACGACGAACGTGGTCCACGCGAAAGACGGCAAACTCGGTTATTGAAATGCAATTAATCACGCAGCCACCGAGGAGCGAGAGCTCTGTAGGTGTATGATCGATTGTTTCGTCGGGTTCGCCGCAAGCATATACACACATACACACACACACGCACGCAGGAGAGAGAGCGAGAGAGAGAGAGAGAGAGAGTAGACGTCCTTTGACCAGAGCCTCATGAATGTGTAAAGTAGGCGGAGCCTTTCTTCCGAAACAATTACGTGACGGCCAGCAGCTGTCTTCGCTTACACTTGGTCCTTAGAATCTGCTTGAGATTCGACAGCTTCAAAGGATAGTCCGGTCGCTCGGGCTGTTAAGGAGGCGTGTGACGTGACGGAAACACCGTTGTTTGCTCTTTGGTGCGGACTCGTGATATTGCTTTCGCAATTTGATCGAGAGGTCGTGGCTTACAGAGATCGAAATTACAATTTGATAGTCACAATTGTTTGGACAGTATTTTCTTTGATTAATTATTGGAACAAGCTACTTAAAAATGTTACCAAAATCTGTTGTCAGAGAATTTCCTATGAAATATTTCTTACTGATAATAATAAAACTATTTTAAGTAACAGTTTTCGTTAGCAAGGAACGGATCACTCGGAATTTTGGAATAGTCAAATTATTATTCACGGGATAGCCGAGTTTAGTGCGACATTAGTGTACTATTTTACCAACCAAGAAACGTCTATCCATTACTGGCTTGGTAAAATTGTATCTACACAATATATGAACGAATAAAAAAATTTGAGAAAAGTTATGAGAATAAGTATTCTCATGAAGATAATCTTTATCGATGGAGAGAAAGGTTGACTTGCCCCCGAGTGACCAAAATAGTTACTAAATATATCTATAGCGAAATCACAAAACATCCGGACATCAAAAAGCATATTATATTTTCTAGTTTCGACGAAAATAATCTTGCAAGCGAATGATCAAAAATCTATCTCAAACTGGAATAAAAATGATAACACACTGGTTTTTATCCGATAAATTCCATTTTACAAGCTTATAAGCAGAAATACAAACATTTGCTTAGCGAAAAACTTTTCGTCCGCATTCTTTCTACGTAAGGCAAACATAGGCTAACAAACATTATCCCGCTGCATAAACACTTGTGAATGTGATTCGTTAATCTCGTCGGCCAAGAAGCTTCACATGGAAGAGGGAAAAAAAAGAGAAGAGAAGAGAAGAGGAGACTGACAGACAGCGGAAACGAAAGCTTTGACACCATTAGCACTTGCGACAGGTCTCATCAGTCATCTTTATCTGAGAAATAGGTCGAACTTAGCTTGCGCGTGGTGGCAGTACATCGTATCAGATTGATGAATCCGTCGTCGTCGTCGAGGCAGCTGAGGTCCTTCGCCACGAGGCCTCAAATCTCTGTGGTTATCTCTCTCTCTCTCTCTCTCTCTCTCTCTCTCTCTCTCTCTCTCTCTCACGCTTCTATCCCTGAAACGGCTATCATTCGATCGTTAGCTGACCACGCCATGGTCTCATCATTGCTCCTAACGTCAAGTCTCTAATCGTCCATCACACCTTTCCATTTATTTTGGCTGGAAAATGCACTGAAACCGTCATATTTGAAAATTCAATTGAATTAAACAGAATGACAAATTGATACTTGGCCTCATCGAAGAGCAAATTTTTTTTTAGAGAATATCTGTTGATATATAGATTGGTTTTTATCATTCACAAAATAATTGTTATTGGTATTATTACCATGAAATTTATTTACAGATGATAATAACGTAATTAAAGCAATATTTATCACCTCACTGCGTAGACTGAACAAATATCGATTTATCAGTTATAAATAATATTCTACTAGAATCGTCAAAGAATCACGAATCGCAAATTAAAACGTATAGGTACACTTTTAGCTCCGCGCAATTTACCAAAAAGAACAAAGAGAAGTACCTGTTGTATGATTTTTCTCAAACATCAAAAAAACGAACTCGAGTGAAGAGTCCGTGTGGCGGCGTCGAGAAGGTGGAAGGACTACAAGAAGAAAAAACTTGGCGAACAAAAAATAAAAAAAAAAGCTGAGCTTGCGATTTTCTCAAGCCGCTCGTGCGCAAGGGTTGTCGTGGCACAAAGCGGCAGAGCGAGCGAACGCCGAATAAAGGGCGCGTCGGCTAAGGGACAAAGCGACGAAAAAGCGAGAGAGAGGGAGAGAGAGAGAGAGAGAGAGAAAGAGAAAGAGAGAGAGAGATAGAGAGAACGAAAGCGGCTTAGGTTAAGTGCCGAAACGCCGATTAGAATTCAAAAAGAATCGCTGAAACACAGGACAGGGTTGTCGTCTCGCTGTCGAGTGTGCAACACTATACAACGCTATATAGACGTCCGCGACGAGAGAGAGAGAGAAAGAGAGAGAGAGAGAGAGAGAGAGAGAGAGAGAGAGAGAGATAGAAGAGATACACGAAAGCCTTAATATTCATGAAGCCTTCTAAGCCTCCGCGCATTATTCATGAGCCATTACGTTTCTATTTGCCGTGCACAGCGAGCGCCACACTCATTGATTTGTCCGAGATGCATTTACGCCTCCAAAAATGTCAGAAGTATTCCGTGAATACGCAGTACTTCGATCGACAAACTACTGCGAGTGTGTATCTATTATCAAACGCTCGCTTTATCGGGGAAAAAATTGCTTTCAAGTGGATATAGGTACTTATCGAGAGAGACATGTATACACTTCAGTAGCGTTGCTGTTGTTTTTGGCACTCTCGCGGTTATCGTTATTCAAATGACATTTAAAGACCTTATATCTTTATGGGTATTTCCTTTCAATGTGATTTGGCTATTTGCATTTTATTTTGTGTGTTCAGGTGAGTTAAGCGCTGCTGGATTCCACCGCTTATTCGCGTGGAAAGTGCTCCAACGCGATATAACCTAAGCTTCCTAAGCGAACTCGTTAGAATTAATGGGAATTCCCTGGGTGCTCTTTTTGGTGCTCCTACACAAATGCACGCATGTGTGTGTACGTGAGCATGTAACCACTTCCTGAAATAGACGAGTGTTCACCTGTACACCAAATCAAAAACTGTTGAATCTTTTGTGTTGCTGTGGCTCACACTATAGTTGAGTAGAGTAATTTCTGATGTAATAGGCGCTTCATTACCACAATCGTAATGTTTATACATGGTACTAAAAGATAATTTGGTAAATTAACATTCGTTTATACTGTATGTTATTGAAAAGTACTTCAATCGCTGCTGTTTCGATCGAGTTCGTTAAAGTACAAATGTGGTTAATGACCTATGAAGCATCATATTAATTACGCATTGCAGTAAAATTCAAATAATATTACGTTAAGTTATATCCAATCAGAACAACTTCCTAAAATTAAATTCGATTTCCAAATATTCGGCAAAAAAGCTCAAATCTGTTTACTGAATAAATATTTATAAAAGGTACGTTCAATCGTTTCCATTCAATCACCTAATGCAAATATCTTTCAAACTCGTGTCGAGGCAATCCCATCGAAGGGAGAAGAAAAAAGCGTTCAGTCATTAACGATAATACAATCCAGTGCGTGGCAATCGATTGCCAAATAAAAGCCAAGCGTCTTATCGGTCGTCCAGAAATATCCCTTTTTATTCGACTACCACTGCCGCTACCAGAAGAAAGTAAGAAAATTTATTTATTTCCCCAGCGAGTGATTGATGAGGTTTGCCGATAAAATGTCTCAACGCGCCGTACACGAGCCGCACCTCCCACGACTTTGTCCGAGAAAGGAAAAAAAAAGAAGAAAGCCTCGCGATGATACGCAATAATGCCTTTCGCGCTTGACGTGGAGGGGATGATGACTTCCGTCTATAATCTCTCTGCCTAATCAAGGCGAGAGAAGATTTATCCGTATGGCTGCGCAACATTTCGCCAATGACTGGCTTATCATCCGAAGGAAAATCTCTTTTTTGCATTTTCATTATTGAATAAGGCGAGAGCGCGTGTATGACGCGCACGTGTCGCTCGTAAAACTGATCTCGAGGATTTTCTCGCGAGATGGAAGGGGCGAGGGGGCGAATGTCGTGTAAACATAGCGTCGATAAATTTTTATGCCGTGGAATACCTTAAGAGTCTCTACGATGCTGCATACCGCGCGCACGCGTGTGTGTGTCGCAGTTATATAGCTCGAGCGACTTTTACGGGCGTTGCTTACCTGTTCGCGCGCGTAAACGTTTTCACGATTGTTTTTGCAGGCTGCTGCCGCCGAGTAGACTATCAAATCGAAATTACTCGGCACGCGCGCACGTCTTCCCTCAAAGCGAAAATCTTATCTATTACGTCGACTATCAAAAAGAAAAGAACGTCGGGGGGAGGTGATATTACGTTTGCAATAGGCGGAAGATATGGTAGATGTAACACCTACTGTAGACGCGTCGCGAAGGGAAAGTTTATTGAGGCGACTCGTCACTGATGAGGTCGACATACCATACCACGTCCCTTGTGTGTGTGTGTGTGTGTGTGTGTGTGTGTGTGTGTGTGTGTGTGTATGTGTATGTTTGTGTGTGCAATCGCTCATCTCGAGCGTGTAATATCTCAGGCGTGCAAACGGAATCGCCCCTCTGGGGCCAATACCTTAAAAGCGCCGGCCGCCGCCGCCACCGCCGCGCGTCGCTATCGGATCTGAGCTCCAGATAATCCTTCTCTTACGTCCGGCTAGCGCGTATGTGCGAATCGACTCGCGCCTGCTTTTCGGTGATTCACCCTACTTCACCTCTCAACCGCAAGTGCCACCAATTTTTTCCCCCCTCCGACCAACAAACTCTTTGATCGACATTGAACTTTCCGACGAGAGAGATATTACTTGCGATTTCGATGGAATGCCCTTCTTTTTCTTTTGCTTTGGATTTTTTTTCTTTGAGCGCGATGGATGGAGGTTCCCTTTACGAGGGTGAATTTCAAAAGGGAATGGAGTGAGAATTGATGGTTTGAACAAGTTTTCTTCTCGAATGTTAAATGAACCGTTGAAAAATTCAACTTCGTTTTCATAATGAACCAGTGACTCGATAATTTCACCTCTGCGTGCTGTAGGCATTCATATGTATTTTGTCGAGCGCATGGAACGATATACTTCTCATGTTTATTGTTACCATTTCGAACTATACGAGTATAATCAATATCTCTTCTATCCCAACCATTATAGGCAATAACGATACATTTCGCTATATATCCCATCCAAAGTACAATCCGAAGTACAACGTGCGCATATATGCAGACAGGAAGAGACCTTTGGCACGAGTCAAAGTTCAGGGTTCCTGCGGAGCTCGCGCGTGTCGTAACGTATACATAGTGTGGGTCGCTTGCAATCTTTGATCTGCGAAGCGCGTCCCGTCGTCATCGCCGTGCTGCGTGACCGGCTATGGCAATTTGTGTTGTCGTGTACAGAGAGTCGTTCGAGGAAGCCAACGGCAACAACAACAACAGCCAGGAGGAAGAAAAAAAAACGTCAAACATTCAGTCCGATCGAGAGTTACGTATAACGAGGTGTATCCACGACTCAGCTAGTTGAGCACGAGGACCCACCGCTGCGAGAGAATGCAAGCTTGCTCTCGATCTGTGTATATATATATATATATACACATTGCCTCGAGAATATCGTCGCTCCACTATTTTTTTTCTCAGTCGGTTTCACAACAACCTTGCGCTGCAAGTTCGTACTCGTTGGTTATTTTATTTTTGCTATTTTTTTTTTGTAACGGGAGTATACAGACTTGATTATTTTTTTCGATTAGCGAATGCTTATCTTCGGAAATTCAAATGTAATCATCTATTTTAGTTGAAGATTTACAGTATATTATAGATAAAGGAATGTAAACCACAACGGGCGCAACCAGTTATTAGAGCGTCAGTAATATAATAAATTTGATTATTTAAATAAAAATGCTCCGAGCGAAAAAAAGTTGTGAAAATACATAATCTTATAAAAATTATTTTTATTGATAGAATAAAAATCTGACATTTGAAATTTACAGCGCTTCGAAATTTGCGTATTCAAAGCAGTTCAAACGACAAATACCATAAATATACACAAGTCTATAATTATGATTGCATCGCAGGCAAATTCTCAAGCTTCTCAATAATTAAATTCCTCGACGTCAGCGATCGCGCATTTGCATCAACGCAAAACAAATATTCAACCGAGAACACCAGCAACAATAACAACAACAATAACTTGACTTGGGATTCCCGTAGAATGACGAATAATCCGTGCTTAGCCGTCCGAAAAGAATGCAGCTGTGCAATCTATAATATTCCAAGCCCCTTCTATCAGAGAGATAGCGAGTGAGAGAGACAGAGTTAGCGAAGCTCCAATCTTGGCGGTGGCATTCTAATGAAATTCACGGCATCGTGGACGCGTCAATAGATGGGGGCGCGTTGGCGGTGGTTGCAAGTGGTAGTGGTGCTGCTGCTGCTGGCGCTGCCGGGGAATTGCCTAATAAGCAGCGCTCGTGACAAATTGCCGCGAGCTGGTATTTCGAGCGCTACATAGATCACGCCAAGCGTCAGGATCCGCGGCTCCAAGCTCTAATGACAATAATTGATTTTACCACCACCAGCAGCAGCAGCAGTAGCTCTGATGCGCATTGTCGCGTCTCCATACACCACACCTACCTACACCTTTTTTTCAAATTTCCGGTTTTCTTATTTTTTCCCCCGATCCACCAACCCATTCCCAACTTGCATTTTTCCAAGGCACTTTATTTCCTCATCAATTTCACCGACGAGAGCTCGCCATTTTTCATTGCCTCGCAAGCCCAGCCAAACAAATAGAAGAGGTTTATCGGAATTAATGGCTCTATCTCTGGAGAAATTCAGAGCTGCGGTATATATCCAATGATTGGCTTCGCTGAAATTTTTAATGAAGCTCAAGAGTGAGAGAGAGAGAGAGCAAGACGAAGAAACTAATTATGATGAATTATATTGTGCTGCCATTGCTGCTGAACTAGAAAAAAGCCTTTTCTTCTAATGCGGTGGAGGTCTCGTTAAATCGAGATAAAACGCTGATCGCAAGCTTACGTCATGGTTTTATATATAAAAAAAAGGAAAAACGTTGACCGAAATTTTCTTTTTCATGGAAAAAAAACTCGGCTCAGCACTTTTACGTAGGCAAATCAACGACTGTGCTCTTTTCTTTCTCTTTTTTTTTGTACCTTGCCTCAGCGAGTTACCCCAGGGATGAAATTCACGAACGATCGATCTTTCCTTGCCTCTCTCTCTCGCCCGCACCAAATCCTCTCTCATCAGCTTGTGGCGGTTTTCGACCGTCGTAATTCGTCCATCTCTTGGGTACGATGGGAACGCATTAAGTCTGAGGATCTTGGTTGTTGGTATAGAACGCGGCTATTTTTAGTCGAATTGCTCGATTTCGATGTTTGCCGATGATTCACCAAATAAATTATTCGCTCCGCAATTTAATCGAGCTCTCTAACATGAATTGTTAACTGCAAATAATAATTAAAAACTATAAATTTCGATAAAATCTTGAAAATCTCATTTGAAAATTGAAATGCAATTCTATATTTCTCTGCATATTTTCAAATTGCTACCAATTTATATGATATCTTTATTTACAATTTATTCTCACCAATAAATCAAATTAACAAAACTCCATAGCAACAAATTTCGACATTAAAAAACGTCAGTCGTGAAAATATCTACATATAATTAATTTGGCAACAAATGAACACGTCATGACGCAAACAGGAGTACGCGAGCAGCAAGAAGCGCGTTACTCGCTGTACAAAACAAAACAACAACAAAAAACAGCATTCCGCCGAAGTTGAT
Organism: Galeopsomyia nigrocyanea; assembly: GCA_035047105.1. Taxonomy (NCBI): domain Eukaryota; kingdom Metazoa; phylum Arthropoda; class Insecta; order Hymenoptera; family Eulophidae; genus Galeopsomyia; species Galeopsomyia nigrocyanea. The sequence goes on from JAWWMK010000008.1 coordinate 4,027,465, forward strand.
GTTCAGTCTGGCTATCGAGAGAGACGGCAGCAAATAATTACACGCGAGCACTGGGTCGACGCAGCAGGCGTGATTTATAATAATAATTACGCGTCGCCCGCGTGTCTTTTTAATGCTCACACTGCCGTATATCATCGTGATTTTGTGCAAGCTGCTGCAGCTGCGCGAAATAAAATCGTGGACTGCATGCTCTTTTTCGGACTCTCAATCACGCGGATCTCTCTCTGTCTCTTCTCTGCTCTCGAGGATATCAGCGTCAGCAGTTTTTGTTTTGTTTGTTTGTTTGTTGAACGTTCGATCCTAGCTATCTGCGCGCAGTAATGCGAAATCAATTTATCTCGTTGGAATTACATTTTCGCTCGAGTGTAAAACAATAAAACTATATTATACCTTCGACTTTTTTTCCCCCCTCGATGCATCAACGTTCGTGCGTGCACACGTCCGTTGAGGATTCTTTGAAAAATTCAACGAGCGTATTTCCGATTTTTACACAGATCTCTGAAGTATTGCCAATGCTCGATTGTAAAGGCTCATTAGCAATTGGAAAATTTCCAATGCGCGAACTTATGTTTACGATAACTGCGCGAGTGCATCCATCGCGAAGAGTTATTCCAACTAAAAATACAGAGAATTGTATACCCGGTATGCGCGCAGTGCTCGCGAATAGCTTTGCTGTGTGTACGTATTCCCTCTCCCGCTGTATTAATGATGATTGCAAGGCATTAACAAATTAGCCTCGCGCAGCGTGATGCTGATCTCATTAGCGTTTCATCCGTCATGCATCAATCCTTGTGTATTCCCGTGAAAATCGTTATTCAGCTATTTTTATCGAGATATATCCCGCGAGTTTTATAAATAAGGTAGTTTTACATTCGATTAGTATTCGTACTATTCCGAGCGAATGCTTATAACGGTGATAATAAAATATTTATGAATCTGCATCTGGTTATAATTGTTTCACTTGTGAATTTGGAGCTATTGAATTATCTCATGTAACGTAATGTAATTTCTTACGTACAAATGCATATAGCACAGTTATTATTATTCGATGATACTATAAATATTTCTCGGCTCAACTCGCTCTTGATGGAACAATTCTGGAATACTGAAATATAAATTCAACCTACATTGAAATTTCTCTCCGAAATAGATACAGGTATTACAAGAAAAGAAATTCGATATGATAGGCAGAAAAAAAAACACGCGAAACAGGGAGTATAGACATAACACTCGAGGGGTGGGTTAAAACGTGAGCAAAAGTAGATGTAAGGAGAAAAATAGGTAAAGCAAAGGAGAGAAGAGAGAGAGAGAGAGAGAGAGAGAGAGTGAGTGAGTCCGATTCTATCCTAATTTGACGCTTTCGATAAGTTTAACAAGCTCGTCACGAAGGAAGAGACCTGTATGTCCGGGCAGCTTGCCAGGGAGACGTGAGAGAGGGGGCAAGTCGACACCATTACGTCCCGTATTCCAGGCGGAACGCTCGTCGTCCCGGGAGGACACGTTGCCCGGCCGTCGTCAAGTCCACTTGATAATACGGCCCTTTCACACCCTCCCTCCTCCCCCTCGCGTCGTCGTCGTCGTCGTCGTCGTTAGGACGCTTTCTGGACTGCTGCATTCCACCGAGAGGAAAAATTCGCCTTTAAGGCCGCACACACGCTTTGTGCACGCCTAGCTCCAGCTGCGGAATGGTATATTCAACGAGTTTCGCCTCTGCTGCGCGAACCGACGACAGACGCGACAGCGTAGTAGCGCTTGCGGACTCGCTGAAAAGGATGCGCGCCTTATAGCCTCGGTATTTTGCCCACTGACGCTCACGGTTTTGCCTTTATTTATACTTTTTTTTTCTTTTTCGTCACTTTTCTTGGCGAGACCTTTCGGATATACAGCTGATCTGTCTGCGATGTGCCAACGATATTTGTCACGAACGTTCAAAGTAATACTTGACGCACAAAGTAAAATATAGTTTCGATGCAAAAGCAAAATCGCACAATTAAACATCGGACAAATAGACTCGTAGACTTGTCGCCTATTCATATTCCATCGCCATTATTAAACTTGGCTGCTAGAGAACGCGATGATTCACGATCGTAAGACGCATAAACGCGCGCAACGGCTCGTTAAAGCATATCGGGTTCTACTACTTGCGCATTATAACTGCTTAACGCGTTCTCTCGCGCGCGCGCTCTACTTGCTCGTGAAAAGCACCCTTATACGTCTTGACTTACATCTGCGATATAATTTATCGGGCTAAATAATTGGATCGAGTTATATTCCACGCGATGAAAATTGCAGAACGAACGAGTTTTCGAAAATTTCACGCGCGCGTGATGGTCGAGTTATTATTATTATTTTCGCACGTGCTCGCATCGTCAAGTGTAAAATATAAAGCACGTTTCTTACACATTAAAAGTCGAAAATGCTAAAACGAGGCAGATATTATAAGACTTTTCAAGGAGGTATTATAAAGATTTTGATAGGCATCGTGAGAATTTCCGTAAACACGGCACAGCTATTCGCTAATAAATCGGCGCTTATGCGCTTGGCAAGGGGGTGTGGGGTGATGGTGGTGGTCCTCCGCATTGATCGGATAAATTCCTTCGGACGCTCGCTTGCGCAGATATAGAGAGAGAGAGAGAGAGAGAGAGAGAGAGAGAGAGACATGCTACGACGAGTAGAGCTGCTGCAGCTGCTGTTGCAGCAACGTCGAGCTAAACCGCATTCCGTTGTTGCTGCACTGCTTATACTCTCCTCTATATCTCTGCTGCTGGCGCTGCCGCTCTGATACGCGCGACTATAGCGGCAGACGCGTTGAATAAACCGCGCGGCAGATACGCCCGTGAGCTGAAACGACTTGCTCTCGCGCGATCCTTTCTTATGGGCGACGTATACTAACGAATTCCTTCTTTAGCTTTGTTTGCATTTTCTACCTTTTAGTTCGGAATACATAAGATTGGTGGCTACTCTTGAAACTTATATTCCGCAATGATTAATGGGCAGAATTTCGATAAAAATGATGGTCAGTTCTGTGCGCGTTTGACCAAAATTTATTATTACAATCAAATACTATCGTATAAATCGTCGCTGTGATCTTGAGATTGCTAATATTTATTAGATTGATCAATCAGAATAAATTGAATTTGAATATTTACAAGATCACTCTGTATTTTCACACGATAAGTTTGACGCAAACGGGTAAAATAACATGAAAGTGCCGATAAATTGTGCAGAGAGAGAGAGAGAGTGTGAGCTCGTGTGTGTTTTTTTTCACTTACAAAAGCATCGCGCGGCTCTCTATCTCCGTGCTCGCGCGCGTGAATACGCCCACGTTAAATAAATTATCCAAATCTAAAGCTAAATCTAAATCACTATTTTCGTGTGCATTCCGCTCCTCCATTTATCTCGAGCTCTCTCTCTCTCTCTCTCTCTCTTGTTGGCCCGGTCTTTCTATCTATCTATCTCTCACTCTCGACCCGAGAGCGCTCGCTCGCTTTCTCTCTACTATAGCTCTGTGCACACACATCGCAATGAAAAGCCTCGACAGATTAAACCGTTGCGCGACACCAGGCCATACCTTTGCATCCTGACGCGGTCACTGCAGTAGCACCACCACCACTACTACCACCACCACTACTAGTACAACTACTGGCGCGTGTAGCTCCCACGGGATAAGTTGGCTCTGTCTCGCAAGCTCGCTCGCTCTTTCGCTCCAATCAATTTATCCGTCTGCCCTGCAAAGGTCTGCCTCGCTGCTGCTACGGCTGCTGCTTCCAAAGTGAGTCTGGGGTTTGGTTTGTCAATTTCACTGTGTACGTGGGTGGGTGGGTGTGGGTGGGTGTGTGTGTGTGTGTGTGTGTGTGTGTGTGTGTGTGTGTGTGTGTGTGTGTGTGTGTGTGTGTGTGTGTGTG
>JAWWMK010000008.1:4035278-4061976 GCA_035047105.1 Galeopsomyia nigrocyanea
TCTCTCTCTCTCTCTCTCTCTTCGCCTCAGTATTTAAATGGTGATATATATATTTTTAGTTGTCGAGAGCATCAACGAGAACGTAATTGTTACTACTGGTGGAATTTTGTTGTGCGCAAACGATTCTGTTTGCATGCTGCAGTAAGGTCTTTACTTCGAGTTTCCTACTTCAATATTAGCAAAGTTACTTTAGTACCGTCGTATTTAGCATCGCCTAGGTTTCCTTCACACAGTTAAGTTCATCTAGATGAAGCTTCACCATTTTCGTAAAATCAAGAGAGAATTTCACAACGCTACCTTGTCCAAATATAGAAATATCGAACGTTTGAATTATATTTAGCCTTGCTAACCAGAGATTTAATGCAATGCCGAACAATGCGAATAAGGATATATATCCAAGAGGCAAAACGTCAAGATATTCTCTGTCTGCTCGATACGATGGCATTACACGAATTGAAGGCAACGCAGCAAAGACAGGTGGAGAGAGAGAGAGAGAGATATATATATATATATAGAAGGCCATGTCCGTATAGTCAGTGTGCAGAATAAGACGTATCGTCGTTGGTCAACGCCTACCTGCACCCAGCGAGATCTTTCTATTATCCAGGCGCTGACAGCTCTACGTATACACGCACAATGCACATATACACACACAGACATACTGGATAAAGAGAATAAGAGTAGCAGCGAGGCAACTCTCTTTCTCTCTGCTAGTGTATGTGTGTTTGTGTTTGTGTGTGAATGGCCCCGCGAGCACTGCGCCGCTGCAGCTCTAATTTATGTGCGCGCGTTCGTCCGCGATTTATATACAGGGCGGACGAAGCCACCGCGAGAGCAAGCCTCCACTCTCTCTCGCTCGCTCTGCTTGCGTGTGTGTGTATGTGTGTGTACTGCTGACTCTCTTTTTTTCACGTTTGCTTGTCCGGACGAGCTGAATTAATACCTCTACCTCTTTCTCTGTGTGTGCGTTTGTGCGTTATATGGATGTTGTGCGGTTGAGAAATGCCATTTTTGTACATTTTAGTGGATGATAGTTGAGCTTTCTGATGAGGAAAAGCTTTATAGTTTTTGGTTGAAGTTATGGCAATTTTCAATTCGTATTTCTATCGTATTTTAAAGGATTTTTCTTTGTTATAAAACTTAATCAGATTTCATTCAACATTATAATAGAACAGAATTTTTGCACTCCAAAAGCATAATAAAAAATTGCAAAGCAAAACGTCAACCATGAAACCGCAGCGCAACACGCTCCAATATGCTGGCTCTTATCTCATCAAAGTAGATTTATACCCGGCAGAAATTGCCATTGTCGAGCGGCGTGGCGGCATCACACACGCGGCGCGGTGGCGCGAGTTCCACTAAACGTTATCTCGAGCATCTTCATTGGTGGGATAGCCATTCCATCCAAAATGCAAGATGCTAGCGCTCTGCGGCGGCGGCGGCGAGAGTGCCGTGAAACATGCATTGTCGCTCGCACGCGATTCGTATCGTATTGGCCAATTAATGACAATACGCCGCGGGTCAGTTGGCGATAAACTCGCGTATTGCAGGAAATAATGAAAGATAGAAACGCCAAGGCTTTATGTGTGTTTGTATTTGTGTGTTACGTACATATATATGTATACGTATACGAAAGGGAATTAAGAGCAATTGCGCATTGAGCCGTGATTGACGTTGTGTGCCTTATTTGCCGTGCATTCCAGTTAATCGCCGCGAATTTTATTATCCATTATTGATTGCCAACCGCTCGCTCGCTGGCTTTTGCGCAGCGCAACGCTCGATTGATTGTACTTCGTCAGCTATACAAATTGCGCTCGTTTTATTTTTTTTTCTCCGGAAATAAAATACGTGCATAAAAAAAAAATTTGCAACTCTGCTATGATTTGCAACTTTTGCAAATAAATATTTTCTCGTGAATATTTACGCGGTTTGACCGACCGATACATTTTCATCATTTTCTCGCGTAAAAAATGCAGGTATCGATCGAATTTTCAGCATATAATAAGCCTCTAAAACGACGACACTCACCTCGCCAATATAGCCGCCTGCAGTTGATTGGGCGACTTACGCGCGTTCATATAACATCGCGCGACGTGAGAGCACAACTACAGATATATATGTATATACATAGTATACACCCTTGCGGCAATCTCCTCTCAGGCAGACCCAAGAGCTTCCCGTTATAACCCTTAACGGTGCCTCGTTACAGCTGCGGCGTGTGGCGTTGGCGAACGCCTCCCATACCTCGACATCTCTCTCTCTCTCTCTCTCTCTCTCTCTCTCTCTCTCTCACGCGCATAATCGTCTGCGGATTACGAAAGACGCGAAAGGACATTGGGCCCACACCGAGTGTGCGGATAATCCGTGGCCGCGCGATTATCCCACCGCCTAACTGAGAGCAGCGCGCGACGTTCAAATATTTATCGTTGCTCTTTTGCCGTACGTGGTCTTTTCTCAATGCATGTGAGTGCAATCACACGTGCTCTATTTTTCTATGCGAAAAATGCATTCTCTTGTTGTTCTGTAAGTGAATTTCAAAAAGAGATGCCCTCGAACTATCACTATTTGGAATTGTATGCTGTTGAAGATTTTCACTCGCATCTATAATAGTTTTGAATAAATTAGAAACAATTAATTTTGCAGGTCGATTCATCTTCTTTCATAAAGAAACAGAATAAGCATTGGCAGTATCATTTAATGCTAAAGATTTTCATTTCATTGCGCGCTATTCAACATTTCAAGACAATCCGTACAAATGCCGCCCCTAGTACTGATATATAGCGGCGCACTTTTCCACACTGTCCCATTCGAAAGAAACATCGCTGCTCCTTTAACAGCATTTCTATGATAATCCGGCAGAAAAGCGGCTAGCATTATTAATTTCCTCGCGGCGAAAAAGCGCTTCGCTTGCTGGAAAAACGGCTCTCCAACCGAGAAAGAAAGAGAGAGAGAGAGAGGGAGATAAAGAGACAATCAGTAGTGAGAGCCAGTTTTCGAACCGACTAAAACGGGTCACGGCTGTGTTATATGCTGTCTTCTCGGAGAAAATTAAAAAAAAAGAGAAAAATAAAATGAAAAAAAAAAGGAAAATACGACACAATGCTGAATGGACGAATTCGCGTTGCGTCCTCAATTTCCATTGTAGCAGCGTATATAGGCTTTTATGAACGACATGGCCAATCCGATCGCGGCCGACCGCGTAGCTGCGTGGTTAGGCAATTTTACGCTCTTCCAGTTACAAAAACCATTTACGCTTAAATGCCCTCGCTTTCTCTCACTGTCTCTCGTACACATACATACATACACACCCACAGCACTCACGATAATTTCGCGGACTAACGACGGGAATTACTTTGTGATCGGCTGTGCTCTCGCTGTAAATCAACTTCGAAGATCGATTATTCGGGAATAAAAGAGAGATGAAAAAGCTTTATCAAATTTTTTTTTCCCGCGCGGGATTTTTTCGAAAAAATTCCCGTCTCCATTTATAACGCGCGTACGCGTGCCTTTCAAAGGATCGTACATTTTTTTTTCGACGAGGATTTCTCTAAAATATAGCCGCTTTATCAAAACGAATTCGCAATTTCGGCTAAAAGCTTTCATTCTTTTTGAATATAAAATTGGCCGAGGCGAGGCTGCGCGAGAGCAGACCCATGAAATTCGGAAATACCGTGTATACATATACACATGCACAGAGAGGCAATTACATTATTAAAATGTTTGTGAAAAGTTGCATCGCGTACGCGCCTCGCGAGGAAGCTCGGATAATGTCAGCATTCATTCTAAAAAAAATAGTCGGGGGCCAATTTTTTTCAGCCGTAAAACGCACTCGACCAATATAGCGATATGCAACTGTATTTTCAAGCGAACACCAGAGAGTTAGCCATCGAATCGAGGGCTCGTATCCATTCGTTTCTTTTTTTTCCGTTTTCTCTTCCTCTCTCTCTTCTCCCTCGTGGGAGTAGAGGAAAACGAGAGCAGTGCGCTGGGGTCAGATATCGAAGATTGTAAATCCGCGGATATTGTATTTTGAAAAGATATACCCTTCATTGCCTCGCGCGTGTGTGTGTGTACATGTACATGCAGTTGCAGTAGCAACAGCAGGCGCCGCGATGGCAGGTGATAAATGCCTCCGGTAATAATTTTTTCAGAAAATAAAAAAAAGCCCCACTGGCGGCTATGTAGCGACTGATGCCGCTAATAAATTACAAGCGCTCGTGTATGCACATATATGCATGTACGGTGCTTGCGCTACTGTGCGCGCTCTGCTCATGGTTAAGCTTTTTAATCATCGCTTTTTCAGCCTGCGCTCCATTCGCGTGTATCGCGCTTTATGCCGAAAGAGAGAGAGAGAGAGAGAGAGAGAGAGAGAGAGAGAGAGAAACGGAGGAAGAGAGAGAAAGAGATCATGATGATGATGTTTTATTAAATTACAGAAGCTGCGTTTGCCAAAAATTTGTCGTGAAAACGCTGCTGCTACTGCTGCTGTCCTCGCGATGACAAATTTATGAAGTAATAAATTTTGCATTTTAAAACTTCTGCTGTTCTATTTTTTCGTGTTGCTGTTTTTTTTTTCGGAAAAGGAAAGTACCGAGCATGTGTGTGTGTGTGTGAATTTGCAGCGAAATATGGTTTGTACTTTTCGTTGTGGGACCATAAAAACTTGAATTTAATGACTTCTGCAGCTTTTGACGGCGTGTTCGTTTGTACATTTAAATTTTATTTCATGCTGCTGCGTATGCTCGACACATTCGCCCGCTTTAAATTAAACAGGTCGAGCGTTTTGGTACAATTGTCGCGAAATGCGTTATTAAGCTTGAATTTATATTGTAAAGCGCAATTGGCGTTCGAATAATGTATGTCAGAGTAATTTATATTTATATTTATAATTCATTCGAAATTGCGATGCGCAATATATAAGCAGAATAACTAATTGCGAATCATATCGGAATTGGTACGTTTAAATTTTCATTTTAAGTAGACTGATTGTCATAGTTATATATTGGAATCCAAATAAATTGAACGAACTGTCGTTATCCTAAATCAGAAATTAGCGATCGATTCGTGACAACCTTCGTTCACAACAATTTTCGGTAAAAAAAAATAGTGTTCCGTACAATAAATAAAAACACCGCGCAGTGGTGAGAAAAGTACGTATTCATCGTCGGTTTATTCAGTAGCCGAGTCTAGCGCGGCGATTAATTTTAGAGCTCGCGCGAGCGCGCGATTTATAATGGAGCACCATCAATCACGCACTCGCTTAGGCGTATGTGTAGCGAGTTAAACCGCTGCAAACTATATACATATAACGGTATAATGTCCAGCAGCGTATAGGCCGGACATGCACTGGACGCAGCAGTAGCAGCAGTAGCCGGACATTTTGGCTGGTAATTAATTTGGAAAAATTATTAATCGTGACAATTTTCATCCATGAGTGGCTCGAGCCGCTCGTGCTGCTGCTGCTGGTGGTGGTGGTGGTTGGGCAAAAATAATCCTGGTAATTTTCCGTTAATCAACGCGCCCTCTCTCTCTCTCTCACTCTTTCCCTCTCACTCTCGCGAGCGCAAAGAGGCTTAATGAGGATAGACGTCGAAGATAAATCGACTTGGGCCTCGAGCGTAATTACCGTTGCTGCTGATGCCGCTGTTTCGAAAAATTTCTGCCGAGCTTTGTTGTTTTTTCGGGTTGACGTTTTTGGATAAAAAACAATTTCGATGCGGCTAGTTGCCATTTTAATTTATCGTATTTCTTTAATGACTTTTTTCTACATACGATGAATTTAATTTACATCAGTAAATCAAACTGACGAAGTGACGAATGGTTATTAAAAATACAATGTTATTTGTTGTCTGTTTCAGGTACATGATGGAGCATCGTTTTTCGAATTAAAAGCCATAAGTATCTCTCAATGTCAAAAAAAAAACAACGTCATCCTTGGTAAAGTAATTAGTTGCACGTTAATCTTTTTTTTTTTTCTGTCACTAGTCGAAATAAAAAAACATTAGAATTTTGACTGCTTAGTTCGTTATCATCCATTAGCGTAGTTCATTCTCACTTCTTTCTTCTTCTCAAATTCTACGTGTTAGACTAGTCTGAATAGATAGATCTTTTTTTGTCATATTATATTATAATGATTAATAATAATGAAACAATGCAAACTCTCTCTGTACGACTGTTGTGAGGCAATCATACAAATATATATCTCGCGGTGCGCGCGGTTAACTCCGAAACAATAAACAATCGGGCGGCAAGGTAGCCTAGACGCAGCTGTCTCGTTGTTAATACAGTTGAAACATAGAATATTCGCGCGAGCATCGCATAAGGGGAGGGGGAGGGAGGTAAATCCCTTGGCGTGTATATACATGTACGTGTGTGGGAGGCAATCGCTACTTAGCTTTCGCTTGCGTAGTCTGGCAGTTATATCTGGTCTCTCGAGCGTTCTACTGCGGCGCTATATAGTGCGCGCAGTGTGCCGCGGATTCTGCTTAACGGTCTGCGACGTCGTAAATTGAATAGTAAATGTCACGTCCGGATTGCCGAATAAGGACGTCGTATCTACTGCTATACGCGGCTACGTTTTCTCTCTCCCTCTCTCGGCAACGCGCGCGATAGGCCACTGCGGTGCGACGTCACGTTTTATTTGCCCCCGTGTACCAAACGCGAAAGCTCTGTCGTAAAAACCACCCCCCGAGCGAGCTAGCGAACGACGACGACGACGACGACGTCCCTGACTTTTGACTTTCAATTTCGCTGCGTAAGAAACGACGATGAGAAAAGATATTTGAATACCCGAGATTTCTTCTTTTTTTTCCTTTGACGTTGGTTGGTTATTCAATTCGAAATTTTATATAATTTGAACGGAAAATACGAATGAAAGGTAAATTCCAAGGGTGGTAGTGAAACTGGCCGTTAGCAAAGCAAATCAATGGGGAACATAGAGGCGTATAGAGCAGCGAAACCGCGTGCACTCCTTTCGTTGTATCTCTCAATTTCGGCAGAGAGCAGTCCTCATGAATACCAAATGAGGCCTGAGAGAGGGTGAAAGGGGGAGGTTGGTTGCATACACACAGACACACACACACACACACACACACACACACACACACACACACACACACGCATATACGAATTGCGTGCCAGGAACGCAACCTGCCACTATACCATAGTGCGCTGTTGCTGACCGAGAGCGAGCGAGCGAGAGAGAGAGAGACGTCTCTGCACGCACGCAATCCACCAGGAATACACACGTGAAGGCTGCTGCTGCTGCCGCTGCTCTACACCCACCGAGCATACCGGATGACCAACTTGTACGCGGATGTGCATCTCTCTAGTACACTCCTCGTTTGGCCCTAATTTTGCGCTCTGTCCAACTTTGTTGGAATTAGTCAGCGAGTTCAACTCGCAACCGGCGGCGGCTTACCCTGTTAGTTAATATTTTACGAGCTTTGCAAAGGACAGATCGATGAATAATTCGACGGAATTTCAAGCGCGATAATTAGATTTTCTACGCCGAGTTTCCTTTTGGCCGTTCCGAGGGTTTCTTTTGTTACCGAGAGGTATAATGTTTTCTCAGTTTAAACAGTCACCTTTGACGCGTTACTTCGCGAAGTAACCTACAAAAAAAAAAAAAATAAAACACGCTTTTCGAAAGCCGTGCTTTTCGCGCTGTAACCCACATTCTCGAGGACTTTGAGCTACAAAGTAAACAGCAAATTTGTAAAAGGAAATTTCACGGAACAATTTCATTTCGTTTGCCGAGTTGACCTTACAGGTATACCGACGCAGAGAACACGTTCGTGCGAAAATACTAAGCGGAATTTTATAAATTTATAAACTCGCAGTGAGCGCATGACTTCTCTCTCTCTCTCTCTCTCTCTCTCTCTCTCTCTCGCAAGGAATATCAAATTTTCAAGCGGCAGCAACCATCTTATTAAAAAATTCTTAGGTTGGTGTGCGGGCTCATAGTCGTAACTATAAATATGTCGTCAAACACCCGAAAAAAAGAGGAAAATTGCTTGGGTTTACGTTTTCGCAGAATATAAAATTAAATGGGGGTAATATCACGTCGTCTGGTGTAATACGAAAATTTTGCGCGAAAGCGGAAGAAGAAGAGAGCTTGCGCGAGGTAGAGAGGTAGAGAGAGAGAGAGAGAGAGAGAGAGAGAGAGAGACGGAGCGAATAAAATTAGGTCGAGCGTAGTTTCAAATTAATTCACACTGCTACTCGAGCCAACATCCTGCCTGTGCGCGTCGCCCAAGCCAGTCTCATCTCCAAAGTTTTCATTGCACAATGGCGCTTCTGCGACTGGCTGGCTGTTGTCGCGCCTCAACTCTACAGCACACGATAATCTGCAGCGTAATTGGTCGAGCCGGAAGTGACCTACACTGGACCCCCACCCTCTACAGCTAGGCGCTTCACTTCAGACTTTTACCTCTCTAGATCTCTCCGCTCTGATATTACGTTTCATTACTCCATAAGCTCTTATCTTCGCCCGAACGTATTTCCCGATTGATCTCGTTGCCCCACGCTTGCCTTGCTTGCCGAGAAGACTCTCATCAGTTCTTTATTCTCCAGTTATGAGGAATTAATTCTCTACATCATTAATTTGGTTGGGATTGGAATTCTTGAATAAAGCTCGTAAAAGTCTCGAGAAATCAGTTCACGAGGCGAATGTGCCGTTTCAATCTGTTTCCTTTGGAAACTATATATCGTCGTTCATCGTCAAGTCTCAGCATGCCTTTTCGAGATTGGTCGTTGACTCTCCGAGCGGAGCCCCCATTGTTCTAGCCGGTGAACAAGCAAACAATACCCGTACCCTGGACACTGACCCATTATCCTTAGATTAGCCTCAAGTAGCAAACAACTTCTTGCGCAGCTGGAAACCCTTGAGATAGATGAAGTATCCTCGCTGAATTTCCTCCTTTTTTTTTACTGCGCTCCGAACAATAGTTTCAACAACGAAAATGCATTACTTGAATTTGCTGCTTTTTTCTATTTGTAAGAGTGTACTGCATCGTTACAACGCCGAGTTGCCTTTTCTTCGCTAAAAATAAATGCAGTGCATGTACAGTGAACATATGGCTGAGAAAAAGCTATAATCAATACAGTTTGCAAACTTCTTTTTCTTGCACAGAAAGTAACAAAAAAAAAAAGATGAAGGGAAAAAGTGCACAATCGGCAAAAAGTTTTTGCGAGAGCACGAGTCAAGCCTTAAACAGGAGGATAGCTAGGACAGTAAACACTCGAAGAAAACTTGGCCGCGGTTGGTCAGTTCTCTCTCATCCTCTCGCTCTTTCTCGCGAAAGTGAAGAATAAAAAGTAGATAAATGGCAGCTGGAGGCTGGGCCAATCTATCACGAGCGCTGTGTGTGTTATTGACAGAGCAAGAACTGTCTAACCCTCGCTCATGCTCTCAATCTCTACCGTCTTCCTTCTCTCTCTCTCTCTCTCTCTCTCTCTCTCTCTCTCTCTCTCTCTCTTTCGCCGTCGCGTAAAAACAACTTCACTGCCAGATGCCGCCACCGTTACTTTTTTCTAATTTCTCTTTTCGAATCTCGCGTTAGGATGTTTTTTTCATGAAATGCAAATACTTTCATCTTTATTTTAATCGAGCCGAGGATTTAAACGAACGTGTTCTCTTTCCCACGTGACAAATCCATCCGCGCGTTTGCTTCTTTTTCTTTTTGTTTGTTTTTCTTCTTTTTTTTTTTTGCTTTTCCTCTCATTCCGGAATAGTCTGCAGGCAACGGCGAGATTGTTAATCCTAAAATGACTCTAGAGCGTTGCTTATGCAAACGAAACTGCTCATTTTCATGCACTTTAATTAAGATAAATAACAGTTTCATTTACTTGTTTCGCGCGAGAAAGTACTCGAATTGAAGCGTGTATTTTAGAATTTCACGATAGAATTGGGACAGCTAGACGACGCGAAGTAATGAAATCCATTATAGAGAAGCGGACTCGAATTTGCTTAATTAAAAAAAATTAACTCGCAGCAGAATTAAACGGAGAGAGAGAGAGAGAGGGTTAGTAGAGACGGCTAAGCGCGTAGCTTCTTCTTCTAACTGCGAGCCAAGCCGAGATTTTACTTGCTAAATCGATGTAAATAAAGCTCTCGAAAAGTCAGCTTTAATGGCTTGGTCCTCTCGCCGAATCAGAGCAACGTAAAACTCCATTCTAATCCTTTGCGAGAGGCAGATTAGCTATAAGACCGAATCCCTTTGTATCATTAGCCAGTGGTGCACTGAGAAAGGTTCGCTTACTGCAATGTGTGTGGATTGAGTTATTTCCGGGTTTCATTACCGAGACATTAAGCATAGCTTTACAGTTTATTGAGGTCCGGAATTTTCGGTGAAATAATTTGTATTATCTGAAAGATTAGCAGAAAATATGATAGTACGTTTGTAAAACCGATTTTAAGTTTCGTCTGACTATATCGAGACACTACTACTTGAAAAAGTAAAAACTCTTGCAAAATTTTTGTTCGACGCTAGTTTTCGTCGAAATAAAAACAAATTACGTGACTCAGCTTCAGTAGCTCGATCGTTAAAGTCTTCACGCCCCTTTCCGTAAGACCGCGAAGAAACGAAGAAGAAAACTCGATAGCTCGAATAAAACTCGGATAAACTCGTGCCTGAAAAGCACTTTTTCAACGGACAGACAGCACTCGTCTTCATCATTTTCAATTAGCTTGGATAATGACTGTTCCGTCATTGGCGTGTGGCACGATGGCAGCAGCAGCAGCAGCAGCCGTAGGCAAGTTATTAAGTATCCTCTCCTTCTATTAGCTTAATTAAAAATTCGAATGCCGCCAACGCTGTGAATGCCTCTTCATTTCCGTCGTCTCTCAGCCGCTTTTCCGCGTAGTGGCGGCGCTCTTGCCTCTCTCCTCTGCTCCTCTCCTTCTTTTCTTTTTGTTTCCACCTCGCTACCTCGGCTCTCATCTCTCGCTGCTTCTTTGCTATTTTCTTAGTCAGACACAGAAGACTCATCGTAGTGCTTTAAATATTGTATACCAGTTGTTTCTTTCCATTTCCCTCCTTTTTTCCTTTTTTTTCTCGTGCTCGAGAATTTTTTAATTACATTCCGTTGATTACGCTGCAGCAAGATGAAGTATTTCATAATCACATTTCTCGAATGTACGGAGTCCCCCGATAATTTTCATAAATCACGCCAGCTGTCGGAAGCGAAGAAAATAATCGAAGAAAAAAAGCAGAAGAAAATCAAGCAATATTGAACGAATCAATTGTATCGTAGCAGTATACAGTAGCCCAGCATTATATATCAAAACGCCAAGGCGTTTATCCATCCGATTGGCTACTTAGCTCCAGGCGAGCGCTCAGCTCAGCGAGGCTCGAACTCGACGCGCCACGGAATTAATTCGCGTAGCTCGTCGTCGTCGTCGTCGTCGTCGACGTCGTCGATGGCAATTGAACCGTCGGCGGCTCCTATAATTAATTGCGCCAAAGGGGGCAGACGGAGAATCGTCTCGAGATCCTTTTGCTGCTGCGAATTAGTAGCGCGGGAACAAAGCCAAATTAGCATATATACATATATATCTCTCTCTCTGAGCGCCCATACGAGCTTTGATCGCGCGCAGCTCGCAGTGCGCGCGCGTATTGGTATGCACCGCTGAGCCGCAGGCCAAGACTAGCGCAGCGCGTCGGCGTAATTAGCATAATTTAGCGATATCGTCACGACGATCGCCTCCCCCAGACCGATCGCGTCATATGGCTCTGCATATCGCTTTGCCTTCGAGCCTTTGGGCTTAAGACAATTACGTGTGCTTGAGAGTTAGTTATACGCACGTGGCATTATATTATAAGCTATTGGCGTTTACTTGGTTAAATTCAAATTGTTCGACTGGTCAAGTGATTGGTTAAGGTTTCGGAATAATTCTTCGAAATATCGAGATTTGTTTGGAAATTAGAGCTTCGAACTATTGGATGGATTCACGGCGAAGAGCGTGGCAGTATTTCTGCGTTCTACGTTGAAAACGTTAAAGCGGACGATCTCTGATACGGTATAATCGCGAGGCCGCAAAATATACGGGATATTTGCGAAGTTATTAGACAGCAACTGCGATTGCCCTCGCGGCTATATCGATCGAGCGCGCATTTACTTGATGAGTTATCCATGCGTTATGAACTTCCGCCTCTCTCGCTATACTCGTTCTCTCTGTCTCTCGGTTATATGCTAAAAGAGCGAGCGAGAGAGAGATAGTGATGAGGTCGAGCTGCGGCTCAATACGTCGAGAGTACCGCTCTGATTACGATGCATCGCAATACCGAAAAAAAAAGAGATGAGAGATGGAAAAATGAAGTTTCGAGTCCCGCGAGGCAAATGTAATCTAAAGCGCACTTTTCCATTACTCCCCCTTGGCAAGTTCTTGTTTCTCTGCTGTAAATTCACGCTGGAATTCACTGAATTCCGAATTAAAATGCGTTGAAGATTTTCTTGATATGAGAGTGTATTGGGAAATTTTGTTGTATCGCTGGAAAATATTCTGGGAAATGAACTTTTACACTGACTTACTGGGAAATTTCGCGTTTTTGGAGTGCGTAGCGTCGGTCGCGTTGAAGTGACGTAGACTTTCATACGCAGGCTGTTGAAAAAGTTATTGGAGTCAATCCAACCATAATCCCATGAATAATTCTCAGAATGAGCACCCGCAAAATAATCTCAAATTTTCAGTGTATCTATTCCAACGAATAAAGTCTTTTATTAGAATTATGAAAATACGAATTTTCTCAGAGTGCGGAGAATTGCGCGCGCACGGTCGCGAAGAAAACGCAATAAAAGCCAAAGCTAATAATGTCATTCCGTTTACTAGCACTATATCATACGTATGCGCGGTGCGGTATAAGGGAGGGCGAGCTCGGAGCGCGAGGGAAAAGCGCTTTATTCATGCGCGGTGACAATGCATACTTCATCGTCGTCGAGAGCGCCAGGCAGAAGCGGAGTGGAGGGGTCGCAACGCGACGCCGCCGCCACCGCCGCGCAGAGTAAGTGGGTTATTATAGGAAACTGTCTGCCTCGCCTCCGATACGGAAATTGCTTATGCAATAACCAAATACCAGAGACATTCTGCGGTAAAACCTACTCGCTCGTGCAAGTATCGCGCTCGGCTAAACTGTACTGATATATTTAGCCATAACAAATAACGAATGTCCGAGCCAAACATACTTCGAACTTTGTCGAGCGAACAAAGAAATAAATTCGAGCATTCTGTTTGAACTGTTGCGTCGATTTTCCACGCTATTATAATAGAGCAACTGCGATTATTCGGGCAATGTCAAAACTGCATATCGACAAATTAGGAACGTATCCATTAGCGTTCTCGGAATTCTCAAAATATTTCATTAAAGCGTCAATGCAAAATTGCAGCCACCGGCGCCGCCGCCGCTACGAGCGCGAGCTGCTCAAACAGGTTGCACACGCGAGCTGTGTGTAAGCATCAACCGCAACAAGTTGATATACCTCGGAAAATTTTGGCACGAGCAGCAGCAGCAAGCCAGCCAGCCAGCCAGACGAGCCCTTTTCGAGTCAAAAATATATATCTAACTTTCAAACACCGCGAGGCAAGCTCCATTACACGGCTATTCCTCAAACTGAATCGCTCGCGTTACCGACCATTTGCTCTCTCTCCCCTGTCCAAAAGCTGTTTTTCAATTGCACATCCTTCAAATTCTACTCCATCTTTTTTTCTTTCAATTTTTCTTTTTTTCAACTGACGTACAATATATTATTTGAATAAATTCAAATGCTCAAATTAATAATAATATGTTTTATCTGAGGAAATGAAACGTTGCGTGCATTAAAAAGTATCGTTAAATCTCTACAAGACGTTATTTGTTAGGCAAAAATACACAAGTTACGCGATAAAATCGCTATCGTCGCTTGATCAGAAAAAAAACGAAAGCCACCCCGTGAAATTTACACGAGCACGGTAGGTTAATAATTAACAAAAACACGAGGTTTATCAGCGCTCGAGATAAAACAATCGCCATCCGTGGCGACAATGCGTGTCAAGTTAGTAGCTTGGCCGATTTAAGTATAGTAGCAAGCACCCTGAATTGGACTAGTATTACCTGTGTGTATGTATGTATGTATGTGTATGCGGCACACACTCGGTCACGCACGCCCAAGCCGCGTTAATCATCCTGAGTTATGTGCTCTCGCGCGGGCTGCTCGCGCGATAAACGCCCGAATTAATATTTGTAACTGTAAACTCGCGAGCGAGCGCCGAAATTGCAGGAAGAAAAGTGCCGGCATGATTTAACGCCTGTAAATTTTGCTCGCAAAGAGAGAAAGAGAAAGACTTTCTCTCTCTCTCTCGGATGAGCTGTGTAATTCTACACTTCTTAATGATTAGATATCGCGTTGTCCATTTTCCAAACCGAACGTTTGCTTCACTCTCTTGTTTTCATTAATTATACTCGCTGTGCAATCAAACGAAATAAAAAAAAGGAAACGCGCACAGACTGCGAGCCATTATTTTTAATAGTCAGCCCACGATTACGAAGGCCAAACCGAGTGGAATACGATTAGAGCGTACATGCGCGCTGATCGATAAAAGGAATGCAGCAGGTGCGCGCTTGACGCGTTATAAAATCGATCGGCTTTAACTATCCAACGGGGTGTGCGCCAGTCGAACTTTAACGCTCGGCCGACCAACAATAACACCTCACCACTGTGAAAGTGAGAGAGGCAGACGCACACACATGGAGCTTTTATCGCACGCCTAGGCTGCGCGTGTTAGCCTGGGAAGGTGTTCGAATATTGTTTTTTTTTCGGTCGTTTGGCGAGGTGTGCTTTATTGCGGGGTTGGAATGGCTGTTTATTTATTTGAGTTTTTTTCCCGAAGTTATATATTGAGTCTTTTTTTTATCATAATGATGAGTGGCATCAATTTTACGTGTTCTGACTTCTATTGCTTCGTATTTTCATAAAACAATGGCAAACGCTTGCAATAATTTTTTGAAATGAAATTTTTCGTGTCCAACTTAAAGTACCATATACTTTCCGACAAATATCGGAAAACAATTTGGCAAAATTTTGCGTAATTGCATAAGCATGACCAGCGTATATAACCCCTGACTCATAAATCTGCCTACCATAGGCACGCGCACACTCATGAGCGCGTGCATCGTCAAAAACAAAAATGAAAATACAAAAAAAAGGACAAAAGCATCTCGTTAACGCGGCAGCCGCTCGCAAAATCAATTTTTTATCCCAAAGACTCTCACTTTGACGTGGCGCGTTTTCACGCGTCGTTTGCAGCGATGCTATACGCAAAACGAAACGTGTTCTCCGAAATAAAAGAACGAAAAAAATGACGTTCGCACTTTTGCACCTGGCCTGACGATGATCGATCACCAATCATTTTTCGCAATTACACGGCGTTCGGTGATTTGCGAGCGCATCCATCGAGATTTTTTTTTCTTTTTCGGGTGGTCGTGTGTATGTGTGGGGGCGAGCGTGATTAGTCGCTCGTTTGTCCTCTTTTCGCCAGCGAGAGCAAAAGTACACGTGCAAGCTCGTGACGACGACGACGACGACGACGACGACGAGGACGACGATGGCTCTCGAGTGCTTTTAGAGGATATTACATACCTTCCTGAAGGATATTAAATTCCAAGATTTATCTCGCTACCTTTCGCTTCTTCCCCCCGCATCGCCGTTGAGACGCTTCTTCCTCTTTCTCGCTCGCTTACTCTTTGTGTGATCCACTTTGCGGTGCTGCTGAGCTGCGTACGCGCGTGAGTTTTCAACCTTCTCTCTCTCTCTCTCTTCCTCTTTTTTTCTTCTCCTCGTATTATTTTCAAATTGCTTTTGAAAGAACCGCTTGAAAGACGTAGCTAAATTAAAAATGTTCGCGCAAGTGCTCTCGGGAATAATAAGTATCCTTTTATATTCAAACTTCATAACGATGATGTATGAAATACAAATATAATACTTACATTCAATTTACTTGAGCTAATTCAAGAATTTTTCAAAAAAATTACGCGCTGCTTCAACTTAGAGTCAATATAGCCGTATTGATTTTGTTTTATTTTCAATCAAGTACCAGCTTTATCCTACAAAACGTTTATTCGGTCATATTGCTAATAGTTCAACCGGTCATATCGACAGTCCTCGATGACTCATCAAAAACTCGCGGGTAAAAACGATGTGTTTGCATTTTTTCATTCGCGCGAGCTCGCACATGCATTTCTCGTGCAAACATAGCGGGCGCGCACAAAAAAAAAACCAAGCAGCCAGTAAATATCGAGCAGTTCGTTCTCTCTCTCTTTTTTGTTCGCGTAGCGACGATGATTAACGAGATCCAATGAATTTGAAAATCCTACAAGCTCTGCTGGTTGCTCGTGTGTACGTATGTGTGTATGTGTATGTGTATGCGCCACGAAGAGGTACATCGACTATTTATTGGCCATTTGATTCGGGCGCTCGCGCGCGTCAGTTCTCGTTCGTGTATCGTTTCGCGGTTTGAATAATAGAGAATCAGCTCTGCCACGCGAAAGCAATTGGGTGTAGCACGTTTCGTTCGATTATATTGGGGCATCGTATCGTATCGTTCTTGGAAAAACCTTTATGAGTGCGATTCTTTCTTTTATTTTTTGTTCATTTCAAAAAATAAATACGCGTCGGTAACAATATTCTCTGGAAAGTAGATAGCTGGCGCGAGGGTTACAGCTCTCGCAAGCTCGTGCTCGGACGACGATAAATAATTAAACGTCAGGAGCCAGCAGCCGAATGGGACTTTCATGAAGTGAATCGGACATCGGCACAATGGATGACTCTTGAGAAAGCGGAATTGGCCGAACTTTGTGGCGCTCGCTGCTCAGTTGGCGGGCGCCGTCTTCTCTCTGCGAAAACTTTTCCGCGCGCTCTCTCGCTCTTTCTCTCTCTCTCTCGTTCTCTTCTCTCGTCGAGACTTTTCGATTATCGCCAGCTTGAAAAGGGAGGCTTGTTTTACGAGGCCACGTTTACGGCCTCGCCAACTATAATTACATCCATTTCAACGGCGATATCGATTGCGTGTACGCTCCGACGCAGCGGCAGCAGCGGCGGCGTGCAGAGCAGCCCGAGCGCCGTTAAAATTATCCCTTTACTCGCGCGAGGAAATGGATTGGCGCATTCGTGCTGTGAACGCGCCTATTGGACGAACTTTCTGGTAATGAAGTCACCGTTAAGATTTTCATGCCCGCTGCCAGGGCTCGGACATTTCAAATTATTTGACTATGAATGTGATTCACTTACAGCGACCCTTTACCGAGGCGATCAATGAATCTTTTGAATGCCCGTCGTTGAATTTCGATCGTTGAAGTGACAATTGAAGTCTTTACTGATATAGGGATTCTGAAACTATCAAAGTTTCATTCACGATATTCGTGATTCAAGTAGAACAAACCCACTGTAGTCAGACATCGCGCATTGTTTCGTAAAATAAATCCGGTTGTCCGAAAAATTACCACGTAAATAAAATATCAAAAGTTTGGTAGTTAAATGACTGGTTTCTCTGCGGCGATGAAATGCAATGCACGTCAATGAATCTTCAGGCGCATCATCCTGTCAAGATAACAGGCCGGAGCCATTAGCCCGGATGTGCGCCGCGACGCTCCTCGTTTGCGCTTCTACGACGAAGCGAACTTTCAGAGCTTGCGGCCGAGTTATTTGTCGCGGCAACACCAAACTAATTACCAAGTTCAAAGCGTATACATACACACACATACACACACACGTCTACGTTGAACGCCTCACTCGCTAACACGCGCCAGTCATCATTGTGATTGTCCCCTTTAGCTCGTTTACTAAAAAGAAACAATGCCGCAAGGTGTGTTGCGATTTGATACTTGGTTTCGAAAAAAAATAGAAAAGTTTTGACAATCAAATGATAGACGATAGGTGAATTACGTTTAATTATAAAGTGAATAAATGTCACTTATCTATTGTTACTCGTTCGATTGTTAATACGTGACTGTGAGTATATTTTTTTGGCTCTGGGGCTGGAGTCAGTAATTTGCGTAAAAAAATATCAACGCTAGTGTTAATAGTTATTTTTTCATCAACGGTTAGTTGATTTCGAAAGAATGACGAAAAAAGCGTTATTCTTGGAGTGAAATAACGAAAATTCTATTTTAACGGCAACGATTGTTTATTTTAACGAATAACGCAGTCAATATCTTTCATAAGGAAAAGCACTTCTACCATAAAAAATAACGAATATCTCCAGAGTTGCGTTATTTTTAGTTTGATCTCTTTTCGTTGTTTTACTCCGAAAATAATACTTTTTTGCGTTATTTGTTAGAAATCAACTGACCGTTGAAGAAAAAATAACGATTAACGCTAGAATTAACATTTTTTTACGCCAATTACTGAATCCAGCCCTTGACATTCATTCTGATCAATTTTTTTTTCACAGGTGATTTATTTGATAGTAGATTGAAAGAATTCTTCTTTATCATTCAATCTCTTTTCGATGTATGTTAGAGTGCAACTTTAAAAAGCTGACAACTTTTGCTTCGAAGAAAGTATAATATTTGCTCTGATAATTTAATATTTCAATCTCAGTGGGGTGAAACGTAGTGAGATTCGTTTTCAAAGTTGGACTTCAATATCGGCTTTTCTTATCGAACTTGAAGATCTCTTTCTTCTTTCTTTCCATCAATTTTCAAAGTTTCACTTTTCCACGAGTATAATGGAGCTGTCCTGAAAAAAATGAAGTTTTGCAAATTTAACTGCGGTCCTCCATTCAGAACATTGCGTCATTGTTGAAGACTTCCTTGCAACAAAATTCTGAAATCTTATTATAACGTGAAGAAGCACGATACCGCATCAACAATTCGTTTCGTCGGATAACACGTCAGTCGGGTTTAAACGAGTATATGTGCGAGTGTGTGGGTAAGAGAATAGGAAAGTTCAATCGCGAATCGAATCGAAAAGCTTTCTCTCTCTCTCTCTCTCGGAGTATCTGGCAAGGCCGTAACGAGGATGATTGGTAAGCGGCTCGGGGAGGGAAAAGCTCGAGATAGTGCTTGCGCCAAGCGGCGTCGAGGGTAATAATAACCAATTTCGAGGCGATTTCCACTCGGGACGACCAATCAGAAGGCGCGCCCTCATTTCCGCACAGCAAGAGAACGAGAGAGAGAGAGAGAGAGAGAGAGAGAGAGAGAGAGAGAGAGAGAGAACGCCCGGCGTAATCGAATTTTTGAACAGCTCGTTTTCAAATCTCGAGGCGCACCCTAGCTCCTGCGAGAGACTTCTATTTTCCTTCCTCTCCTACTCTCATGCATGGATAGTGTGTGCTCTCGGAAACTCGCGTTGGCATTTTAAATTCTTACGCAAAGCGTTTGATTATAGAATACACAAGTATCGAGGCCATGAAGTAATAAAAGGTGAGGTGGCAGTGGCAGCAAACGTGACGCCCAGTTTTCGACAAGTGAGAGGGAGGGAGAGAGAGAGAGAAAGCAGACGGACCAAGTGGCTATTAAGTCGCGAGCGCTTATATAGAGCCATCGGAGGCGTGTCTTGGCCGAGAGACAAAGCCGCGCCAGATGCTGCCGACGTTTCTGCAGCAGCAGCAGCAGCAGCAGAGATTGTTTTCCTCGATTATTCCGTCAACAGCGCGCATCGCTGCGCTTTTCGCCTCGAGTGACTCGCCACTCACCTTTATGATCCTACCAACTGTCTTGGAATTATGCGATCGTTTTTCATTTTTCTTCTTACCCTCGAGCTCGAACGTCATATCTCCTTTGCACTGCTATTAAATCGGTACATCGATAAACTTCCTTTTAACGAGCTTAAACTGACAAATTTTTTCGTTTACAAAAGATAGAAAAGGAAAATGAGAGGGCTAATTTCAATGAATCTTCTTTGAATACTCGAGTTAGCATCCTCTCGAAAGAAAGGAAAATATGCAAGTGCAAAAGTAGCTCGACCCACTTTGAAGAATCTTAGCCGTCGAGGTTCAGAAACTTGATGCGCAACTGTTGAAAACTCCGGTAGAAACACAGTTGCACTAATTACTTGTCTTTTCTCTTGGACACACACACACAAAATTCTCGCGATTAAAAGATTGACGACGAGGAAGAAGTAAGTATAAAGTCGACGCGAATCTCAATTGGAGAAGTAAAAGTTTTTTGTTTGCGCCACGGGTGAATCGCGAGAGCGATAATGAGCGATAACCCGCTGTGTAATTAGTTACGCCACTTCTTTTCGAGCGTCAACTTTTCGAGGCAATTTCTACAAGGCCGATTTGGCCCCCTTTTATGTAAGTCGAGCGAGCGAAGAAGTTGTCGCGCGCAAGCGCTCGGGAACGAAGCTTGAATTCTTTCATGGGTAGTAAAAATAAGTTCTCGTCAGCTAATTCCATTCCACTTCACTTTTAAGCTCGTAATTACAACTCTCCTTTCTTCTTCGCGGCGTTTTACAGCTGAAAAACTAGCAAGTTAGCTCGCGAGCGGCAGTTCTCCTCGCCTTATTTTTTTTATTGCTGCTTAACAACTCGCTATGACGACTTTTTGATTCATATTATACGAGGCACGATGAAAGTGTCGAGCGAGCGACTGAATCTCAACACACCGCGCGGGTACAACCTCATCATCGAGTCTTCATATTTCTTATCAGCATTCCCGGCTTTACGTTCCGACGATCAGTTCTCTCCTACATTCGAACTCGTACTCCTCGCGTCTTCGCAACTTGCCATTCGTAAATAACCGGAGCGTGGTGCGAGCTTGCGCTCACCCATAAAACTTGATATACGCTTCTCTTGGATTTATATATTGTTTCTACGATAGTACGTACACTTAGATAGCACGACGAGCTCTCCAATTTATCGACTCGCGAACAAAGTCTCGCGCGCGCTCGGGTGTGTGTGTGTGTACGTGTGTGGAGAAAGAGCGCAGCGCGTTTTCTTTACGTTGTTTACAATTCTTTTCGACGTGGCGCGGGCGACTTTCGCGAGATATTCCATTGGTACTAGCGTAAATACTGCTAACAAAAAAAAAAGGAAAAAAAGAAAGTCCCGCGAAGATAAGTTTAACAATGGAAAGAAAAGTGCATGGGATCGCCGTATAAAATTACGAAACTTTTGATGTATCCGCGCGCTCGCCTCGCAACTTTACGATGTTTTTGAAATTCTCGAGATATCCGACGTATGTTTCGCGCTTCTTGCAACTTCTCGCTTTCTCTCGTACAACGCGTGTTTTCAATCTATGTATCACGACGTAAGAAAAAAAAATAGAGGACACTTGCCATAAACACATTACGATGACCGCGCTAAATTATTCGAAACATAGAGTACGAATACTCGAGGCATTTAATTCCAAACTAACAAATAATCGCGGTGCGCGACATTTGAAAGCGCAGCAATTTGTAACTGTGGTGCGGTTAGGTTTCACACATACACATACGTACAACAGAGTTGACCAATGGTAGGGGGGAGGGATGAGATGAGAGTCGAGCATCGCGTTCATTCATTAGCACGCTCGAATGATAGCGCGCGCGGCGGCGGCGGCGGCGGCAGCAAGTGTCGAGAGCAGCGAGTAGCAGGAATACCAGAACGAGAGAAGGAAGAAAATCGGATGGAGAGCTGGAGGATAGTTGAATGCCAGGCATTGTCCAATCACAGCATATTGAGGCTTGGTTGCTTGCGAGAGAGGAGAGAGGAGAGAGAGGAGAGAGAGAGAGCCGTGATTTAGGCGACTCGCTAATTACCTCGAATGGCCGTTCCGGATTCACTTAGGAGTATAGCGCTCGTCGGTCGGTCTGTCTGTGTGTCGGGATCGATTGCGCGAATGTGCAGCTATATAGCCGTAGCAGTGCGCGCTTGTGTGCTGGCCTCCGGCCCATTGCTCGCACTTAAGCCGCCTTACTCTGATCATGGGGGGAGGGCTATTGCGACTCCGCTGCTCCTCTGTCCTCTCTCTCTCTCTCTCCCTCTGCTACTCCGCTTCTGCTACTTGTAATTGCACGGCTATTAGGATTCTGTGCCTATGCTATGTATCGTCTCAATGGATCCTTCTCCTCCTCCTCTCTCTCACACGCCTTTTGACTCTTGGAACTGTGTATCTGCGTCATTATCATGGCTTGTTTGTCTATTCATCTTATAGGATTTACTCTACAAAGTGTCATAAAATTGCGATAAGGATATAAAATAGTATTTTATAAATTTCGAGAGAGATAAAAATTAAATGGTGCATCGAAAGCAAGATGAGGAGCCTCGACCTGGATCCGCGCGATGTAATATTATAAAATAAGAAAAATGAAGTAAGAGCAACATCAAGCTCTCTTGATTGATTAAGACTTTGATTAATTAAAGGCGAGAGAGAGAGAGAGAGAGAGAGAGAGAGAGAGAGAGAGATGATGAATACCGAGCGATAAATAAACAAAGCACGCGGCGATGTGGCGTCGGCTTAAATAGATGATTTTCACGCCATTAGAAATGCCAGAGCACCGCGTGCGTTCAATAGTCAATCAAATCTGACAAGGCGATCGCGCGAGCGAGCGAGAGAGGGATGGCGATCGGCGCTGCACATACAATATTCGCATATGGCAGCTGGCCACGAGACGATAACTTTCTAATTAGGAGGCTGTCTTCCCGTTAATTATTCCGGCGCGTGATTAATGGCGACGGCTCGCTGCCGATATATATCCTCCGGTCAGCTACCTCTCTGCATATATATATATATATGTGTGTATATAGTTGCTACTGGTGGCCATTCGCGGATTGCTGCAGCCTAATCAACGCGCTCGCTCGCTCGACTTGACAAATGAAGGAAGATGAAAAAAGGCGGGCTGCGCGGAAGCACCATGATGCTCGACTCGACTCGCTCGCGCGCTCTCTCTCGTTCTCTCTTAGTCGCAGGCGCAAGTGCTAAACTCTCGGGCAATTCGTGGCTCGCCATCACGAGTTGCACTTGCGCCCGCGCGAGCATTACCTCGCGCGTAGCTACTCCAATATCAAGTTGCGGCTTTTAGCAGAAACTCGGGCGTTCAGGTGTATATAATAACCCCGACAGTGGAGGGACATTCGAGGTCGTCTTGACCATTTTACGACAAGAGTATAGTCGAGAGAGAGAGAGAGAGAGAGAGAGAGAGAGACTCTAACGACCAGCGCAGTTTGCCGATCGAATATTTCAACCTTATATCCGACCATTAATCTTCGCGCGCACACATACGAGGCGTCAGATGCAGACAGAGAGGATGCTCGTTTTGCGCGCGCTCGGATTTTTGCTCAAGCAAAGCGAAAAAGAGGGTTGAACGCGCAAGCTTCCGGATTTGAATACCGACCGCAAGAACCTAGTTGCGTGCTTCTCTTTTTTCCCCCTTTCAGATTTATTCGCCGAGATATGTTTTTGAAACGGCGCCTCGTCCCATCAGTTCTTTGGTGCACTGGCCTGTATTAGAAATATCTCATATTACCGAGATGGCGTTCACGGTGGAAAGAATCGTTTTCCATTGTTCAGTCGGGACATTCGATAGCAATGAATAGCGCATGAATATTAGTTGTAACAACTACTCGGACTCGAATTATCACAATATCATTTGTGTAAATGGTTAAAGATGCTCACGTTATTGTGCTAATCTGATGTTAATATTCAACGTACTCTCCTGCTTTGCATTGTTTGTTGTGTAACAAAACACATTGCTTGGTATTATTCGCCGTACGCATGCCTACGTAAACATAATGCAACGGTAGTTCCACGGCATTCAAATATTACAGCCAAACGGCCAAAATCGAGCTTGTAACGCGCAACTGAATCGCAAACTTGCATTGTTTACTTCGTTCAACGCACACTATACCAACTAACGATTTCCGCTCCGATTTTCACGAAAGGACTCGAAAGTGCAGCTGTTAACCTGTGAAAATTGTTAAGCGCGCGTCACATACACACACACGTTCGTACAATAGCCACATCACACTGCACAGGATTGTGCAGTATTGTATACTTGTTGATCGTTTGTATTCAACGCACTCAATAAAGCTAATAACCCCTTAAGCACGTAACAGCTCGGCTTTACGGACGCTTAACCGTAGCTCGTAAAACGTAGCAGCAGCGGTAGCGGCGACACACCCACGTTCCAAATCTTCGGGGCGATTCCAGCATGGCGCTCCATTAATTCGCCGAAGCGCGCGCTCTTTATTCAGCGCGCATCGCTATTCACGCCAGCCGGAATTAGCTGCTGGCCTGGCTACGTACTTTCGGCGCACGTAATGGCCGACGAGAAAACTCTGAGTGAAAAGACCAATGAATAACTCGCCCTCTCTCTCTTTCTCTCTCTCTCTCTCTCTCTCTCTCTCTCTCCTCGTAGAGACGTGGCTGGTTTTTATACTTTGCTAAATTTTCACGCAAAACTTTTACCTTACTTTCACCCCGCGCTTGCTGGTATTAGCTTCTAATAAGATTATTTCGCACTCTCGGTTTAATCAAAAATCTATATGCGCTCTGCCTCGGCGTTTATAGGTACACAAGTGTACATAGAACTTTAAGTTGAGATTGGTTCAATGAAATAAGTTGAAAATAAAAAAAAACATCATAAGTTTTAATTTAGAATGAGACGTGAAGAAGACTTTTGTCGAGAAAAGTGCGAGCGATTCATCGCCGACGAAATAAAAAAAGAGGATGGGAGGGGGAAGAAAGAAGCAAAGCGGCTCAGGGGAAGAGCAGAGAAAGCACAGTCTTAGAATTGGCTTGACAAATGGTCAGCAGCTCAGACTTCCTCGCTCGTTGAATCGCTCGCTCGCGCGCGCGCGCCGGCTTCCTATCCACACACATGGTCTCCTTCCAGCATAGCATATCGCCGGAAATTCGCTTTCCAGTCCGACACTCAAAAGGGTTATCGTCGTTTTGCCCGCCGCGGCAGCGTCGCGGGATAGAAAAGCTTCTGCGCCGTTGGCTGCAATTCGATCGCGCTCTCGTGCTCGTACTCGTGCTCGCGGCGCACGCCTCGGCAAATGGGATATCGCCTCCTCGCAGCGAGAGCGAGAGGAGGCGCGAATAAGCAGCGCGATAAGGCAGCCATTTGCATTCCGGCCTCGAGGCTATTCGGCCTGACAGTAACAAGGAGGCCATGAGCCAACGACGCACGCTGCGCGAAATCGAGCGAACGGACTTAACAAGTCCGCCACCGCCGCCCAGACGACGACTAATCTTGATTTGAATTTCCCGCCAATTTCCTCGCGCCTCGTTCGCTTGCCCTATTCCTATCCGTGCTGCTACTGCTGCTACTGCTGCTTCTTCCCGACACGCTGTTTTTGCTGCCTTAATCCGCCGCTTCGTGTAATACACTTGAGAATGTTTGCTCGCCCGCTCAAGCCTCTTCTCTTGACTTGGCAAATTGCAGATAAGGAGCGAGGCTTTAGCCGCCCTTCTCTCCCCTCCCCCCCTTCCCCTCTATCCACGAGCTTTCGCCTGCGATCATTTTGACACGCAACAGTGAAATATTCGAAAAGTTTTCTGCGCAGTCCATTTGCTCTCTTGCGTTTTACCCACTGGACTTGGCTTTTAACCCCATTGTGTCTCTCCTCTGCACACTGCAACTACCGACTGTAAAGTGCTTCTTGTAAACAGAAGTGCTTACACGCTCGACCTACAGTCCTCCTTGAAAATCCTCCTCCCGTAACATCTGCATTCTAATAACTGTTATTACAGACGGACCTTACTTTTTTCTTTCATATACTTTCTTTTTTTAAGGCGAAAAAAAAATGCATGGAAAATTAGAGTATTTTATACCAGCGTGCATAACGAATTTCACAAATAATTGAGAAAAGGAAAATCTTTTTAGAAATTCCTTCGCACGTTCGATCACAAGTAGTAAAAACCAGTCGAATCAGACATTCCGCAATAAAAGTCAAAAGAGAGAAGTTTTGAAATTCACTTGGACTTGTAATTTCAGCATGTAACATTAAACTATACGACTGCGTTTTTCTTCTTTTTTACAAAGTATGAAAGCTATCGGGTCAATAAACCATGCATTTCGCGACTTTACAAGCGGCGCGTAAAAAATAATCCAGCAGCGAGAGCGTTCATCGCGCCCGTCCCAACCATAAACCCTGCGTAGATTTAGTGCTCGAATGAAAAAAAAAGAATCCATGGGAACGCGCGCGCGCGCGCGCAGACGTCTGGGCCGAGACGGAAGCATAAACCTATATTAAACAATAAAATGCAAATAGCGTCGCGTCCGCCATAGCTGACTTTCTCTCTCCCTCTCATCCTCTCGCTATACTTGTTCGTCGGCGAACGGCACAATTGAGTTTGCTGCGCGTCACGGCCGTAATTAAAAAACAACTCGTAGCCGAGAGTGGCTCGATGTGGGGGCGGAGCAAGAGAGAGAGAGAGAGAGAGAGAGAGAGAGAGAGAGAGAGAGAACGAAAGAGAGGGTCTTTGCGAGTTAATTCCCGTTATTGCGGGAAAACAGCAGTCTTGCCGACGACTCTCCTTCCGGCCGATCGGCCGTTGACTCTTACTACTTGATTGTTTTCAGTCATGTTTATTGCCTCTGACTTTTTACCTTCACTGTAAATGTAATAATAAATTCTTCATGTTTATTTGAAAATTAACTGTAAAATTAGTCGACATAATTGACGATTAAAAAAGAAGCATATATGACGAAATCCTTTAAAAAAACACACTTTTCTGGGGTCTAGAATGGAAAAATTTTTTTTTAATGCTAAGGCTTCCGGACCTTTTTCCTC
>JAWWMK010000008.1:4064099-4077080 GCA_035047105.1 Galeopsomyia nigrocyanea
AGCGGTCTTACAAGCCGAGAAATCAATATTTGAAGAAATGCCGTTTTTCGCCTATTTTCTGTGAGAAAAGCCCATTTCATTATAATGGGAAAATGCCGAGAAACTAGTTCCTGCAGACTTTTCCAATGTTCAAGAGCATTTTCCGATACTATATAACTTCAAAAAGAAGAGAAAAAAGAACCGGAAGCCTTAGCATCAAAAATAATTTTGCCATTCTAGACCCCAGAAAAATATGTTTTTTTTAAGGATTTCGTCATATATGCAATTTTATTTTTTCATTTCGAAAAGAGTTAACGTTTGTCGTATTATCTGCAAATGAATTAAAAGAATTCTGAAAAGCATTTTTTAGAAACAATAATTGGACGCTATCGCCGTTTTCGCAAATTAAAGCAAACCGTATAGAAAAAAACAATGGGGAAGGAGAATGAGAAAGAGGGAGAGCGTGGAAAAAAGACGGAGGAAGTGCAGCGTGATGGAGGGATTACGGAAAATGCGGACGAAGCATGTCGTTATAAATGCGTTTCGTGCACGCGATCTCGTCAAACGGTCTTAGGTAGTGGTAGGAGGGAGGGAGAAGCAGTGGAGGGCACAAGCTCATGGCACAAAAGCACTGTACGAAGGCGAGCACGTACACGCGCACATACACACGGACACCAACATACACACATAAACACACACGAGCGTCGACAGACACGCTCGCGCAGTCGCGTCACGTTATCGTCACGTGTCACCGGGATCGAACGCCACCAAGCTGCAACCCTGAAAAGACTCTTCTTTTATTTTTCATTTGAGCTCTCTCTCTCTCTCTCTCTCTCTCTCTCTTGCTCTCCTACTCTCTTTTTTTTCTCCCCGGCTAGATTGGATAGGTCGGGAAAAAGTCGCCGAGGAGACTTATGATTGCGCGCACTGTGTATATGGCTCCTTCTTTTTTTTTTCTCTTCTTTTTCGAGCGAGAAAGAAGCTCTCGCAGTATATTGTTTGCCGACTTTTTCTTTCTCCTTCCAAATGTAATAGTCACGTGGAATTTTTAAAAAATTGCTGTCAAGGCTGAATGCAGAAAGGGAGATAGTGGAACTTCATTTCCGGCGAAACAAAAGGATCCGCGCGTGTAACAAAAGGAGGAAATGTTATTATCCGAAAAGTTTTTGATACGCAAAAAGTAACGGCAGTTAACAATTTTTCATTCCTTAAAATGCAACTGCAGTAACTTTTCTAGATTTCATCGTAGAAATAAAATAAAAAAAGAGGGTGGCAATAAAATCCAAAAGTTTCGATAAACGCGATAAACAAATTGCTAACTAAATTTTCACGAGGAACGAAGAAAACTTTACAATGCCAATATTATAAACGCTATCCATTTTTTTTTCACCGAAATTGCCGGCTGAAGAGAGCTTAGTTAGACATGGGCGGGTATAGAGGTGGAGGTAGAGTAGTCCCTAAATTTTCCTTACATGCGCGAAACGAGAGAAATTTAAACGGCCCAGCGTACGTCGGGGCTCAAGAATGCCGTGAGCGCGCTCTAATGCAGTTCGCAGCGAGTTTGCAGTTTAGCCCGGACACGCTGACGTCGAGAATGCGTCCTCATTCGAATCTACACGGACCAGCAGCAGCAGCAACGGAGTATACACGTGAGAGTCTCTCTCTCTCTCGCGCGCACGTTTTCAGAATTTGAAAATTGCATTCCTCGTACCTTCGGTATATGTGCGCGCACACGTGAGAAGGCGGCTACGTTGCTCAAACTTGATTAACCATTAAATTTCGCTTTCCGCATTAAAACTCTAACTTGTTTCTCCGCCGCCTGATATATACACCGGCGTATAATTTTTAGTAATTTTCGTTGTTTTTCACTTCAAAAATAGTAATCGTCAGAAACTTCGACATCTGTAAATAGGAAAAAGCACGACATTCGAAAAACCACAGGGATTTGCTGAGCAAATGGGGCTAAAAAACGAAGTATGTAAGAAACCAAAGCCAGAGGGGGGAGAAGGGTTGGCGCGTCGCGACGTGACGTCAGACTTGACGGATGGACGGCGGCGCTTGGGATTGCAAAACAGCGTCGGCGTGTTTGTAGCGCGCGCGGCGTCCCGCTGCGTTGGATTATTGTAGGTACAAGAGATTTGCCGCCCGCGGGCCAAGCTGTTGCCATGGCAACAGACTGCTGCGCTCGCGGAAAGTCTGCGAGAGCGCCCTTCTGCGCGCGTCAAGTGATTCTCTCTCTCTCTCTCTTCCCTTCTTTTTTTTTCTCTCCCCAACGACGACGACGACGTCGGACGATCCACAGGTTTCGTGCTGCTTCCTCGCAGCTGGCTTTACTCTCTCTCTCTCTCTCTCTCTTCTTATCTGTTGAGCCTCTTGTACGTGTGCGTGTGTGTGTGTGTATGCGCGCCGAGGAGCTGTTGAGCCAGGCTGCATTATCAATTCCTTTTGCCAGCTAGGAAAAGGCCTGCCGGATTAGGCCGAGTTCTTGCGGATTTTCGACTGTGCTTTTGTCCGACCGCGCACTTGCTTAATCTGCCATGTAAGAACCAGCTCGTCTAACTCTCTATCTCTCCCTCGCTTTTTATACCGAGAAGCCTTGCAAGTTTTATTTTTCATTCATTCGTTGATTGAATTTTTTTTTGTAATTTTTTTCAATTTTTAGCGGTGGGGCTGATCCGTTTTTGTACGTTACGAATTGAATGCGGACGGGTGTGCGTCAACAGGTGGCTTAATTTGTCTTTTTGACGAGGAACTTTTTCATTTTTCCGTGCACGATTGTTTTCGTACCTGCGCGAGAATGTATATTGATTGCGGAGTCGTTGTTGCTTTTTTACAGGGAGGCAATTGGGTGATTTTAGCGAAAGAATGATTTTATTTTCAAATCACGCGTAGTTGCTATTAGAAATAAAGTTTATCGAGGTTGCATTATTACCAAGACTACTGGTGATGGCTATGAATGTTAAACTAAATGCTATTCGTATACAATCAGTAGGATTGTCAACGTCTATGCTCGAAATTAATTTTCATCCTCTAGTCATTTCGCTGTATACAGTAACATTGTGCTTAAGCACGTCGTTTCAGTAGTTGCTAATAAAACGCATAGCCATGAAAAAAACAAGCAAAAAGAACAAAGGTATCGTCTGTTGATATTTTGCACGAGTACGAATGGAAATTAGAAATTGAAATGGCCTAGCCAATGTAGATGACAGTCTTGAAGCAAGATACACAAAGGGCGAGAGACGTACAAACAAGAAGGAAACGAGGTACGAGAAGGGTAAGGAATGAAAAAACAAAATAAAAGAAAGGGTTAGTTTTTGTTTTACAAATGCCTTGACACCTCGACGGCATCGGAGAAGTTTACCAGCAAATCGGATAAGAGTGTCCCCCCCTTGGCATAACTTTTTTTTTCTCTTCTCCCTCGTAACTCGGACAGCTGAGCAATTATTCCGCTGCTAATTGAGTTACAGACCGCCCGGCCTAAATGCTTCATGAATATTCATATCATTCGACGCCACCTGTCGTCTTTTACCGCACTCGCAGTCGGTGAAAGGAAAAAAAAATCAATTTACGTTATAAAATCCAACCTTACACACTCAACGACCGTCCGAGGGCAAAAAAAAATACGACGGAGCCCAGTTTTATATTTCAAATAAAAAATCGATCGAACGAACGAAAATTGGAACAATCAGCTCTTCGGTATGAAAAGAAGAAAAAAAAAGCGAAAAGCGCGCGCAATTCCGAATGGCGTTTAAAGCGACACAGCGAAAAGTTATAAGGCGGCGGTGAGATTGCGATTTGCATAATACAATTCCGCCGAGAGAGAGAGAGAATCAAGATGAACAAGGCAATTACAATGAAAGTCTATGGAGCATGGCTCTCGCTCTCTTGCCGCGTGTAAAAGCCGATGTAGCCGCGCGCGTTCGCGAGCCGACAGGCCTGGGGCTTTATAAATATTCAACCGAGTCATTAGGCTGGAAGGCTGCTGCTGCTGGTCCACCACTTCGTCCCTCCTGACTTCTTCTTCTTCATCCTCTTCCTTTTTGGCTCTTAGTTCTCTTAGCCTTTCAATTCGCCTCGTTTTCTCTCGGATTACAAATATTTTCAGTATTCAAATCTCCAGATTAATCCAACTTCTATTTTTATTTCCCCTCCTTTTTTTCGGGGTTGTTTCCTCTCGTACTCGATTTCAAACGACGACGATTCTTCTAATCGTAGCCACTCGAACGTTGTGGGTAAAAAAAAAAAACAGAAGAAAGAAGCTACATGGGGAGAGAGAACGCCACTCGGCGTATCGTTAGGTCGCTTTCACGGTAATGGTGCCCATTGGCGTCGCGAATAATTATCGAGCGAAGCGAGTGCGTTTCTCGTTTGTACGAACTGGACGCGAGCGCATCCAGCGCGCGGTGCTTCTCTTTTTTTTCCTCTTCGTTTTGTCAAGGTACCATGGACAACAACAAAAAATTCTAAAGGCCAGTGTCGGTACACTCCCGCGCATGCTTTTCCATTAGCTATATTTTCTTCGAGGTTTATTTTTGGCTGGCCAAGTACCTACACAGCGACAATCGCCAAGATTGCTCGGCTCACTTTTCTTCTCAATATTCTGGATGCTTGTGGGGACATTCGAAATAAAACGTTGATGCGAAAAGCTCATTTGCAAAGCATTGTATTATCACATTTACTGGATGGATATATGACTCGAGCAATTTGACGGAGCACTTTGTAAGCTCTCATTACGAAACGATCATTTGGCGTGTTTGCAAGCTCGCTCATACATACGCATACAAACACACATACACACACACACACACACACACACACACAGATATACGAGGCTGACGAGGTCGTCAGAGAGTGTAGATTGCAGTAGAGCGTTTCCGGAAGATTACCGCGAGAGGAAGCTCGAAATAAACGTTCGAGCAGTTGGCGAAGGAGACCGAGTGGAATGAAGTGAGACTGCAGCGCGCCTTATTCGTAGAAAAAAAAGGAAGAAGAAGAAGAAGGCTTGCCTTGCGGATATTGTCTCTTGCGACTGAAGAAATTAGAGAGAGAGAGTATAAGCCAAAGACAAGCGCCAATTATGTATGTGCGCCTTTCGGGCTTGCAATTGCAGTAACTGCCGAGTTAAGTAACTGCCGGTGCTTTAGGATAAGTTTCGCGCGCGCGAGCGTGTATAGCCCGATGAGACTGTCTGCATAAATAGCAACGATGCGCTAGGCGTCTTAGCGGGAATGGCTGTTTTAGAGCTTGCGTTCAGCTTAATAATAAGGATAAGAGATTATATAAGTGGGATGAAAGCGCTATACCCGCGCCGCGTGCTTGGCTCTTATGCGCGATTTACTTTTTTTTTCTTTCCTACGTGCGCGCGTCGAACGACTTGCAGTTTTCTGAAATTTTAATTGACGGCTTGACTTTGTATACGAATTTGTGGCGGCTTCACATGTAAACGGAGTTTTATAGTACGAATGTCAGAATAAATTGATTACATTTAATTACGTCATCTATTAAATGATAAACGAACAACTATATCTTTAAAAAAAATGTAGTGAAACTTGCATTTAAAACTTGGAAGGGAAAACATTGGCGTGACGTTAAAAAATAGTCTACTTTATTTACATGATTTTGGTTTTCATCGAAGCAGCATAAGTTTGAATTCTGATGACGAGCATGTCATAAAGCTCGAAGAGTAAAGGATGAGACCGATGAAGATATCAACGTGACGAAAGTAGACGGGGGATAACGGGAGAAGTGAAAAAAAAAAGAACGAAGCAGCGCGTGTGCGGTAAAGCATCCACGGCAAAGTCTCAAGGGCAATGTGGCTTCCTGTCTTAGCTTTTTCCTCGTCGGTTGTGCGCTTTGCTTTTTAGTCGGGAACGAGAGCGAGAGCTGCGCGTCTTGGGAGGAAAAGAGCTGCACTAGACGCCATTCGCGCCGCAGAGGCTCTCTCCTGGTTGCTCCCCCCTCCTCTAATGAGGATTTGCTATTCATTACGCTCGTTAGAACTTATCGGTTTTGATGATGGAATTCATTAACGAGTCTTTCCGCTTCAAGGATGGCTATTGGCTAACCGAATTATTGGAGATTCAGGCTACTTTCCATTCTAGCTCTTCTCTTAATTTCTCTTTCTTTTTTCTTATCTTGAAAAGACTTGGGAAGATTTTATAAATACCGCGGCGATTTTTTTCTCACCAACTCAGCTGTATTCTTTCTGCAACAATTCATTCGCCGTTTATATTCATCAATTGATTTTCATAAAAGTAATGTCTTTGTCAGCGCTTTTATCGATTCATAGAATTCACCATCATTTTCCTACAGAATCATTTTTTTTTCTTTACTGCACATGTAAATTCTATTCGAATTCAAATTTTACTAGTAATTTTCCACTAGTAATATTTTAGCATGTGCATGTCACTATGGCAGTTATTACTTTCCACTTGCGTAGAAAATTTTCGATAAGAATAAAGCTGTTTCTTTCTAAAAAATTACGAAATTATACGTTGACTTACTTGCAGTATCTTTCAAATGATTGAATTCCATCAGCAGACGAGGCATTGTTTTCGATACTTTGTGAAAATTTCAGCGAAATTACAATGTAACGCGAAGCGTAATCTACGCCGAGATAGGTTATAAAGGCAGTAGCTCATCCCTTTAACATTTAACCATCGTTATATTGTATATATAAGCTTAATTTTGTATATATAAGCTTCCTATAGAAGCACGTTCCTAAAGGTATTATTATCACAAGCAGTCTAGCACAACTTCTATCAGTTTACGCTGATGTGCTCGTAATAATAATCAAGTTGAATTAGTACAAGCGATCTCGCGAGGACAGGCAATATTCTCAGAGCAATATTTATTTTCAATTAATTGTGAAATTGCCTCGAACGCATAAATCAAATTTCATCAAAAAAAAAAACCTAAACTGATTAGTGAGAAACGTTACCTGCGTGCGTTCGCGATAAGATAAAAAGAGAAAGCAAGGCCGGATGTGCCATCTCGCCTGCACGTCGAGGATGACAAAAAAAAAAGAGAAAAAAAGGAGGCACGTGCGCGAGAGACTATGACAAACAAATACACGCGTCATGTGTCGTCCTGTGTGTGCCTCGAGACGTATGTCGACGCTGCTGCTGCTGCTACTGCATGCTGCTGCTAAAGACAGAAAAGGGGAAGAATGAAAAGTGGAGGCGGCGTGCTCAAGTAGACAAGGGGCGACTGGCTTCTCTCTCTCGGCCTTTTATAGATTATTCACGTACAATGGCCCGGGCACGACGACGACGACGACGACGGAGCACGTACGTGTGCTAGGATGGAGAACCTGCACTTCCCCTACCCCCCTTACACGCAAGGACGCGCGATGCAACGCTCGACAGAATTAAAGCTGCGTTCTCGTTTCTTCTCTTTTACTTTTTCTCTCGTTTTTTTTTTTAATTAGACGTCGAGTTGCGCGCCTGCGAATTGTTGACTTTGAGTTTCTCTTCTCGCGACCTATGACGTTTTAGTGTTTCTGAAGGATACTAACATTTTTACAGCCATATGTATTTTTGATACTTCATCTATTTACTTCTGATATTGAAAGTGTTACAATTTTCAAAAGATAGCTGATCATTTTGATGTTCAAAATTATTTTCATAAAAATATATAGAAATTTGTCATGTAAGCCGTGAATTCGTGCGTAGAATTAGGTACATAATTGACATTGATGAAATATTCCAATGGTGTATTTGATAAATTTGCTCTATTGACGTATAACATTGATGTCTGACACTTGAAAAGGCGTATATATATTCGTGCAATATTACGGGCATGAATACTCCATACAAATATTGAATACATAATTAAACAGCACGGATAGGCGCGAAAGGTGATTGTCGATCGATTAATTTCGATGCATAGCAAAAGGGAGAAAGAGAGAGAGAGAGAGAGAGAGAGAGAGAGAGAGAGAGAGATGGAGAGCGAGCGAGCGAGAGAAAGATAAAGCCGATTATCGATCAAACATGCACATGATAATGTCAAAACGCGAGGCAATCTGCGACCGCGCGTGCATAAATCATCCATAAACAAGAAACGTATATCTGTAAATGCAAATATTCCGTAGTTAATGTTATGCTGGTGTTTTGTGTCGTATTTGTTTGTTGTTTTAATGTTGATTGGACGACTGCCGATACAGTGGGACGTTCGTTCGTTCGTTTGTCGTTCGTTCGAATTTACCTAGTTCTTTTTTTTTTCGTTGCCTCTCTCGCTGTACATGATAACGCGCGAGCGCGACCCATGAATATATCGTGTCGCTCGTTTTTAACGCAATTCATGTAAATTCTCACGCGCTCGCGCCTTTGTCGAACTGAAATTGATGCAATTTCGAAAACGTGCGCGTGAATTTTTATTTTTCGCTATATTTCGTTCTCCGTTCTCCGAATTCCGAAGGACAAAAGAGACAAAAAAAAAACAAATTGGCGCATCGAACGTTCTACTCGCAACGGCCGTTGTCCAAAGAACCGCCCTTACCCTGTTACCACTGTTAGATGATACGTGTATGTGTGTGCACTCGTGGATGTTGTAGCTGATTTGATAATCGAGCGAAACTTCGTTCTACAGAGCATTATCGCGGTTTGAAACTCGCTGCCAGAATTACGATTACATTGCCTGTTTGTACGTTAGAGAATTTTATTTAAACTTTGTCTACCGGGGCAATACTGGGCACAACATAGAGGTAAAAAAGTTATTATTACGAAACTTTTGTTTTCCAAGGCATTCGAAAAAAGAAAAATTTCATGCGTGCAGACGATAAACATTCCATAACTATTTTCTAGGCGGAAAGGGATAAAAAAAAAGAGCAAAAGTAGAATAGCTATTTGGATAAAAGTAGTTGGACATCTAGACGCTAGAAAAAAAAGATGCATCTTTGGTAGGAAAAAGAGTTAGCGAGCGAGCAAATAAAGCTTGTGCCAGTGGTCCGTTTGAATTCGAAAGCGCTCCTCAAATTAGCCGGGCAATTCAAAAGTTTACGCTGCACTTGCCGCAGCGCATAAAAGCTTTATTAAAAAGTTCGTGCTGGGCGAGCGCTCGGGAAAATTTGCACAATCAAGTAGCTCTACGTGGAGGCTCTGCTCTGCTCTGCGCTGTCGGTGAGGATGGGGGGCGACGGGGTTGGCGGGAATATAATGCTCTGTGGAACGAGAATCGACTGGCCGCGCGCCAAAACGTATACATACTTGCGCGGGCGCTCGCAGTATAACGCTGTACGTACATATATACATATATATCAACATATATATATAGTAGAGAAAAACAGACAGGTGGTGCAGGGGGTGGTGTGCATTGAATAGCGATAAAGCGTTAAAGTGAACATGGCCTCTGTGTGTTAATTTCAGCAGCGGTGAGCCCGCCTCATCGTATGTGGTGGACAGTACTGGCTGCATGTACACGCCAAGGTATGTTCCAACAATAAGCCGTTACAACATTACAATCGACGTCTATTCTTTCTCTTCTCTCTCTCTCTTGCTTTTTTTTCTTTCTTCCTTTTATTTCTTTATTCTTTCTTTTTTACTTTCCTATTTTGTTTCCTTCTTTATATTTCTATCTCGTCGTTGTCATAATGTCATTGTCTGTGTCATTCTTATTCAACTTCGTTATTCTTATATTATTATACGTCTATCAAGAAATTCATTTATTTCTCGTGTATAAGTAAGTAGTGGAAAATACTGCAGTGTCATGCTTCCTTAAATAAATTTTTCTACGTGGAATAATAACGTGAAGATTATATATTCTCTTGAGTTGATCGATTCAATAAAATGTTTTTTTTTTAATTTCCTTGTCCAACAATATAGAGTTTTCAATGAACGATTTTTTTATAGAAAAATATTTTATATTTGTAATATTAATTTTATCATAATAAGTTCATATTATCATCGTATACGCTTGAATCACGACGCATTTAGTTTCTGGAGTATCA
This sequence comes from Galeopsomyia nigrocyanea, assembly GCA_035047105.1. Classification (NCBI taxonomy): domain Eukaryota; kingdom Metazoa; phylum Arthropoda; class Insecta; order Hymenoptera; family Eulophidae; genus Galeopsomyia; species Galeopsomyia nigrocyanea. The sequence continues at coordinate 4,074,025 of JAWWMK010000008.1, forward strand.
TTTTAAACGATAAATCATTGATTGACTATCAATTCGCTCGCATACTTTCTCAATAATTATTACAGAATAAAAAATTATCATGAAATTAATTAATCATTTTTTTCAACAGCCTTTTCAAATACATTGTGATCTATACAAAAAAAAGTACGATTGTATTGTATATATACAGTAGTATTTCAGTATTAGTAAGATACAACATTATTTACTTTTTAATTCCAACAGCAAATATCTATTTATTAACACCTGAAAAGCAAGCATTAGTTAATCATTAGTTAATATTTATATTACGCTGCTGCATAGTTGGTTATTCAGCTGATTGAACAAACATGAATAATTTTTTGCCCTTATACACTCAGTTGTGTGACTTTTAAAAAATTTTACTAGTAGTTTTAGATATATTCAAATTAATGCATGAATTTATCGTAAGTTTATATGTTTATGGAGTCTATAATTGAAGAGCGAAGATGAGTTTTTGTAAGTCTATAGGCTAGTGAAAGTTTTCCGAATAAAACACTTGCTGATCAATATCAATTTTTCTAACTTTTTTAAGCGACAATTGGGTTTAATGATATGTGACTTTATAACATCGATAGCTGAATTGTTTGATGTAATGTAACATACGCACCCTAGCAAACAACCGATGAACTAAAACTATACAAAATTCAATGAACGAAGACTAGTTTAATTATTTTATATGACATTCCTCAATTTTAATAATATTTCATAATCAATGAACGATTAAAAAAATAATAGTTTGTACCAACACGTAAACAAAAAAATGTGCATATTCGCAAAAAAGCAACAGAACGCTTGAATCACGACGCATTTAGTTTCTGGAGCATGCGTGGCCCATAAATAACGTGTAAATATTTTCAATAACTGACAGGAGAGTGGAGGGGGGCAAACCTCGGCATGAAAAATGCAAACCGCTTTGCGTCGAACGCGCACGCGTTTCTGCGAGGCTCTTGGCCAAAAGCGTCTTTTAATATATCTATGTACGGGGAACACTGCCGCCACCCCTCAGATTTATAGCGGCTCGCCAAAGTCGACCGATATTTGTTTCAGTTAAAGGGGTGAGCATCGATGCCTACTTTTGATAGCTGGAGAAATCAAAGTAAATCACTGTCGCATTGCTCGTAGTCTCTAAAATAGATTTTATTTTTATCTCCATTCGATAACGAAGATTAATGATTTCACTGTCTATGAATAGTTTAATGAATTTTTTATTATCGAATTGTTTTTATTTTCTTTGAATAAAATATCAGCTTCAGAAATACTTTATTGTTCAGAAATTTACTAAACAAATGTATTTGAGCTTTGAAAATTATAGATTTTTCCATTTACATGAAAATAGAATTTGTAGAAGTTAGATTAGCTCTGAAGAAATTTAATCTCGTACTCGGATTCAAAATGTTGTAGTTTGCCTTAGTGTGTAATGACGATAGTATAATTATATACAGAAAATATATTCCCTGCGCATAATTTATGGTTTTCAAGGTAACTGTTCAATGTGATCAAATTTTTACACTGATTTTTTTTTTCGTAGTTATTATTTTGCTTTTGTATGTTTCAATGTATTTTGTACATTCATTTTATTTTATTCAATTGTTTCGCTGAAAAGTGTGAGTCTTATTTTCACTTTTACGTAAAATTTCAGTTATTTATTATAAATAATTTGTTGATTCGATTTAATGACTCACTCAACATCTTTAAACAATGTGTATATGTCATCTGAATCTTTTTCCAAATTGATGTGTTTTTTTTCTTTATTGAAGGCTCAAAACACTTGGGTTACATAAATTGAACTTGTTTGTTACAGGGGTTTCGGTTTCATCACATTTGCAGATCCAGCGAGCGTAGACAAAGTCCTGGCTCAAGGCACTCATGAATTAGACGGCAAAAAAGTAAGTAAAAAAAAATACGATTCAATGTTATATTCTTTGATACATACGTCACTTCGAGATGACAAACGAAACAAAAATGTGAATTTTCTGAAACTGACGAGAAGGAACGAACGCTGCACACGTAGTTGAACAAAGTAGACTGAACATATGTGAAAAGAGATAGAATCTCTGCTCGACGGAAGAAAAGAGACAAAGGTGCTATATGTGGCTATGTGTGTGAGCGGCGCGTCGCGCGCTGCTATATAAGGCCGGGGAGAAGATAGCGCGCTCGGGCACGAGCTTGGCTCGCACAAATGGATATGAGCATTAGCTGTCTGGGGTGCCATAAGTGCAGAGGGCCAAGTAGCGCTTCGCCTCGTACCCGAGAGCTGGGAGCGCGCGAAATATCGCGGACACGCGGGGGCATCCGCCGACATAAATTTCGACCCTAATGCAAATTGCGGACTGCGCATTCAGCGTAACCGTTAGGCCCTACTAGCGCGCCCGCTTGTGTGCACCATTCTGGCCTTTTGTCTCGTCATACGCCTTTGCCAAGGATTAACGTTGAGTGTGATTCTCTCTCTCCGCGAAATAAGTACGGGCTATTTGGCTGTTTAATCTTATTATTTTAATTGCCCGGGGTTTATTTTAAGGGATATCTTTGCGGCTGAATTAATTTCGTAGATTTTACTACTTGGGGAATGTAATTTTAATAGAAAGTATATTTTAACTGTAAGCACCGAAAATTTAGATTTTGACTATCATATCATATTTTTAAATTGAAATTCTGAAAATTTTAATGTTCTAAAAACGCAGTTTTCAGTATAATTTTGATAATAGCACAATTTTTCGAGTATCTTACCAATTTTATATTTCTCAATTGTTATATTTATTATTATTTCAATATCGGTATTCTGAGAATTTTGCTGCCAAGTTAAATTAAAAAAAAAAAAACGAAATACTGCGAAAATGCACTGATTGCATCGAATTCTCATCAGATTTTACCCACGTCCAATTATTTCTGTATCCCCATCGGTTTTCTGATTTTTCTTTCCCTCCAAGTCCGTGGTTTACCATCGAACCCGTCGTTCGTCAGTCTCTTTCTCTCTCTCTCTCTCTCTCTCTCTCTCTCTCTCTCTCTCTCTCTCTCTCTCTCTCTCTCTCTCTCTCTCT
>JAWWMK010000008.1:4091195-4106246 GCA_035047105.1 Galeopsomyia nigrocyanea
ACACACACACACACACACACACACACACACACACACACACACACACACACACACACACACACACACACACACATGGTTAAAAGAAAATCAAACCAGCCTCTTGTATCTAATGCGCCTTTATTAAAACCTCGAGTACGGTACGTCTCTTTTTCCTGGAGTTTACTCGTGTATGGATTAACTGACATGCGATGGCATCATTCTGCAGTGCTATACGAGTACTATTGTTTAACGTTTTTATTGTTGGAACTTGCTAAAATTCTTTTGTTTTTATTTTTTCAAGCGACTCAATTGGATTATTTGAGAGAATTATGAAATATTAATAACAATTTTTGTTATGGTTATTATTCTCTGATACGCTATCTATGTTGATCGCAAATTATAGCGTAATGATGGTTTAACCAACCTAATTATGATTCCTTGAATAATAAGGTATCTATTGAATGACCCATTATCCGTTTTGATCGATTGAAATTCAATATTACAGATTGGAATATTTGAAATAGTTTCAGTACTGTCTTTCAATTTTGTATGTAAATTATGAACTTTCAAACTACTAAATCAAATTGAAAGATTATTTGAAATGAAAAAAATGAGCTTTTAAGTTACATATGTATACTCGAATTATTTCGTTCCTTTGATTCATTTATGACAAATTGACTAAGTCGTGAATCGGATATAACAGCGTGAATTGCATTTAGCAATATTAATTCCTACCGATAGCACATAAATTATAATATAGTTGAAGTGCAAATTTGCTTGGATAGTCGATTCGTGGCGGAATAATTGATGCTGTTTGAACTCAATTGGTGTAAATCTATTCTCTGCGATTTGATACATTTTGATGTGCTCCAGTGAACCGGAGAATTACTTTGACCACGTCGTTTGCAAGAATGATTCTATGCCATTCTACGCCTGATCTACGATTCGCTAAAACTGTTGGAAACGATAAATAAATGAAGGTAGTGATAATATACAAAACTTATCAATAAAAACAAATGTAATTTCTTGTCATTTTTCGCGAATATAAAAAAAAAAAGGAAAATTCGCGGATAATGAAGGCAGCATCCCAGTGTATGGAAAACCATAATAACAACAACGAGCTGGCACTCATCAATCTCCTGCCAAACACGATATCGATGAGCGATTATTCCACGTATTGCTGATTGAATGGGGCGCGAGAGGCTGCATTTATGCCCTGATAATTTAATTATACGAGAATAATCTAATTACAACAACAGCCCCGCGCTGCTGCACTTCAGCTCTCGCGTTGCGGCAACTGACGCATTTTTTCCATTAAAGCTCGGGCTAAAATCACCTCGAATGCGATATGCGCGCGCGCGTTTGCGATTTCAACGAACAACGCCACGGCCGCGAGTCAGATATTTGCAGGGTTTGTTTGCGAAAGTTGATTAAAAATTACGAGAGACGCGAGCGCGCGCGCGCGCGATGGTCGCACGGCTTTATTCCGCGGTTAATTATAAAACAACACTTTTGCCAGGCGTTAACTGTTTTCAAAATGAATTGCCTTACCAGATTTTTCAATGGGTATTTTTAATGAAATTTATGAATAGGCATGTATATTTGTATTCAACTCAAGGAATACAATTTTTAACTAACGTAAACGATGAATTTTTCACAGAAAAGAAAATGTTCCTCAACCTGTTATACGAAAAATATAAAAAAAAAGGATACAACATCGAACGTGTTGCTCTATATATAACGTAGTTATGCATGGTCGAACAGACGGCGAACGTGATTCGGCAACGACTCATCGCTTCGATTTTCGTAGCACGCGCGTTTAAGAACGCGAGAAAAAAAAACTATATATATTCCAGGGAGCAGAAAAGCCACGAGTGTAGAATCTGGAAGAAGGCTTGCACGGCGGATACCCGTCATTCAAAAGTTTGCGCGAAACCTTTCAGGCCATTCGATACTTGCTTCGAGAGAAATCTCCCACTTGTGGCTCACGGGAGAGAGAGAGAGAGAGAGAGAAAGATATTTACTTGGATCCCACGAGTAGTGCTGCTGCAGCCGCAGCTAAATCTTGACTGACGCTCGGGCTTCCTTCCATTTTCAACGGCGACGACGACGACGACGACGAAGAAGACGACGCGTCTCTCCGTGGAATTGACAAGCGCGCACCGCGGAAGAGATCACCGATTGATGTGTCGCGCTATACTTTGCACCGTCTCCGCGCGACGCCGTCGTTGACGCACCGCAGCTTCTACTCGAGTTTTCTGCGTAGATGTAAGTGAGGGAGTCAATGGAGTTCGGCGTGAATCATGAGTTTCATGCTATAAACAATTTATTTCAAAAAATTGGAAGAGAAAATTGGAAAAAAATCTTCTTCAAAAGTTATCTCTTTACTCACACTAGTGAAGTTTTAAAAAATATATTTTTCTGAAAAAAACTACCTTCTATTTAACAGGTAAACAGTGAAGATCCAGTCAATAAAGTTGACGTAAGGCAGCATTGCACATTGTTATCTCTTGTAAATGCTGGTGCACGCGCGTGCCTACAAATACCTCGAGCACGTAACAGAACTGTGGAAAGCCTCGCCCCTATCCTCGCGCTCAGTCAGCAGGGGGTTGGAAAGCGTTCAAGGAAGGTGCCAATTTTCGCGATTTGACTGGTAGGCGGAGAGCAAGAGAGAGAGAGAGGGAGGATTCCAACGGTATTAGTCGTTGTCGACGCCTTGGCGAAAATCCTCGAGGCCGCCGCGAGATTCAATCATCGAGCGAAGAATTACCCTTTCCGAAAGAGGCTTTCAAGTAGTAGTTTTCTTCTCGCGGGCTAGATTGAATTTCTATCGAGGCGATCATTGCCCGAGATATATATATAGCTTTGGGTAACTGGTTTACCTTCCGAGAAATGCAATTCTGCTTTCAACTCGGGCGACGTTGTTGTTTTTGTTCTTTCGCCTTTTCCCATTTTCTCTGGTGTTATCATCTTGCTTGTCATCCATTGACCTTATTTTTATTGACTGTTTCGTGCCGCAACCGTTATAATGCCGTGTCGACGCTAATGGTCTTTTATTTCCGATATTTTCCTGACGCCAAACTTAATAGACTTCGTCGTCGTAAGTAAGTACGTTGCTGCTGGCGTCGAATTGAAAAAATAAATAAATAAAGTTTCGATATATTTATAAGCTGCTGTATAGTTAGTTTGGTATTGAAACTTGGGAGTTCGACGAGTACGCGTGTTCATGTGCTTCTCAGTTTGAAACCTGTCACGGTGTGGAGCGCGCGCGAGAGTTACGTTGTCGAACAAGAAATCCGTTGACGCACCTATTCACGCACTGCTTTTGTGTGTATGTGTGTGAGTGTGTGCAAATGTGTGTGTGGGCGTTGGCTCAACTTCATCGCCGACGGCAACGCTTCGACGAAGTTTCAAGGTGCGCGTAACTTTGTAATTCGGTTGAGGAACATAACTTATTTCAGTGTTACCTTCGTGGGAATTTCACGAGAATATCGAACGGTTATTTACTTAAAACTGAATTACGCGTATACTAAAATTCGATACGTATATGTTTTGTATTAAAAAAACATTTTTATCACAATTGTCCGATCGAATAGGACTTGTACTACTGAAAATGTTACCGCGAATTCACTTTCCTTACGACGTCGCGATAAGTCGGCCGTAATGTTCGTTAATAAAAACTAAAGTACAATTAATTTTCCGTCGATTTGGTATTTAAGCTTCAGCGATAGATTGAAATGGCTTTTAAAAATCCCATTAACGTGCCACGATGAATCTCTTAGAGTCTTATTCTTCCCTTTCGAGATTTCATCCTCGCGATGGTCATTAAGAAAAAAAAGCAAAGGCTATGGAAAAAGAAAACGCAGTTGCTCTCTTTCAGCAAGAAACTGAGCGTTGGTTCTTAAATGCTCGTTAAACAATCGAAGAAACGAAGTAGAGAGAGAGAGAGAGAGAGAGAGAGAGAGAGAGAGAGAGAGAGAGAGAGAGAGAGAAAGAGGAAACGTAGACGGGAATTCAAGCACCTGCAGCCGCATGATTATTCTCGCATAATCCATTATCACTTTGTTATACCCCTCCGAGATTCCAACGAATCCAAATTCCCAAAGTAGAAAACAATTACTCTCCCGCAGAGTTCTCGGGTATTTCTCAGATTTAAAAACTCCAAGACTGATATCATTTTTCATCCGTCGAGCTATTCTTCGGGGAGAGGATATATAACCATCCAGAAAAATCTGTAAAAACTCATTTCTTCGCGATCGCTCGACCGAAAAAAGAAGAGAGAAAGAAGAAAGAAAGAAGAAGAAGAAGAAGAAGAAGAAGAATAAAAGAGTAGCAAATGTATTACGAGCGTATATCCAATCGATTTCTCGAAGATAATAGTCTTTTCAGCGATCGGGGTAAACAGTATAGCGCTCGCGCGTCGTCGTCGTCGCGTCGTGTAGGCCTCGGTCGGCGGGAAAGATAGCTGCAAGAACGAGCGAGAAAAGATTATCATAAATCATCCCTTAAACCGACACGTCGAAGCTCCCAACGACGACGGCGTAAGAGACGACGAGCGGCAAAACGTATTTACGTCTATCAACGTGCTTTCATCTCCGCTCCTTTTTTTTTCTTCAACCCCCTCAGTAACTATACGCTCGTATTTTGTTTGTTCTTATTTTACTCGAGTTTTTATTGGGGGATTTGATGGCGTAAGATTATATTCCTCGGCGATGCCATTAGCGTATTGATACTTTGACGTTCTTCAAAACACTGAGTGATTTATGAGCTCTGGGGAAAACAAAAATTGAACGTTACTCCATTTTCGTGCTGTGTTTTTCTTTTTCTCGCTCGATTTGACTGCTTGCACACGTGTAAAATAATTGTGCAGGTGGTATCGATGAGGCAAATAGAGAAAAGACTTGCTTGGTTGATTGTGGCAATATCGTTGCGTGTAGTAGCGCGTCGCGCTAATAAACAAACTGCGGGAGAGAGAGAGAGAGAGAGAGAGAGAGAGAGAGAGAGAGAGAGCGAGTGCGCCAATCAGGGCAAATGGGCTTGGCTCTTGCACGCACGCTATCGCGGCACAGCGGCAGTTTAATTCTAAATTACACGCCTAGGCTCAAAGCGCCGGCGGCCACTACGACTGTAAAGTGCGCGGACTAGCGATAGTTGCGGTCAACGCTTCTCCAAACGGTTGAACGATTTTCGAATCGGTTGCCTCGTTGTTAGCCAGCTGTGTGAATTGAGAGATTTCGTTTGACTGCACTGTTTACAGCGCTTTTTTTCTCGCGAATTTCCAAGTGCACTGCAACGCTTCGAAATCAAATTAGGTTATACGGCGGTTCAAACCGTTTGTCCAAGTTATCGAAGTTCTAAAAGCATTGTTGCGATTCGACATACATAATGTTTATGATTTATAGTTGTCTACGAAATTATATTCTATTTTTAACTTTGCGAAAATGTTTTTTTTCTAAGTAAGTCAAAGAGTCGTACGTGTAACGTGATATTGTTGCATAGAAAGTTTTTGAAGTAAAATGCCTGGGGCTATACTTACATGGGTACTGCATTGAAAAGGCACTCTATTGAAGTTTTGAAAAATTGAATATATTTTTTATAATTTTGACTTGATAAGGAACAATCGTTATAGAAATATAAAGTTTGAATGATAGTTTAGGAAACTCAAAAAATTTGTAATTAACAAACTTATTTATTTTGTTGCAGATCGACCCGAAAGTAGCGTTTCCTAGGAGGACACATCCAAAGGTAAGAAGCAACACAAATACTTGTTTCCAAAATAATACAATATTAAATCCAAATAAAAAATCTAGAAAAGAGCATTTCATCAGTAACTGGCTTAGTTACGTAGAGATTAACACAGTCACATTAAGCTTAAAAAGGCGCTTAGATTGGTGGAGGGGGGGAGGGGGCAAAGATACGAAAAGGGCTCGCGCACGTGGCCAAGCAGCACGCGAGAGAAAAGTGAATAACGAAGCGCCCCGCGCGCGTAATTACATCTAATTTACTGTCAAAACCTGAAATTATTTTCTTGCTCTTTCTTTCCTCTCGCTTTCTCGTTCGAAGCGCGGAGATGAGAGAAAATTCGCGGAGCTTAATAATATAAATGCCGAGCACGCGAGTGACTGAATCGCGCTAATTTTAATTGTACCCCTTTACCAATTCTTTTCAGGCACTCGCGATTTTCACTTTTAGCAAATTGCTTCGTACGCCCGGAATTTCATTCTCTCCGAGAGAGAGAGAGAGAGAGAGAGAGAGAGAGAGAGAAAGTCAAGCCCTTTTTCATTGGTCAGAGTTTGCGTTCGGAAACACCTTGCGCTACCGTTTTTTATTTTTTTTTTGTTTTGTTCAACTCTCTTTGTTTCGACTTCGAGCTGGCTTGAATTTATTCACAGCTTTTTCTGCAACTTCAAATTCTATTATTTCTCTATTGACCATACGCCAGGCAAAAAATCTCGCTCGGCTTGAAAATTTATCTGTAAGATAAATATAAAAAGTACCGGCGCTTGGAATAAAAACGAGCTTTATGTAAAAGCGATTTTTGCAGAACAAGAGAGAGAAAGAAAAAAAAAGAGGCTTTCGTTTGCGACACACAAGCTCTCTCTCTCTCTTTCTCTCTCGCAATAAATTAACGACTGTTAATCGTGAAATGGGCGTTGGAGTTGCAGCAGCAGCCGCCGCGGGGGCAGCTGAAACGGGCATGCAATTTTCATAAAATGCCGCATGACGTGTGCTAGCTTCTTTTTCTGTGTCTTTTTTTTGTTCGCGCTCGCGCGCCACTACGAGAGAGAGATTTGCCTAAAAGAGTAATGCGTCTACCCTCTTTTCTTTCCGCCACGTCTGCCTGTTTAATCTTAGCTTTTTCAACTTTTCGTGTTTTCCCTCGACTTATCTGTTTTTTTTCTTTTTATTCTTTTCATTTTACTCTACATTCTTTTTTTTTGTCTTTCCTTATTTTGCAAATGATTTTTGAAAAAACTTGATTGCTGTTCAAAATGTTCTAAACCAACGAAAACAAATGTGGTCCCAGCATATTTTCCTATCTCGATTTTTCTCCGTCTTGCATGTAGCTTCTTTTATTTTTTTGCGTGCCTTGATATAACGTTTCTCGCACCTCTGGCGTTGCCAGATAGCGCATATATGTGCCGCGCAAGAAACTCGCGCGACGCCGCGATTTCATTTCTCTCTCCTTTCCTCTCTGCATCCTGTCCAGAAACTTATAGAGCCGTCTATGATTTTTTTTTATCTCGGCACGACTGCGGAAAGTACTTTGGGAATATTGCCGGAGTTTTCGTTTCCTTGTCAACAGTCGAGACGAATGGATTATGTTAAACGCGCGTGCTATGCACTTTGACTTGATTTCGTGCTTTTCTTGCGGGCAATTTTTCTAGTTGAGCGTATAGAAGATTCGTCAAACAATTTTTTTTTAACTTTTTCGTGTTTTGCAGAAACATTTTCTGTACCTTTAATCGAATGAACTTTCACTTTTCTATTTATCTCACTACACACCAACAAATATCCTGCTGGAAAAAGAAAAATAGAAAACGAGACTTCGCTTTAATTAAATTAATTACAGTCCTCACAATATGCTAGAGTCGGAAGTTTACTTTGAAAAGTTGGACTGTATTGTTGAATGTACAGCACGACAAGTTAAATGTTATGAGAAAGTTGAGAGAGAAAAGTCGGCACAGAAACTAAAGTTATAAATCAGTTTACATTACGCAAAAAGGTAGAGTTTTGCAAACTATTGATTCCACGACAGTACTTTCCTATCGAGTCGAGACCTCAGTCAACGGCAGGAATATCTTCTTCGTCAAAGTTGTTTTAACTCATTCACCAAAGCCCATAATATCAACTCTAAAAAGAAAAGCAGCTTCAGTTTTATTATAGCAATCATCGAATTTTCTCTATCGGCAATAATGATTTGTTTACATTTCTACGGTAAAGAATGATGCATAGCCTCGCGCGAGTGAGATATTGCGCGAGAAATACACACACATACACTTTCTCCACGGGGAATCGGAGATAATAGAAGCGGAGTAGCGCGAGCGATAAAAAAAAAGGAAGTTCGCGCGAGCGTAACGAGCTGCCGGCTCCCCAGGGTGTTCGGCACTTCTCTCTCTCTCTCTCTCTCTCTCTCTCTCTCCCGCTCTCTCTCTACATCACGTGCGCGAATCGTTTTGTTTTTCCGGCGCCCGCACGGCATCAGGTAAGTATCTGCCCGCGTCGATATTGGTTTTCCTCGAGAAGCCGCTACCGCCGCCGCCGCCACCACTGTATAGATTACTCTCTGCTCTATGATTTGTTTTCATTTGACTCGCACTTCAATTCTGCACTTGAAATTGCTCTTTGCGCTCTCGAGAGCCTCGGATCGAGATCTTATCTCTGTGTAATTGTTTTTTATTGATTTTTCCTTGGCTTCTTGTTCATCTTTTACTCTCTCGATATCTATATAGCAAAGGAGCAATGTTATGAAAGATATACTTTTCAATAAATAATTACAGTATTAAAAAAACATCGAAAAGATTGTAATTAATTCCTTAAAAGTTGAAATGAATAGCTAAGTACCTAGAAGCACCCTCCAATTTTTTTATATGTTGTTGAATTAGAGGTCGAGTAACATCTATTGCAACAACACTTAATTCATTAAAAATTTTTTTTTCAAACCGAAATAGTATTTTTCAGTTGATATTGCCAAGCAGTATTATTACAGTACAAATTCGCGAACTGCAGTGAAATTATGTCAAGTATGCTAATAAAATTCAACGAGACACATAGCTCGTTAAGAGAGAGGGAGAGAAAAAAAAAGCAGGACGCGTTAAAAATGCTCTCAGAATGTATAACTTCAGCGCACTTTAGAACAGTCGTCCGCAATATTCAACTTGGTAAGAGAGAAGAGTTGCGCGACCTGCTTGCAAACGGAACATCCTCCTTCCGGGTTCCCTCGAGCAACCCTGTTGCATTCATCGCGTGAAAGACGTCGACGACATTGCGGCGACGGACGGCTCTAAATACTCGGCGCGGCGCAGCCGGAAGCAAACTTTAACGAAGAACGAAATCCCATGCATTTTATAACGAGACGAGCTCATTCAGCCTGCACTGCCTCATGTTTACTCGCTCCCCCTCTTCCCTTCCTTTTGCCGCGGACACACTTTTGTGTGGACATAAGTTCAGGCGTGTGCGTCAGTCGTTTTTCTCTGTTGCCAATTTCTTTTTTCTTTTTTTTTGCCTCGTCGGGGGAAAAAGCATCTTTGTGCTGCAAAGATGTTGTCTGCTGCGTCGAGTGAGTTTTTTTTTCTTTTATTGCAGTTATACAGGCTTGTTTGTATTTTCATATACGTTATTTTCGTGATAACACAAGTTTGCTGAGTTTGAAAGTTGTTTATTCCTTTGTTTTATATTTTATGACTCAACAATGGCACCCTAAAGTCCTGTGATTAATTTTTTGAAACTCGTCTCCAACAATTCTAACACTTTTAAAATAAAATCTAACAGTTTCTTCTTTTCTGAGAAATACGATGAAGAAAAGCTTGAGTTATTCTTTCACAATAGTGCATCGTCGAGCGTGCAAAGTACGCAAGTTGTGCAAATACGTAAGGCAGACTTCGCGAAATATGCTCGGCGCTGGCGTATATTTGAGTTTCATCTCGGCAAACTCAGGTAAATTAAGTTAAACAAGAAACAAACAAGAAGCGGGCAGAAAAACAGCAAAACTAATAAGCGCATACACGCGCCTGGAGGCAGAGAAGTCGCGCGCTGTACTGGAAAAGTGGACGTCCCTTGGGATCGTTCTCTATCTCTCTCTCTCTCTCTCTTTTCTCGAGTGGTATCGCAAGCAAGCGAAGAGGAACGGGTATCGGTGTCTCCTCCTCTGGGATACCCAAGCCAAGATCGCCCAACCAGCCAGACTTTATTTATTTTCCGCGGTTCTGACTCGCATCGCTATATATCCATCCTTCGATTGCACCTGACGACCTTATGCTGTGGACTGTAGTTTTGACTCTTCATATTCGGTTTTATTTATTTTTTTTTAAAGAAATTTATAACATTTTTCAGTATAGAATATTATTTTATTATTTTGAATATCCATGATTGCACTACCATAATATTCTTCGAGATATATTTCATGGTATAATTTTCTATCACACATCGAGTTCATAGAATTAAATAAATGCAGAAAGAATATTATTATTATACGAACTAAAATTTGATCGAGCCATCTATCGTTCCAGCCGCGTAACCACACACATACATATCCATAAACGAGTACAGCGCCATGGGTTAATTGCGAGCTATATTTTGAAATAGAAGTGCGCAGAATAAACAAACGAAAAATGGCCAAAGCGGCATCCTCTCTCGAATAGCCGGCATCTGAAAATAATCGATGTTGCAGCAGCAGCAGCAGCAGTAGCAGCGAGAGCGGCAGTAGGCCATAGAGTAAAGCGCGCGCGCGCGGCGTAGTTATAGCGTCCAATATTCGAAAGAGCCGCAGCCGCGATATCGCATCGGAATTTATAGTCTCTCGCTCGTAAATCCTTGCCTCCTCCCTCCTCCCCCTTCCACCATAATCTTCGACCAAACTTTCATTCGCCTATATATACCGCGAGCAGCAGTAGCAGCAGCAGGCCGGTTTTGACCAAGAGCGCGGGCATGCTTTACTCGAATTAGTATCTGCAGGCGGCGCATAATATGCCGGAGACGGAAGCTCCAGCGAGTAGAGAGAGAGAGCGAGAGATAGCCGCAGCAGCAAGCGCGTGCGCTTAAGATAAGCACAGCTCTAAGTCTGGCCTGATGGAGCGGCGCCATCAGCCCTCGACGAAATGGCTGTTGGATAATGTATGGAAGGCTACCGCCGCCCGCCGCCGCCGCCGCAGTGCCTCGAGCGCGAACTTCTCGCACCTTCTTCTTTTTTTTTCTTTTTTGTTAGCGCGCAAAGTGCGTGCAGATATGCAAGTACGCCAAATTTTTTATACGCCGCCTACAACACGAGAGAAATTTTCCCGTTTTACGCTGATGTACGTACGCCCGGCGCGAAGTACGACACACGAAGACGACGACGACGACGACGACCGTAAGTTCGTAAAGTATTACGAAACGACGTGGAATAAAAAAAACTTGATAAACACGACGCGCAATAATACGCGCGTTGCCTGCTGTTGCCTGCTGCTGCTGCGTATGTCTATATAGTCGTAAAGCTTGAAAGCCTAGCTTGCAAGGCTTTGTTTTCTCCATTCGCATTTTTGTTGCGCGATACCTCCCTCCCCTCCTCCCTCATTCTCGACACAGTCCCTTTTGCAAGACTCGAGAGCTTTTAAAAAGCTCATACGGCCGGTCTTTTGCGCGTGCGACTATATTTAGAAACTGCAGAGCGAAAGAGAGAGAGAGAGAGAGAGAGAGAGAGAGAAAGTCGCGCGCAACAGTGTCGCTATGCTTCGCGCGACAAAGTATGCAACGCTAAAAACAATGAGAGCTCGGCGCTCTTTCTCTCTTCTCTTCTTCTTTTTTTTTTGTGCGCGCGCGAGAGCTCTGACGCCTATACCTGCAGTAGCAGCAGCAGCAACGCGTCTCTTAAAAGCTTTTCATCTCTGGCATATGAGCTTTTTATCATCGCTCGGCTCTATCTGCTTGCGAGCGAGCGAACGCGCCATACGCCCCTCCTCCTCCACCTCCTGCCACCCGCCCCGCTTGAATGGGCCCCAGTAATTGCGCGCTTAATATTTCAGAGCTCTCGCCGTGTAAGCATATAAAAATGTCCCCGCGATTTAGCTTTGCTGCAGAGTTGGTGTGTATGTAGTCGAGCAACTTTTTCCTCCCCCCTCTCTCTCACTTTTTTTTGCCAAGTAGCAGCAGCAGCAGCAGAAGAGTGAGAACTTTCCTCTTTTCTCTCTCTTTCTCTCTCAGGGCTCAGAGACCTCTTTTCTTCGGCTCCTCTTTCTTTTTCTGCAGCCGCCCGGCTCTTAACTACGCTCCTTCGTCATCCTCCGTTTAAGCACGCGGAATATTCTACGCGGCAGCGCGCCGGATTACCGTCCTCCAGAAAAACCGAGCGTGACGTCGGCAAAAGCCACCCTCTTGTGCTCACCGCCGCCGCCGCTGCCACCGCCGTGCAGCTTTTGCTGAAGAACTAACGCAAGCGCACCCGCTCTGTCTCGTCTCGTCTTAGTTTTTAGATTTTTTTCTTTTCTTTTTCCTTCCTCTTCCATCCCTCGCAATTGTCAATTATCAAGCGGATGTTCCACTTGGAATTCACATTTCTTTTTTTTTCTTCAAGAATTAAGGATAGGAATAATTGAAATTTTACGGTTATTTCGGTTCTTGTAGGTTGCAGAGAATTGTTTTTTTACAGTTTTCTAATTTATCAAAAGTGACAAGAGTAAAAATCTTTTTAATCTAGGCACAAGAAATGAATGATTTTGGAGTGCATCAAATCAGCGCTGAATGAGAAAAAGGAAGAAGGAAAGAAAAGATTTAGAAGCGCAGCTGCATTAGCGTTGATAAGAGTCCAAAGGAAACGGCTCTGATGTCTTCCCTTCGCTATTTCTTTCTCCTCGGCTGGACGACAAAGCGCGCCTCATTCCGGCTGATCTCCTTTTCCAGGCGGTCATCCGGCATTGGGGCGCACTCTCACTCTCTCTCTCTCTCTCTCTTTCCTTGCGTTCTCGAGTGTTCACGCGACAAAAGCTGCGCGATCTCAATCACAAATTGACAATAAAAAATGTCCAATTAACCCCGAGAACGGGCCAGAGCCCTCCTTTCATCGCTCGCCGCGTCAAGTTGGAAGCAATCGAGAAGGTTTAATCCCACTCGATTGCGTCTCCCTCCATTTCGCCTCCCTCGCTCGAGCTCGCTCGCGACCACTTTTCTTCCGTCTTTCCTTCCTTGCCTTCTTCAACAAACGCCACCGACGGCCAAGTCTCGCTCGCTATTGTTCGTCGAGTTTCGTATTCTTTAAAAACGCGCTGCAGATCGTGTGCCTTTTTCCTGCTGCTCTACGACTAAATCAAAATTTTATGTGTTGACTCATTCTCTGATTTGATCAATTTTTAAATTCGTTGACTTCAGCTTTGTTCAGAAAAACTTTTTTTCATCGTAATGTAAATATTAAAAAATTACGTGTGATAATTGAATATTTTCTAACAGTGTTCTGGAGAAGAAAAAACCAAAATTTAAAATTTAAAATTTATCATCTGCAGCTTGCGGAGGTAATATATAGATGGCGGATACAACTAAAATAAATCGTTGACAGTTTTTCCATTTTATTAAATATTAATTGACACACAGCGATAAATATTTGAATGAAAAATTAGTTAATTAATGCAATACTTCAATATTGGGAAATTCGAAACAACTAGGCTCGCACTATATTTTAAATGTCCAGACAATGTCAACTGCTTATGGTAATATATAAAATATTCGTGAAGAACAAGTGACACCAATTTCAAATAGTTGCTAAAAGTAATGAAAGGTATTTGTGCATATAATTTTCATGTCAAGTTCATCAAGAACAATCGATCAGCTGATTGAAAATTCAAATACTACAGTTAAATTTATAGCAATGTTAAAATCAGCTGCAGCTACAGCTCTAAAGCTGCAGGTCCGCACATAAAGTTGAGATAAGGATATAACTATGTGTAAGAGCCTCATAAAGCATGTAAACTATCGTCATACGTCTTGGACTTATCGACGAGTTTGCGCGCGCGTGGTGCTCATAGGAAATTTCAAGCGGCAAGAAAATCAATTTTCAATCTGAGCTTTGCACGGTAGCAGCGCACGGCAGCGGCAGCGGCATCATCTTCGGAAGCGAGAGATAGCTTACGCCGCGAAATCCCAGAACTGCGCGCGGGCGGTGCCGGCACGGGCGTATTAATTGTAAACGAATTCATTCCCCGAGCGCCCGAGGGCCAAACTAAAACGCCCGAGATATTACGGCAAGTAAGCTCGTTAGAGGACTTTAGCCTTGTAGTAGCTTGTGGTTTTGTAACCGCACTCTCTCTCTCTCTCTCTCTCGCTCTCGTGCCACCACGGTATAACCTGCTTCTCTTTTTTTATTCTTTCGCCAAAGCTTTCAAAAACCACCAACACTGCGTCGAACTTTGCTCGACGAGGAATTCGGTGAGGCAAGAATTTTCTATTTTTTAAAGCTTCGCGTAATTACGTGAAAACACTATTCTATATAATACTTGTTGCCAGAAAGCCCCCACGATACACGAAATGCTCGAGTTTTTCTAGTCAGCTTTCACTGTATAGCACCGGGATAATAACGTTATATTCGGTCGAATGCGTGTCACTTTTTTTTTCTCTCTCTCACTCTTGAGTTTTGCTGCAGCTGCCTCGAGCTAGTTGGCAAAAGCTCTTTTGAATTTTTCCACTAGCTGCGGGTATTTTCTTTCACAGAGAATCTCGTGAATGTATATTATATACGGATGAAAGCGGTTGAAGCGTATATACGTGTGTGTATCTTGGTTACTTTGCGCAAAGCTGTATATGCGTATTTTATTTATTTACCGCGGCAATACCTTTTCGTATAACGCATTTCTCGAGTGTGCTACCATGGAATTATATTTGCCAAAGAAAAATTTATTACTGATATTCAAACAGATATAAATAGCTACAAGAAAATATCTTTCTTGTTTCGCTGGGTGACCTGCTTTTGA
This sequence comes from Galeopsomyia nigrocyanea, assembly GCA_035047105.1. Lineage (NCBI taxonomy): Eukaryota > Metazoa > Arthropoda > Insecta > Hymenoptera > Eulophidae > Galeopsomyia > Galeopsomyia nigrocyanea. Next base: position 4,105,826 of record JAWWMK010000008.1, read on the forward strand.
CGCTAAGGAACACACATAGCGCAAAAATTTACATAATATTGCCAAAGACATTTTTTGAATAAACTCTAGCGGTACAGCTTGATGATAAAAAGAAAAGTCGCAGCAAAAAAAAAACACGCCGCCGCATATGAAATTTCCTCAAGAAAGCAGTCAAATAATTCGCTTAGCCCGTTGGCAAAGAAGAAGCAGCGTAATGTAGATCAGTGCGAGTGTGTCCGCTCTCATTTTATGTTAATCGCGTGCGCAAAGCGAGGGAGCGCCCAACGCGGCTAATTATTTTGCGCGTAAGTTTTGTCGGAATGCTCTTGGTTGCCGCCACTGCTGAGAAAAGAATTCGGGTAGCCATTAGCGAGAGAGAGAGAGAGAGAGAGAGAGAGAGAGAGAGAGAGAGAGAGAGAGAGAGAGAGAGAGAGAGAGAGAG
>JAWWMK010000008.1:4107139-4148953 GCA_035047105.1 Galeopsomyia nigrocyanea
AGAGAGAGAGAGAGAGAGAGAGAGAGAGAGAGAGAGAGAGAGAGAGAGAGAGAGAGAGAGAGAGAGAGAGAGAAAACAATTTATGTGCGCTTTACATAAAGCGGAAATTCGTTCGATTAAATTTTAATAATCACACAAAAGCGAAGTATAGCGAGGGAGTCAGTCGATGCTGCAATTTTATGCAAATGAATTAAGCTCGTGCTCGCGCGCGCGCAGAACTCGTTATCTCGAATATGTATATTTCTTTCTCTTTTTTTTCAACGAAATTAAAACGCTCGACGCGCTGCTATTTTTTATTAACGCTGCATAAATTCGGGGGAAAAGAGGAGAGAGAGAGAGAGAGGCTCGGCGAGCCGCGATAGCGGCGCAAAGCTCCTCGTCATTCACAGATTAGTCGATACTGTACTCGCGAGCGAGCGAGCGAGCGCTTGCCCACCGTAAATCCTGGTATTTAGAAGTCGCCGCTGCTGCTGCTGTTGCCCGCACGCGCCCTATCGTTATTTATTTGCCAACGGTCAAGCGCGAGCACACTGTAGTAGATTTTCAAGTTGATTTTTCTGTTTTTTTTTTTGCAACGAAAAAAAAATGACTTTTAAAGCCCCCATTCCAACCGTTGCAAGCTCCTCTCAATAAAGTATAACTGTCGTACGCGAATGACAGTCATTCATTCGTTTATAACCCAAAATAAGCAACCCCAGCGACCTAGTACTTAGTGGCAGAGTATGAATAGGCAGTGGGATATACACATCAAGTAGCGATTCATCAAATTAGAGGCAAAGCGCAAAGAGGCATCCAGTAACCACTAATTACCACTAATGTGCCCGCAAAAAAAAAGCAGAGAGCGGTTATATAGCTACTACTTTTTATCTTCTGCATTTAATCTCGGCATTGCGACCGCCCTCGCGACCGCCCGAGTCTCTCTCTCTCTCTCTCTCTCTCTCTCGCTCAAAGCAAAAGGAGATTTGGTTATGCTATACGCCTGGCAGTGGCACGCGCACTATATAGAGTAGTAGCAAGCTCTCTCTCCCTATTCACGTTGTCGAATCGCTGAGACCATAAAGCGTGAATTACTGCTTATGGCAGTTCCATCTCTCCTTGCGCATACTTGTTCGCCCTTCATAAGCCCCCCCCCCACTCTCTCTTCTCTCTCTTCCTCTCTCGCGGTAAACATCGTAGAGCACGTGCTTTAAACCTATATGATGCGCATTGCGTATACTCTATGCATAATGGGCAAGTGGTTTGCTTTCGGGTTCATATTTAGCGTTCGTCATTCGCGGCGCGTTTTACAGCTCCGTGACGTTTACTTACCAAAGCTCCCCTTTGATCTTCGCACGCTGATATACCACCACCACCACCACCATTAATCTATTGTTGTTGTTCGTAATTGCTTTGTCAGGTTCATCGTATAGATCGTACGAACGCTAAACTCGTCAAATAGATGACTACAGCATTCGAGTAGATATAATTCGAAAGACAGCTGTTTTGAGGTAAACTATCAAGTCGTTTTACTATACCATTAAAATCTCCCCATCTAGCGTTACACATTAATCAATCAAGATTTCAGCGAGTAATCTCTGCCAGCAAAAGCAAAATGCTCCATTCATAATTGATAGCTCGTAATTGGCACTTTCATCAACCAAAGAGTACTCGTCCATTTTGTACGTAGCCAGCACTGCAGAGAAGAATGTATTCGTAACGCGAGCGACCAGCCCCTTGGGTTACTATGGGGAATACTAGTTGCTGCTCAATAGCCCGTGTCGCACAATGGCTATCGCGATGAGTTTCCTCTCTCTCTCTCTCTCGCTCTCACTCTCGTTTCACGTGCTGCTGCTGCTTGTTCTTCGTGCTGCTACTGCTGAGCAAACACCTGAGCACGCCAGTCAATGTATATGTGCTGCCTGCTGCAGCGAAGGGGAAGAGAAATCGCACGCGCCGCGCCGACTCAGCTATTTATAATCGGGCGAAACGACTCCTCTCATCGGCCTGTCGTCGCCGCCGCCGCCGTCTCTCTCTCTCTCTCTCTCTCTCTCTCTCTCTCTCCTTTGTGTGACCCGAGTACATACCCCGTTTCTCTGTATAGTGCTGTGTGGTACTACGAGTCGCCGCCACACTACCCATATAATTGCTCCACTGCGCTTTGTTACAGCTTTCTCTCTCTCTCTCTCTCTCTCTCGCTCTCTCTCTCTCTCTCTCTCTCTCTCTCTCTCTCTCTCTCTGTCAAGCCAAATACGTAAATAGAATTTCGCCTCGAGCTAGAGCGTCGCCATCGCCACCGCGCAAGTCAGTTTGAATTTCGAGCAGTTTAATTCGCGCGCTCACCCAATTGCCAACTGTACATGAACATTTCTCTCTCTCTCTCTTTCTCTCGTTTGCGATTTTAAGATGTACTCTTCCATCTCCCAGATCGGAATATATTATTATACCGTTCCAATTCCCTCGCGTGCTTTATATTTAACTTTCTTCAATCGACTTCGTTCAGACGAAATATCTATAGCTTATAAGGAGAAAGAAAATTCTTCTTGAAATAGGCGTCTATATACCGAGATTAAAATTTTATGCGCCACGCCGTAAAGGCACGTATCAGCGATAGAGAGAGAGAGAGAGTGAGGAAAAAAATGAGCAGTGTTTCAAGCTCACTTTTTTTCCAGAAACAAAAAGCAGGCAGCGCGCGAGCGCGTGCAGGCAAGGAGCGAGTGAGCGATAATGTAGATCAAAGAAAAAGCGTTAAAATAGATGATGATGATGATGATGATGATGATGCGTGCAACGCCACGTGTATATATACATACAAGCTGCCTCACCTTTGAGCTCGGAAAGCATAAGCAAGAACGCGCGTGTTTGACATTACGCGATCGATGCATAGTCTTTTGCCCCGTATAGAGTCAAGAAGGGCGAATAATTACAAGGCAAAAGTCAATCTCACGCTGTAGGTTTGATGTCGAAGAAATCGATGCCGTTTTTTTTCTCCCCATCGCGCGGGTATTTCAATTACGAGCGAAGAAAGTTTTTGGCACGTGTAACTACGTTGTAGTACGTAAAATGAAAATTAGCCTCGTTTCTCTCGCATCAGGCAAAGTAGGTAAAGCCGGAGCACTTGCGGATGAACTCGCAATCAGTCGCAGTGCCTCTAATTAACGAAAGCGCCGAGTCACCTTATCTACTATTAGCTCACCGAGTCAGAGAGCAGTAGCAGAAGCAGCAGTAGTAGCCTTAAAGTGACAAGATCCACAAGGGCCGGTAACGAGTTTCCGATTTCGAACCTCGCGGTGTAACTTTGAAATAATCGGAAAGCTGAGCTCGACGCAAGGCGTTTCGGCCATGGCCAACGAACACTGCGATTCCCTTGGTAATCCAGCAAAGTCGCAACTCAAACAGTTTAAGTCAAGATAGCGCGGACTTGGCCAGTCTCTGACGACGTAATGGAGTGGATTTGGAGAAGGAGGGGGCCATATGTACGAAAGAGAGAGAGAGAGAGAGAGAGAGAATGTGTGTGTGGGGTGGTCCGAAAACTTTTGGGAAATTGAATGAAAGTTACGATGCTTCGATGGTATTAATATGTGCGTTCGTGGCTTTTCCAGAGGATCGGATAATCGTATGGCTTCAGTGTAGTATATATGTATTTTGTATCGAGCTATTTACTCTCTCTATATATGTACTTTATTTGAAATTATAATTCAAAATGACACACTAATCGGTTTCTTCTATTCCTTGCGAATAATTCATGAGTTTGGTATATCGATTTCACGCACCCGATGCGTTGGTACAAATAGTCGGTGTAAATACAATAATTACATTTATCTGATTGACGCGCTGCTTGAAACAAATAATTGATACCGCTCCATTTTCGAAACTCATTTGATTAATTACACTCGCGCTCGTCTCTCGTTGGCATTTCAATGGCTATAATTAATACATTTTACTAATTGATGTACATATCTGCGGTATATATCTGATTTCAAAGTGCACTTACGATAAATATTCGCCGAGATGACGTAAAAAGAATACAAGTGAATGGAATTGCCGCTCGTAATTCGTATACTCGCTTTCTTTGTGTGTCAGTTGATCGAATATTGAATTCAAATGAGGTCCGTAGGTGCCAAGAGAAGAAGAGAGAGAGAGAAAAAATTATTTATCCGCGAATGTGCCAAATGTCCTTGCCAGCAAGCAATGCAACGACGGCTTCTGCCAAAATTCTCTTCTTCGGCATTGTATAACGACCGATTCTTGTGGATATATACATACGTACACGACGACGAGTCTGATTTGCTTCGCAGAGGGCAATTAGAAGATCAAATGTTTTTACGTCTATTTTCTCGATTCGCGATTGAAATGTTTTTGGCAAATTGTCAACAAGGCAGAAATAGCTCTATTAACGTTCGTACAATTTATATCTTTTTCATCGGTACTCGCGATTCCAAGATAAAAAAAATGATATCCGCGGATTACTGTCGAATGTCAAAAGAGTGGAAATTGTTTTGCCAAAAAGCGCGATTAAACATTCAGTGATGAGAAACAATACGCGAGAAATCTGCAAAAGATAAAAAAAAGAAGTGTCGAGTTTCGTACACGATGTTAAAGAAGCATTTTTTTCCTTTTGCCCACAATTCCTTTTTCTCTTCAAAGTATTCCTCGTCACTCGTACTTTCAAGTAGCGCGCGCATAGGGCTTTATACGTACAGCAAGCAGATGCACAAAGATTACTGAGCGAGCGAGAGAGAGAGAGAGAGAGAGAGAGAGAGAGAGAAAGAGAGTAGTGTAGTGGAGGGTTGCGCGAGCGCGCGCGACTAAAAAAGAAAAGGGAGCAAACAAGAAGCGACCGGTTCCTTATAGCGCTTTGAAGTTGTCGCTGAATATCCATTGTTTCTGGTACAGCGCCTGCTAAAAATTCGCGCACGGCGAGTATGATGTACACGCAGTTTCCGCGACTACCAAGGTCCTTGGAGGGGGATAGAGCCCATAAAACACTAGGCTACTTCCACTACGAGCGTAACTTATAAATGCGACCTTGGCTAGACAAGCTGGCCTTAGAGAGAGAAAAAGAGCGAGAATGAGCAAAAAGAATGGCGATTATTATCAGCTGTAAAGTATGCTCTACAATTTAGATCCGAGTCTCGCTTTTTCTCGCCGTCTTGCTTCGAAAAACTTTTTCCTCTCTCTCTCTCTCTCTTTCCCCCTCCCCTTCTCTGCACTTTGCGTGCTTTGAAAGTAAACTAATCGAGATAATCAAAGCCCTACACAAGCATGTGACGTCCGTTGCTCGTTGTGGTCATACGTATTACAAAGTAACCTTCGTGTAACAGGTCTTTCAGACTTACATAAAAGCTTTTCAAGCTAATTCTATGAAATTAAAAAATGAATGTAACTTTTATTAACTTTTAAAGTTTTCATATTTTCTTTGCTCTTGAAAATTATATCTATTTAAGGTGGGTCTGTAGTCAGATTTCTATTTTTGTTATTTTATAACCTAGACTTTTCAATTTTTTTACACATATTCTACATAAAAAAACAAAACTTTTGATGCCCCCCAGAATTTTTTCCCATGTTTTAAATCCATTTTATAAGTATTTTAAGGTTTTATTAGAATAAAAAAAACTTCGTTAGCGAAGACAAGTCTTTTCAAAAGCATTTTCTCTCTCTCCATTTTTTTTAGAAAAATTCAGCCCATTGAAAAGTAGCGTTTGGATATCGACGAATGAAAAATAGTCCGCCCCCGAAGCGAGTTTAGCTAGCTTGTAATAAATGACGGTTCGCCGGGAGTATCCCAGAACCGCGCCGCACCACTGCTGCTGCTGCTGCTGCTGCTTCCGGCATGCACGAGACGCTATGCCGCGTGGGAGAAAGAGAGAGAAAAAAAACGTGAGAGAGAGATGAAAGGAGTTACGAGGGATTTAAATGTGGTTGAAAAGAATTTTCGATAAAAATGTTCGCGCAGATAAGCTGTTTTATTTCATTTTTGTCACGACGATGTACAGGTGTAATTTAGCTTAAAGAGAGGACAAAGTATTTTATTCGCTGGGGGATAAAAAAAATTTTTTTTTTTGAACGTGCCAGCGACTTCGTATCTTTTTTTAGCGGTAACTTTTGTAACCCAGTAACCTTAAAAAAGTCTTCACTCTTTGAAATTGTATAAAAGTACTGCCGAGGAAACTATGAATTCCGCTGGGGAATCTATGTAGAACATGAAATAAAGTTGCCTGTTGTAAAGCGTTCGAATTTATAAGTGTTGTTTATATCACACTCCGGTAAACAGCATTGAACAGTTCATAAATGAACGCGCACACGCGTGTTCGCGTAAAATTTTATAGGATTGACTTTCGAAAGCCTGTTTCCTCTTTTTTTTGTATCGCGTTGAAAAAGAAAAAAAAATGAAATATTCGTAAACGCATGATTTCGCAAATAAATTCTCCATCGGTCCACGCCGCGCCGCGGCCAGTAATAAATATTCGCTTTTATTATCACTCGACTCATCCATCATTGTTGTACCAGCAGCGATCGGCTCCCACATATAACGCACACGCAGTCCTCATCGAATATTCGATTTTTCTCTCACTCGCTCGCTTTTGCTTGCGTCGAAGGAGAAAGGGATGTAAATTTATCCTGGAATAATGAAAATGTTTCGTCGCACCCCTCGCGTAGAGATTACCCGGAGGAAGGAAAAGGGCAAATCGACAGACTGAAAGGAAAAGACACACCGCGGGCGAGCGATCGAGCGAAGCTACAAGAGAAATGACGAAAACGAGAGATAGAGAGAGAGAGAGAGAGAGAGAGAGAGAGAGAGAGAGAGAGAGAGAGAGAGAGAGAGAGGAAATGCCAGCACATAGAAAAGGACGGCGTGGCGTGAAAGAGGGAGAGGAAAAAAAATTGCCGTTTCAAAAATCGAGAGGCGCGCGTTTTTCATGTGTGCACGCTCGCACGACGCGTGGGGCGTTATAGGGAATTGATGTCTTTGTTTACCGTTCATTTCCAACTGAGAACATTCTTTGTTCGATGTATACTGGAGCTCGTAGAGTTTTTCAGCGCTTGAATACGATACTTTATACCAATATATATTTGCCGTTTTCTTCCTTTGAAAGAAAAATTGTATAAGGCAATTTTTTAGATCGGAAAAATTTATTTTCGTATCCTTTTCAAAGTATTTTGATATTTTTTTCTGTACATAAATTTATTCAGATACCGCGATATTACTCGAAAAAATTTTTTTTCCTCAAAGTCTTGTAATCAATGCTCGTGAAAAGAGCGCATTCAATAAAAAAGCCATGAAAAAAAAATCTTACAAATTCTTACGAGAGTCAAGGGGGCGAAGAAGAACAACCCCGATTGAAAAAAAGAGGAAGAGGTATATAGAGAGAAAAAGGGGAATCGCAAGAGGAAAAGAGTCGCCTGGTGCTCAAAGAACGGAGGGTGGAAAGTGCGCTCGCTCGCGCAGAGTTCTTACGCGCGGTTTTTGGTTATCCAAGGACGAAGAAAAAGAAGGAGAAGAAAAAGGGGTGAAAGTCGAGAGAGATAATTTCTCGCTGGAGAAACGTCGTCTAGAAAGGAACAAAGCCGGCGACATCCATATAGCCCAAAGAACCTAAACCCTCGCGAATGATAAGCGCTTTCACTCGTTTCTTTTCTTTCTCTCGAGCGACGAAATTAACTCAGTAGAGATGAAGAAGAAGTTTAATACGCATCAGTTTCGCGATACCGCAGGTTAGTTTAGCGAGTGACCTTATTAAGTTGGTCGAATTAACCAATTGATTTACGGATGTCAGGGAATTATACTCTCTCTCCCACTCTGTAGCTTCTCTCGGCTGGTGGATAATGGGGGAAATTAGTTTCGTACTTCTAAATGTAATTTCCCGAGAGCTTTTTATACGGGCGTTTTGCCCCTGGCGCTCTTATTGATTCGTCGTCGTCGGAGTGAGGGGGTTACTCACGAGGAATTTAGCACGAACTTTGCGCTCGGCGAATTTTAAATCCGTACGACCTGTAGAGCCACTACCATCGTGGTACAACAAAAGGACTTCTTTTTTTCCCTCGTTGTATATTTATCGGGAACTAACTTTGATGAAAATACTCGCGCGCTCAATCCGTGTTGCGCTCGCGAACTTTCGCGATGCGCCGTCAGCGCGGTGTTAACGCAGTCAAAACATTTGTGTTTGCCGAACAAAGTTGGCGTGCAGTTTCAAATAATAGATTAATAACGGAATGCGCGAGGACGTAACTTTACGCGCCAGCCTTAATAACTCAATTTTCAATCTGTGTGATTGAGAAGCGGAAAATTCATCATTTGAAATAGTGATTCGTAGAAGACACTTAAAAATGCCAGCGAGTCTCTAGCGGGGACGAGAAAAAAAAACGACGGGGCATCAATTTGGCAACAACTCAAAAAGTTGGCCCCTTTGGGCAATATAAATTTTTAAGAGGAGCCGCGCCCGAGCACGAGAGTGCGCCTGACTTGGCCGCGTCAAATTATAAAACTTTCACGGCGTTACTCAATCCCGCTTGCACGTCGATTCGACTTGAGCTCTTCTCTCCATTACCTTCCTCTTCTTCTTGCCTTCCACCACCACTATCACTACCACCAACCACCACCAAGCTCTATTTATAAAAGAAGATGCTCACGTGAAGAAATTTTAATTTCACCGCGCGCGCGGGAATTCGGGAAGTAAGCGACGACGCGAGCGCGCTGTGCCGATAAAAGGATATACTTGATATTAAGTTTCGCGAGGAAGAAAGAAAAAAAAGTTTTTTTTTTGCTCTTTGTTTGGCGATATTGACTTGGCAAAAATTAAAATAGTTCGCGACGCGACGATATAGAAGAAAGAATAGAGAGAGAGAGAGAGAGAGTACACGTAAAGAAAAGCCACTCCTAGCTAGTTGTAAAATTGTAATGGGCTTCCGGTATTTACATAATGCCGCGGGATAATAAGTGGAACTCTCAGCGAAAGAGAGTTTCCATTACCGTTGGCCAACGCTCGCCTTTTATACGCTGCCGACGCTCTTATCTCCGCTAACGACCGAAGCGCCCGGCTACACCCTCCTTTCTTCCTCTTTTTTTTTCTCTCTCTCTCTCTTTCCAAGCTCGGACGAGCTGTTCTAGCTTGTGCTCTATACCAACGGCTACTACATACGTTTCAAGCTTGACAGCGCTTTTTTTTTTTGTTAGCTGCCGCCGTCCCTTTTGGGAGTGTTCTCTTAGATGATTGCTCTGGCGATAATGCGATTTTCTTGGATTCATTCTCGTAGAAATTTTTTGTATTTGCTCGATCGGCTATGACAGATAAAATTGTGATACAACATTTAATGGTCAAGTAATATTTCCTCAACTACGATAAAAGAACGATGATAACGAATGATGACGATTTACTTATTTTGTACGGCTGACCAAATCTTGATATTACTACTGAATTTTCACGCGAACATGGAAACAATCGTTAGTCCTTCGTTCTAATCAATTAACTGCAAGGAAAAAGTCAGAATAACCACAGAAGAAGCTAGCATGCTCAAGGTTTGCAAGCTTATCGCGTACATCCATCTAACCTCGAAATAAACCTATCCAACTGCATATATACAAAGCGCTCGTCGATTTTCTCTGCCCCTCTCTCTCTCTCTCTCTCTCTCTCTCTCTCGGAAGTGGAGAAAAGATCGAGGCTGTCGCGGCTCATATCTAAATTGTATCGGAGAGCGCGCGCGCACGTGTGCGTTCTCGGCACCCTGCCGTTTCGGAAAAGGCCTTCCGTGACTTAGCTTCGCCACTTAGTCTGTCTAAGCTCTTGCGCAGGCTTGTGTCTCGCATACCAAGTGGTCGAATCCGAGTCAGAGTGAGTGAGGGGTCGACAAGCGGAGAGAGAGAAGAGAGAGAAGAGACTTCGGAGCGGATTCGCTTTGACGCACCTTCTTTCGCGCAAGAGAGCAGTTTCCCGACTGACTAATTGAATCGCTTTTCTGCGAGATTGCGTGCTTTTCTTCTTCTACTCCGCTTGACAATTTATTTCTATCTCTTTTTCGTGATTCGAATAATCGGATTTTCAAAGACAAGAAATTGACGACATTAAAATGTACTTTTTCGGATGAAATTATTAATTCCACGTTTCAAAATAGAATAAATTGTACTTACTGTACACGACGTGCTCTGAAAAAAAACTAGGCCAGTGAGTACATTCGAATGTTTGTGTCGACGTGAAATGTACTTTGAAAATTGTTTCCCTTCATAGCTTTGAAAAACAGTCAATTTAAATTCCAAGCGACGCGTAAGTGTGAAAAAGCTCTTTCTCCTTTGTATGTTTACACTCGCCGTCGTGCCTTCGACGTAGCTTTCATTCGAATATGTGTAGGCACGCAATTATTGAAAAAAAGAGCGAGAGAAAACACTTTTATGTACAAATTTTGACCTTGTTTATTTATTTATTTATTTTTTTTCATTCCCGCATTTTAAACGCGTGAACGCGGACACGAAATTCGGACGTGAGTTCATACACAACGCGCGAGCGAGGGGAGAGCGAGCCGAGCGCTGAAGAGCTGCGAGAGGCCGGTAAAATACGTAATTGCTCTGGAATTTAACGGTGGGAACGTGTCGCTTTAACGGCCAATAACGAAGTCAAAGTGAATCGTAAAACGCTCCGGAGAGTAAAAAACATTTTGGAACTCGCGCAAGTGCATTCTCCAGATGCTATTATTATTACTGTGGCGTTAGTGAAGTTTTTATTATCATAAAGTTTTTTTGTTTTCATAACGTTGCGATACTTTTTCTTTTTTTTTTATTACGAGAAAAAACCGACAATCGCATTTATTCTCGAAATTAATTTCGGCTCTCGATGTGAAGCGTAATGACGCAACTTGACGTTATAATTAAATGATACTTATCTAGCGAAATAAGCACGATAAACAGGTAATACCCTCGAAAACTGCAACTCTCCTCTCGGAGCTTGGGTAGATCCTTATCTCGGAATAAGCTATCCAATTATTCCCGCCTCTCTCTTCCTCTCTCTCTCTCTTTCTCTCTCTCTCTCTCTCTCTCTCTCTCTCTCTCGCTTACCCCTGCGGGGCTTCGCGCGAGTGTTTATACAGACGGGAAAGAACTTTTTCGGACTTTTCTCATAGCACAATAAATACAGACGGATTAAACGGTTTACCCGACACCGGCAATTACGCCGAACCCAGCCCGGAACTACTACGCCCGAGACGACTATAACGAAATTTTGCTTGGTCTTTTCGACGCTGTCTGCGTGTACAGAAGCCTATATGTCGACGAAATATGCGTCACCCATTCGGCGTGTCAGAACGCAAATCAATGTTTCGTCTTTGAACGAATTGACGTTGATGGTTTGTTTATTCTTCATATATACGATCCAGTTGAATTCAATTAAATCTGTGCTAATGCCGTATAGTGAAACGCAAGCAATCTGTTTCAAAGTGAAAATGTATTCATTTAATTTTCACGACGATCGGATTTTATGTACTCTGTACACTCTTGCTGATTAGAGAACGAGAGTCTCCGCGAGCGTCTTGATTACGATTTCACGTGGGCAGCGCGCGGGCACTTGGTCGCGAGAAAGGCTCGTCTTATCCTTGCGCTCTTGTGCGATACGACTCCGGCGAGGAGGATTGAGAGGTCTAAGCTCCTCGCCCCATCAGCGGAATTGCCTGAAGCTCGCTTTTCTTTGGTCGGCTTTTTTTTCTTTTTCTCTTCTTCTTCTTCTTCTTTTTTCGCCACAATATTCAGGCTATACAGGCTTGTTCTTTATTCCACAATCGATCTTCTTTTCCTCGCGCGGACTCTGACGATTTTTCCTGGAATTAATCACACAGACATACTGATTATCCTCGCGCGCGTTCTCTCCCTCTCACTCCCGCTCGTCGACTTTTCGCTTTCAACTTTAAAGCAATTAATTTCGTGTACTTTCTAAATCAAAAACTTTGCTCCTAGAGCCTCATCAAAAGTTGGCCAGCAGTAGCAGCACGCACTTAAAACTTGGCCTCCCTCTTCTCTCTCTTACTCTCGCCCATTTCTTGGGATTCCCTTAATAGATGCTTCTCGCTCTCTCTCTCTTTTTTTGTTCTTCGTCGAGGCAAAATTCACGTTAGACTCTTTGTTTCGAGAGAGCGCGCGCGCGAAAGAGAGTAGGGAGTTTCTTCCTTGCAAGTCATTCTGATTTTTCTCGTCGGAAGAATTCGCGTGCGAACGAACAAAGTCCGTATCCGACAAGCGAGAAGACAGAGAGAAGTTTTCGACGTGGAAGAGGGATGCTCTCCTTCCGTCATTGCGAATAGTTTTCTCTCGTCCCTTCTGAGAACGACAGCGCAGAAGCAAGAAAAAAAAGGAAAAAAAAAGAAACCGGAGGAAAAGGAGATCAGCACGAAAGAGAGAGAGAGAGAGAGAGAGAGAGAGAGAGAGACAGACAGAGAGAGAGAGAGAGAAAGGCGAACGAGTGCGAGCGAGAGAGAGAATGCCAAGGTGAAAAAGTCCCTTGAACGAGCAGTGGCGGTGGCTGCGGTGGCGGGGAGTTACGAGTCGCGGCCTCGATTTTTCCTCGGCGTTTCTTTTCCTCGACGAGCTTGGCTTATTCTTCCTTCTGCCGAGTGGATGTCTTCTTCGACGTTTACAATCGATAATTGTTCTTTTCTCGATACAAACACGCCGAGTGAATGATAACAATTTTTTTATATCGTCACATTGCTGAAACATAGCACATGAAAAATAGCATTGTTGCTATAACAAAAAAAATCATTCGAAAAGAAAATCGTATCGCGAAAAAAAAAGAATTCAAAAGAATGAAAAATATCTAGCGCAAAAAAAAAATCGATCGCCTCGAAAAGCGCATTTAATCATCGGGCGCGTTACCATTCGAACCCCCGTTAAAAAAATCAAAGCTTTTCTATCACCGCGAGCACGTAAAAATTCTCTTCCGCAAACATTCAGCGCTACGCTACGCATCGGAGAGAGAGAGAGAGAGAGAGAGAGAGAGAGAGAGAGAGAGAAAAGCGAAAGAAAAAAAAACCTGTACGTCACTCGTAAAATCAAGCGGATTCGCTCGAGGGACAAAAAAGTATATATACGTCCCCTCTGGCCTTTTTTTTTCTGTATCGCGATAAACCTCTTGACGAGATGAACAAAAAAGACACACGCTACTACGGCCAAGGACGATCGGTCGACAATACGGCCGAATCATAAAACTCGCACGCGCGCGCACAATGAGCCGCGTGTATACGATAATTGATGAGCTTCGTGATAATAACTGGAACGCGGGTGCAGCGGCCTTCTCTCTCTCTCTCTCTCTCTCTCTCTCTCTCTCTCTCTCACTCATGATGCGCGTTAAATTTAACGTTAATCACTCTATTATGTTATTATCATTAACGGTTCTTTTGTGCGATGCTGCTTCGCTTCGGCGATATTTTATTAACGAGTGAATTTTCCGTTGAAAATACATACATCAAATGTCGAATTCATAAGCTTCATCGGTATTATGGAGAATGACTTTAACGCTTCAATTTTCGCTGATTTTTCATTTGTATTTTTCGGATGGATATAAATTACCCTTTAATTAACCTGAATGTAAGCAATACAATTTCAACTGAGCACTCAGCCGTCAAGCTTTGTTTTCCGAAAAATGTTTAATAATTCGCTCGACGTGTTTACTAAAGTGTAATTCGGTCGCTTTATTCTCATGCAACTTGCGCATTTCACTCAAAATATTAAACTCGCCAAAGGTACAATTATTTTTCTTTAATTAAAGCGCTTTTACCGCGAATAGTTTTCGAGTCTTTCCGCGCTCGGAAAAAAAAGTAAATCTCCTAATACATTTTTCAAACCAAATTAAAAGCTTGACCGGGTTACAAAAAGTCGATTGGAGGTAGAAAAAAAAGTTCGTGCAGTTCTCTTTTTATAAATTACGCTAAGACAAAGCAAGGTAGTGCGGCCGAGGAGCAGCAAGTAGATAAACAATATCAACGGCTTCCCGTAGCATCCGCGAGAATTGGTCATGTTGCAGCGGCTGCAACGGTTGCCGGGCGACGACGCTTTCTCTCTCTGACCATTCATATTTTATCTTCTCCCCTTATCAATTTCTTTGGGCGGCTGCCTGCTCGCGCCATTTTTCACCATCACCGGCGCGCGTCGCTTCCTCTCTCTCTCTCTCTCTCTCTCTCTCTCTCTCTCTCTCTCTCTCTCTCTCTCTCTCTCTCCACGTAAGAGATATAAGAAATCGTTAAACGAGTGACCATAGCAGAAGCAGAAGCAGCATCAGAAGCGGTGGTAACAACGAGGACGCATTATTAATTGCTGTCGTTTGCGAGCGATGGAAATGACCTCTTTGTGCAGCGCGGAAAAACAAGAGAGGAAAAGTTCTCCCTTTGTCGAGTCACAATGGAGCCGACTTAATGGGTATATCCTGTCGAGAAATCGCCCGCCACGACTCCCCTCTTCTTTCCTTCTTCTACTTCTCTCTCTCTTTTTTTTATATCGTATACACTTTCCAAGTTCGGAAACTCGTTTACTCGGGCTCTTTGTCCGCGATTTCTTCTTCTTCTTTTTTTTCGTCCATCGAGTCTTCTTCTTTATCGTTGTCGCAACGTCAACTGACATTTACATCTATACCCTTTCGCCAATGGAATTTATCTCGCTAATGTGTATCCGTTTGTTTCTCTCTTTACAGATGGTGACAAGGACAAAGAAAATATTCGTCGGCGGGCTGTCAGCGCCAACGACGCTGGAGGACGTCAAAAATTACTTCGAACAATTCGGCCCGGTAAGTGTCTCCTCTCAAATATCCAATAAATTCGCGCACGTAGCATTATGTCGAAGCGCCAATTATCGAAACGGATCGGGATACAGAGAGAACCGAGCAAAACGAAATAGCGACTAGGTTCGTTAATAATTGAAAGGGTGCGAGAATATACGCGCGCGCGCGCGAATCGATATAAAGTTTCCGTTCGACGCTGTTGTCTCAGAATTTCACAATTCCATTGAAATAATAGCCACCCACACACTTCAGCCCTGACTGGATATATCAGAGAATTCAGTCGTGCTATTGGCACTATTTGCCCGAATCGATACTCCACGCGCCCATCAAATATTCCGAATGTGATCAAAGATCCGTGTGCACACATAGATCGTTAATATACACATACCCGCATTGCTCGTATATATATATAGCCTGCTCGTTACATCGCGCCAGCGCGGCTTGTTACAGTATTTGAAATTTCAGCTGATTATTGTTGATAGAGTGCAGACTGTATAGATGACAAGCGCCATACGCTGATTGATTGTATTGCAGCGCGCACATACGATTTATTAATCAGCGGATTCTCCGCGGGATTATTATGGTTGTATAATTGAAATTAGCTGGTCTCTCATTTGGAATAACAAATAAAATTGAGCCGATTAGCGGGTGAATAATGAAAATCTAGCTCGTTATTTGATTGAAGCGGTTTTTGAATAGCCTCGAATATAATATTATTGAAAATGTGGATTACGAATGCATTTGTAGAATAATTTGGTTAATCGTCGTATTCGAATAAAATTATAACGCGTCGATTGTTCTCCGCCAAAAGTCAGTTATACAAACTGCACCCAACGACTATTATCGGAAAATGAACACTAGCACTGATAATACGTAATTATACCAGCAGCAGAACAATAAGTCTTTTAACGCGAGTATGAATCGATACAACAACAATATCTGCATCGCTGTATGTATATGTATAATCCGAGCATCGAATGTTGTTGGGCGAGCGTGTATTCAACGCGCATAATAGGTAATCAGCGGTGGCGTGCGACTACAACGACGACGACGACGTAGACGACGGTGATAGCAGTATATAGGAGATAGCACATAGAAAAGCAGAGGGATATCAAGAGCCGTGAATGACGACAGTCTTGAGATCGTCAAAGCTAATACAGTCGCGGATAGTAGTAGTAGTAGTAGTAGTAGTAGTAGTAGTAGTAGTAGTACTAGTAGTAGTAGTAGTAGTAGTAGTAGTATCAGACGCGGGGTGCTCGCGCGTTCGCGTTCTAGTGCGGATAATTGAGCGCTATGGCGACGACGTGGCACTTGTGCCCGGTAATTGGGATTCATGCCGAGCGCGAAACATCAAATATCGACACTTCTGCTAATTAGTCACTGCAGCTTCCGTCGCTTCTCTGAAATTAATGCCCATAGCCGGCTTGATCTATCGTTATTCTCATTAGTATGTCATTAGTAGCCTGGACGCTACAAAGAAACTTACACCTTTCGTCGTGCTTGTCAGAGATGTTAGGATTGAAAAGCAAGTTTTTTCCCTCATTTGTAACGACATTTGACGTTACTCTGAAATTATAATCTCTGGTAAAAAAAAAGTAATGACAATTTAATGAGTGCTCAAGTACATAAGGATCCTCGTCCATTCGGCTTTAATAAGCGAATAAAAGAAAATAAAAATTGATATTTATTTATTTATTTATTTATTTAAGTCTCATAAACGAGCGTATGCTTTTTACAATATGTGACACAATTACAAAGTTCATCAAATATATAGTAAATGTAACAATAAACAATCAGCCAAACATAAACATAAGAAGATACGTTGTCCAAAGGCAGAAGAGAGTGAGAATAAAGATGTTTTGAAATTATAAAGATCTTCGATAGACTGAACCGGTTGTGGTAGAGTTCCACTGGTGCTTAAACCTATTCAATGGACCGTAAAATCCTATATTTAAACGTGTTGTATGTTCACTTAAAGGTCGAAAAGAACGAAAATTATAAGATACAGTTCGTGCAACCAATTTATTCTGTAAGTCAGGACACGCCAGAGTCCTGCAAGACTTTAAATGTCATCAGGCAGTCCTGAACACAGTGGATTGCCCTAACCGTAGGCATAGCTAACTCCGAAGCTATATCACTGTACTCATGGCACCTAAAAGATATGGAGAGAATGCTGCCCGTCTAATGCTAATTATCTAATAATGACACATACCGTAGAACATTTATTCGAAGTTTTTAATAAAAAATTCAATTAAAAGCTCTTACGTGGTGGCAAATGAAAAAGGATCTTTATCATTTACTATGCTTCCGAGTAAGTGTTCATTAAGAGAATCCACAACTTGATAAACAAAATTATTCGTATGATTGAAGAGTTTGAATTAATTTTAAAAGCACATTTGCTTTAGAAGTATTTCATTTGTTACATTTATCTACTACAAACATAATTTTTTTTATAAACGACCACGCATAAAATATTTTAGAAAAATCTCCTTTCCTGCATAAACTACGCGTAATATACATTAATTCGATTGTCGAGTAAAATATAGTCGTAGAAAACAAGGAGGATTTCAAAACCACACTGATCGCTCTGCATAAAAAGCAAGCATGCACTTTAGCGCACGTGTCGAAACAAACGAAAACAACAAAAAAAAAAAAAAAAAAAAAAAAAAAAAAAAAAAAAAAACGAGCAATCACAGCATCCTAGCCCCAGAAGCCTGTACTTAATACTCAGCATCATTGTCGTTATCCATAAATGCGAGTCATCAACAGCACGCACGCATACATAGGCATCATCCATTCCACACGTGTATTAACCACCAGAGGGCATAAAAAAAAGTTTCAAATGCCTGACCCACATGTGCGATGTTATCAGCCTACCGCCCTTCTCTCTCTCTCTCTCTCTTTCTCTCTCTCTCTCTCTCTCTCTTCACGCCTGTGCAAAAGAACAAAAAGAAGAATTGAGAGACGCGCAATCTCTCTGTCATTCAGTCTTTTCTCTCCCTCCTTGCTTGAGTGTAATTCGAGGTTCGTCGTAACCTTATATCGCTCGGCTGTACGCAAGAGCGCTTTATTTTCCTTTTATTTCGCGTCCTTGGCCGTCACCGCATGCGCCGCGATTCGTATCGTCGTCTTCGTCCTCCTCCCCCTTTTTTCCCTTTTACGCACTGAACTTCTCAGCCGCGATGACTCTTTCCCCTTCGACACTGATAAAGCTAATGTTATTGCCGGTAATGCATTACGCTTTATTTGTATTGGCCCGCACGATTCCCTATATATACAGCCAGAGTTGTTGGCTGCTTCGGCCAGAAAACTCGTAGTCGACAGAGAGACGAAAAATTGAGGGGAGTGGCCTGAAAGTTGGGGAGAGAGAATGACTCTGTTATGTGGATAGGGGTTGCGCGATCTGGCTACGCAGACATTAATTGTTATTGATTTCATACTTGTCAAGATTGTAGTTCTGATTTTTGGGGCTATGCGCGAGAGAGAGGGAGACAACGTTTAGTTTTTACGTGACTACGCCTTTTTTTTTTAGATATTCGTGTATATATATGGAAAAAAGTTTTATTAAGTGTATTATGAATTGCTGCTTACTCATGGTATTTTCAAAATAAATACGATGGGTAATGTTGTTTGGATGGATGAACGTCGTGCTATTTCCGTTAGCGTAATAAATCGATTTAGAAGGAAGTTTAATACAGAATACGTACCAGGCAGCAACTGGCATATTATTTAATTTAAAAAATCTTGTAAGTGAATATTTTCTCGAAAGTAGGAAAATTCCACGTTTTAACTTTGTATTATCCTACAATCAATTAACTGAAGGAATAAAATATTTGTGACCGGATTCAGGTCATAACTTCTATTTCTAGCTATTTAATTATAAAATACAATGTCTTTTCTATCATTTAGAACTTTTACAAAGTCATTTAATTTTCAATTTCCATGAATAATTCAATTGAATAAATTCAATAGACTGCGATATAGGTCGATCAATATTTCTTGCAATTCTGTGAATTATTATTTCATTCGTTATAAAAGCTATAAAGGCTTTGTTACGAACCGCCTGGATTTAATTATGCTACAGTGAACGTAAGTATAAGAGTACTTTCATCCACGTAATTTTTGCATTTACAAACGTACTTTTATACGCAACAACATTTTATTTCAAAGCGCAAGCTGACCCGTAAGCACGCGAAAGCATTTCGAAAAAATACTCCCGTAATTAATCGAGAAAAAGAACGCCAACTCTTTAAACCATTTTCTCTCTCTTTTTCTCTCTCTCCCTATCTCTCGCAATGCCGCAATTTTCACGATGCATCATCGCACTCTCTTTCGCTCCCTTCCCATTTACCGCTTGCCACCGCGACCCGAATCCGCTTACAATGATGAACATTACGGTCCATTGTTTAATCGTCGACGCTTTTATTTTTTTCTTTCTCTTTCTCTCTCCTCGTCCGTCAGCACAGCAGCAAATAAATAAATTGAGCGACGCAGCAGTGTTTTAACACAATGGCTTTTGTCTTATTCTCTACGCCGATACAACACAGTGTCGTTTCTTTGTTATTTTTTTGTGTGCGTATTTTTCGGCTGATAAAAAGGTAATTAGCGGGCCTTTGATAAGGCGGTAAGCGATGACCACTGCAGTAGCAGCAACGCGCAGCGAGACCATTTCGCTTTATGAGCGCATTATGCTCGTGTGTAATCTGCGAAAATACGCTCGTAACGACTTTACGATCCTCGAATTAATCGCAAATTACGCGCTCACTCGCGGTCTGTTGCTTTTTTACCGATTACGGTCAGAATAAATTTTTTTTTTTTCATCCTTGTTGACGATTCAACGATGCTTGACATTGTCGATTCATCGGCTTTTATCCAAAGCGCAATAACCGCACTTATGGATAAATTCCATAACAGTTTGATCTCGATGATAAAAGCTTTTTTTTTTTCAATCTCCGCGCTGGCATGGCAATCGATGCAAATGAGATTCGAGATATAGAGAATATTTTTTTGCGCAGTTCAAAGTGTATATAGCAGGGAATCTCGCGCACTAAAATTGAATTATCTAGCGGCGGGTAAGAGAGTAGGATGTAAGTCACGAAAGTTTGGCTAAAAACCAAATTGATCCCTCAATCTCTTAAAGTGGGTCTTACGTCGCGTCGGGGTGGGGCGAGCAATAAATTGAATTTCGATTGCCGACTTCTCAAATTATTTTGAACAAGAAGAAAAAAGAACGAAACGGCGCGATAGGCACGCGTTGGCAACGAATCTCGCTATGAAATTTACGAGTGCCTTTTATTTCGGCACGTCAACTTTGAGTTTGTGAGCAATTTATTAATTTTCTCTTTTCACCCCTCCGCGTTTTATCTGCGCACAACCCTCACCCCCTCCATTGTGATTACAGGCGATTGTGTACGTTTGAGATAAAGCTGTATAGGTGAAGAGTTTGCCCGGAAAAACACAGATGAAAAGTAGTACTTTATTTTGGATTTTCATGAATAATTTATACTAACAATGTTATCAATCGTGCACGCGGTGAATGAATGGGTTGAATTTAATTAACATGATAAAAGCCCAACACCGCGCTTGTTTAATGCAAATAATCCAGTTATTGAGAAGTATCGATTGCAACGCCCATCCCCGCAGTAATATAATTATCCGCTTTTCTCAGTCAGGAGGAATTTCGATAATTAGAACATTTCCAATCGTTCGCGAGCTCGAAGCTCTCTCGAATTCTCACTTATTAATCGCATCGGTTTATTTTTGACGAGTTGCGCCTCAATATTGTAACCCAGTTTTAATGAGCACGAATTATATGCTTGCGGCTCGATGTAGTGTTCAGAAGGCAAGAAAGCGAGAAAGCACTTACATGACCTATATATGTATATATAGGCTCGATGTAAAACCCTTCTTCTCATCCTCTAGATACCGTGCGCCCAATTAAAAAAGAAATCGAAGTGTAAAGTCACCGAGAATAAAAAGCCTCATGGCACTCGAGTCTATATTTCTTTTCTCTCTCTCTCTCTCTCTCTCTCTCTCTCTCTCTCTCTCTCTCTCTCTCTCTCTCTCTTTATCTCTCGAGCAACACAAAGTCCGTGACATTATTTACGCAAACAAACGTCTTTGACAGCTTGGGCTTGCGACACTCATGAAAAATTCCCACGCAATTTGGTGAGGTCAAGCAGTGCCGGAGCTCGCACCTTTCTCACTCGCTCTCTCTCTCTCTCTCTCTCTCTCTCTCTCTCTCTCTCTTTGGAGGGTGGCTTGTCAGCTTTTGTCTGGCCGATGTAAGCGTCATTAGCGTCGCGGCCGTAATGAGCACACTAATCACCGCGCCAACGCCACAAGGAGCCGAGAAAGAAGAGTCTCGGGCTTGCGCGCGAGTTGAAAAAAAAAAAAAAGAAGCGACAAGTGTGTGCATGACGCAAGTAGCAGTAGGGAGGATCGATGCGCTGAGCTCCGTGCGACGCTTCTCTCACTTTTTCTCGAGGTTTTTTAGTATTTCGAAATGAAAGTGTCGCAGCGCGCGGTCCTTCACTTCAGCCCTCGCCATTATTCTTTGACTTCAGCAGACACGGAAGTTCTCGAGGGCGGCGGCGCGCGCGCGCATTGTTTCGTCGCGCGCTAGCGCACTCAAGACTTAATAAATTACACGCGCGGGCAGGCGAGGTTTTAGAAAAGTAAAAGAAAAGAAAGTTGGTGGGTGGGTAGAGATGTGTGTGTGTGTGTGTGTACCACCACTCTCTGCGGAAGAATAATAGCAACACATAAATTAACGACTTCTATATGCGTATATATAAGTGCGACTTTCGACGAAAAGAAAGAAGAAGAGAAAAGAAATAATCCCTCGAGTTTATTTGCATTGTTTCTTGCGGCGCGAGATGACCATCGTAGAGAGAGAGAAGTCTGCGCTTAACAGCCCCGTTAAACATTAACTGCCGCTCGGCAGTTTTCCCCCATAACTCGCGGGTAACTTTGATTGCAGCTAACGGCGCGAGCCCCAAGTGGAGCGAAAGACTGGGTTGGAGGGTTGGGGGGAGGGAGAAAAGAAGAGATGGCGAAATCGAAGTGTGCGCTCGCAAGCCCCGCACCTTATAACGTCTTATAATTACTCCAGCTCTCAGTGGGTTTAACTGCTGTTTAATTTCATTTGGTAATTAACCCCCCTACCCTCTATCCTCGTACTTTATTGGTGCTTATAATAGACCGCGCGGTAAGCTCTTTTATTTTGCTTAACCGCTCGCTCTGCACTGCGGGCACCCTTGTTCTTTTGAATTTTTTTTTGTTTCCTTCGAGTTTTCGCCGTATACGCGCGTTCAGTGAAAATTAGCAGTAGAAAATCAGAGACTGGTAATCGCTTTATTGCACTTTTACAGTCCGCCGTCCATTTCATTTTTTTTTTCTTTTTTCGTAACAGCCGGACAATCGAACCAATTTTTTTCTTTTTTTCCGTTCTAATTGACCGAATGTCCAAATAAAATTATCAGCCGTATCTCGTCGGCGTCGAAAAATTCTCAACACAAAAGAAGCGAAAACAATGGCGCGGCGAAGGGTGCGCAAAAAAAAAGAAAAAAAGAACTGTCGTAATAAACGCCACATCGATTCGTCCACGTAAAATTCCATCAGATCAAAATTGCTTATAACTGGTCCGCACTGCACACACATCTGCATGAACACGTACGTGCGAGCGGAGAGAGTGCGAGAGGCAGAATCCGTTTTAAATTCGACGCGAATTCGACGTTGGGGGGCTAGCGACGCCCGCGGGGAATATTTCAGCTTGGCTAGATTACGAGTTTATCTAAATGGCGCGAGGAGAGAGAGAGAGAGAGAGAGAGAGAGAGAGAGAGAGAGAGAGAGAGAGAGAGAGAGAGAGAGAGAGAGACCGCCCAACCCACCACCACCACCAGTAGATTATACGTACATATACATATAGGCTTTTGGCTATATACATTTGTAGAGAGTTGCCGCGTGTTTATGGCTTCGCCGCCACGGAAAATTCTGTCCTCACGGATATATAAAGCCTTGCTGCGGTGCGAGAGCGGAGCGGGATTGCCGTGATGACTTTGCCTTTTGGGACTAGCTGTCTAGTCTCGCAGCGCCAGCCATATACTGCCACCCAAATTAACTTTTCGCGCGCTCGCGGCCAACTGTATAGCCATTGTGTGTCGGCTTTTTCAAAAAGTTCCAATAATACGCAATGTGCCTCTAATTCAACTCGAAATATTCGCTTACATTTTGAACGAACGGGAAACTGTACAGGATACAATATTTTTTAGAATAACAAACTCAATAACGCTAAAATGATTTGTTGTATTCGTTTGTTTCAGGTAAGTGTTTCACGTTCAATCGTCCGTAATATCCGGCAGACCGTAAGTAAATTTTCGTGTGATTGAACGTAGGCAAATTTCGTGAAAGGGAGGGAGTCCGAAAATAACTTTTCACGTCCAATTGAAGTCGCAAATTAATCCGCTTCCTATGAACGCTGCGACAAATAAAATCTCGCTTTCCAATCAGACAGCCGGTAAAATTCAGTTACAGCCTCGAGGCCTTTTATTAAATGCTCGATCACAAGCGCGTTGTCACCGTCGTCGGCGACACCCTTCCAATGTTTCATTTCTATATCTCTGGCACTTGCTGCTTTTACCCTCATAGCGGAGAAAAATGTCCTGCCGCGCGTGACAATCGGAAATGGCATCCTCGAAATTGAAATAAGCTGCTGCTGCTGCTGCTACGGCGTCGTACGCAAGATGAGCTTAAAATTTAATAGTCGCGGTAGAGCGACGGTGACGAAAATTTTCGAAGCCGCACCCCCTCTCTTTCTCTTATTTGATTTTAAAAGACGTCGAAAAAGTAAGAGAGCGAGCGGCAATCTCCGCTCTATACGGAAGAAATCTTTTTCCAATGGAATTCTCTTGGCAGCGTAGTTTCCAGAGAACAAAAGCTTCGCGCGGCCTTATTTCCGATTGTGCGCCACTCTGTGATGTTTAGTTTGCAAAGGTGTCAGTCAGCTTTTGTGCGCCCGCAGTTCAAGGTCGCGACTATTTCGATTTTGATTTGCTCGCTGTGATGTGTGGTCAATGAGGCGCGCGTGCTCGAGGCTTATACTGCGTATTGTTCGATGTGCCGTTGTGTTATTATGGAATTCTCGAGTACAATGCGGACGCAATATGCCGTTCGTGTTAAATTGTATTCGGAATCAGGTGTGAATTGAATGATTTTCTCACGCACGTAATCACACCAATACACTCACGCGTGCTCACACATGCATACACTTGTCGGCACTCGTGATCTCAAATATCGTTACAATAAACCATTACTAAAAGTACAAATAATCAAATTTTGTTGTGTGAAGAAGGAATTATATTCGATGGTGGCAGCACTCGACAGTGCTTCCTTGGGTTTAGCGATAAGGCTGGCGTCGAGGAGGCTCGTAGCCAAAACATCCTGACGGCATCGAGGCGAGAGAGCTGTACGGACTCGCTTGAGAGTCAGTTGCTGTGTAGCGAGAGAACAGCTCGCACGATTTAGCATTCGTTACCAATATACGTTATATTATATCTATTGTGTATCCAGCAGTCTAATATAATAAAAGATTAATATTCTATTCCTACATAAGAAAAATATTCCTGACAGATCAGAAGTGGGATATACCTCATGTACATGTGAGTGAGAAAAAGTTGTTGTTGATGGTGAGTGCTCTACAATAGCATCAGTGCGCAAGTGTTACGAGAATGCCACGCAGAGGCAGAAGCAAAGATCGACGTTCGCGAAGTCGGAGTCGGCATCGCTCTCACCGCCGTAGCATCAGCAGGAGTGACGAAAAACGACGATCTGAAACTCGCCGAGAACGAAGGGCCACAAGCCGATCATCAACCAGGTCGAGAAGCCGTGAGTCCGATCTCGCCAAGTTAACTAATGTTTTGTCAGGTATCATGCAAACAGGTTCGAGAAAATCGAATTTTAAAAATGAGAAAATCTTGCCGGAATACAATCCGGAATTGAATACTATAACTGCAGCTGAATGGGTAGACAGGGTAAATAAATGCGGAGAGATGTACGATTGGGATAATCAGGATAGACTATATTTCGCGGGTTTGAGATTAGCTGGAAATGCAAAAATTTGGTACGATGGGCTGAAGGATCCCTATTTATCTTGGGAGGCTTTTTCTGTTGCAATAATCCGTCAATTTCCCGGTGAAGAAAGTTTTGGTAAATTGTTGGAAGAAGCGATAAACTATAAAAGTTCGCCCGGACAAGATTTGCAAACATACAGTTTTGTTAAATTATCGAAGTTCAACAAGCTTAGATTAGACGTGTCGGAAGAAAAGGTCGCTGACGTAATAGCTCACGGAATTCACGACAAAGCCATTCGAACAATGGCGCTCGCGGCGCGCTGTAAATCGATAGCAGATCTTAACAGACAATTAAGTATATTTTCAAATCCGGCTGAAGTCAAAGAAAATAAAGAAACAAAGGAGCAGAAAGATTCGAAAGAATCGAAAGATCCGAAAGAATCGAAAGATCCGAAAGAATCGAAGGAAGAAAAGGTGACAAAATCCCTAGGGCCGCGACCTACAGAACCTAAGAGGGCTTCGGGATATCCTCGTAAGGAAGGTTGCTACGAATGCGGAAAAACAGATCATATCCGACGATATTGCCCCGATGTAGATCACGAGGCTGAAAAGGCTACTCGCGATGCAAAGAGAATTAAAACAGATTCGGAAAAAAAGAAATGTACTATTTGCGGCTTGACAAATCATACGGAGGAGCGCTGCTACAGGCGAAACGACAAAGCGAAAACCGAGAAGGCAGCATGACTAAGCGGAGATGCGATACGGTGCAATTCAATTCTTGAAGTAGAATCACTCGAAGTAAAAAAAACCTCTCAAAACCTGTTTAGTAAACGGTGTTCAAAAAGATTGTACGATTGATTTAGGAAGTGATTGTTCTGTTATAAAAGAAAGTGAAGCTTTGTCGCTAAATTTAAAATTCAATGACACTGATAAAATTTTATACGGATTTAATAATACTTTTGTGAAGCCCATTGCAAGCTCTCAAGTTCAAGTAATAATTGACAATATTAAATTCGATCTGAACATTTTTATTGTATCTGATGACCAATTAAGCAAACAGCTCATAGTCGGTCGCGACATCTTAATACCTGGAATTGAAGTTACTGTCGATGCATCAAAATTTAAGCTTCATAAATCAATCTCAAATAGTACGGTTATATCAGTAGATAACATAGATACTTTAAAACCCATTGAAACAACAGATATTCATTTCGATAATCTAAACAGAAAACAAACTAAGAAGTTAGTAAAATTACTTAATCGTTTTCGAAGTAACATAGCTTTTGATATAAATGAATTGAAATTAGCGAAAGTCCCTGAAATGAAAATCGAATTGCTGAAGAACGAGCCGGTAAATCGTCGACCGTATCGCATGTCAAGAGACGAACGCGAAAGACTAAGTAAGTTGATAGAGAATTTTATAGATAAGGGAATCATTCGAGAAAGCACGTCCGACTACGCTAGCCCTGCCTTTCTCGTTTCGAAGAATAACGGTGAGGATCGCATGGTAGTCGATTTCCGCGAACTGAATAAATTGACAAAACGGATGAAATATCCGATGCCCTTAGCAGATGATTTAATTGACAAATTGGGCGGCAAGGTCTATTATTTTTGTTTAGACTTAAAAAGTGGCTTTTATCAAGTGCCCTTGCACCCTGATTCGATCGAAAAGACAGCTTTTATTACTCCAGACGGGCTTTTCGAATTTTTAGTGATGGCCATGGGCCTAGTGAACGCGCCTGTGTTCTTTCAAAAAATCATGCATGATATTTTGAAAGGTACGGACGCAGAGCCCTATATGGATGACATTTTACTAGCCGCTGAGAGCATTGAAGAAGGATTTAAAAAACTAGAAGAAATTTTAAAAGTCTTTGAAAAATATAATCTGTCTTTAAATATAAATAAATGCAGATTCTTTTACACAGTCATAGAATACCTTGGAAAAGAAATTTCCAAGGATGGGGTGAGGCCCGGGAAGATGAAAACGAAGGCAATTTTAGAAGCACCCGAGCCGGGAAATGTTACGCAAATACGTCAATTTTTGGGATTAGCTAGCTTTTTTAGGAAATTTGTCATTAAATTTGCTCAAAAGGTCGCGCCGTTAACCAATCTTTTACGGAAAAACGTATCTTGGAAATGGGAAGTTGCGCAGAAGAATGCCGTGAAGGAAATTAAAGAGGCTTTATCGTCACGTCCGATTTTAGCAATATTTGACCCTTCATTGCCGACGGAACTACATACCGATGCAAGCTCAGTCGGCGTAGCGGGTATGTTGATTCAAGTCGTCGGGAACGATAAGAAAGCCGTAGCTTATTTTAGTCGTAAGACTACTACGGTAGAAGAGAAATATCACTCTTACGATTTAGAGACATTAGCCTTGTTTGAGTCACTGAAATTCTTTCGAATTTATTTATTGGGCATCAAATTCACAGTCGTGACTGATTGTAGCGCGGTTCGCGCTACTGCAAGCAAGAAAGACATACAACCGCGAGTAGCGCGGTGGTGGGTTTATTTTCAAGATTTTTATTTCGATATTGTATACCGCCCCGGATCACAAATAGCGCATGTAGATTATTTGAGTAGAAACCCTGTTGATTGTTTATCGGTTGATATAACCTCAGCGGAATGGATCAAAGTTGCGCAACTGCAAGATCACGATCTACAAATTATTATAAAGGTTTTGGAGTCGGGTGACAGACAGCCGGATGTGAATGACATTTTCGATAAATACGATCTTAAAAGAGGAGTTCTTTTTCGAAAAACCGAGGCCGGTAATAAATGGGTTGTACCTAAAGCTTCTCGATGGAATATTGTTAAAATGTGTCATGACGATCAAGGACACTTTGCTTTGGAAAAGACGCTTGAGAAAATTCGTGAAAATTATTGGTTTAAAGGGATGAGGCGCTTTGTTTCAAAGTATGTGAAAGCTTGCTTAGAATGCTTATATTATAAGGGATCCTCAGGCCGTAAACCAGGATTTTTGCATCCTATCGAGAAAGTGGCAATACCATTTCATACTCTGCACATTGATCATGTAGGCCCATTCATACTTACAAAGAAAAAGAATACTCAAATATTAGTTATTATTGATGGTTTCACTAAGTTTTGCATTCTCGAACCTGTAAAAAGTACAAAGACAAAACATGTTATTAAAGCGCTTGATCAACTATTCGTACTATTTGGCGTGCCAACGCGCATAATATCAGATAAAGGATCTGCTTTTACGTCTCACACGTTTAAGGCTTTCTGCCAAGAATATAATATAAAACATGTTATAAATGCCGTTGCTACACCACGAGCAAATGGGCAATGCGAGAGATTGAACCTAACTGTATTAAACTCACTGGCGACGACTTGTGGTGGATTAAACGAAGATCTTTGGGACGGACACGTGAAGAAAGTACAGAGCGCTATAAATTGCGCCTCCAATCGAACAACAAAAAAATCACCGTCTCAATTGCTGCTAGGATATAAACCGAGAGGGGTTGCAGATGCCAAGCTATCTGGCGAAATTCAAAATACTTTAGATCAATTGGACTTAGATGAACTACGGAGGGAAGCAAAGAAAGCCATCGACGATGAACAGATCGAGCAAAAGAGAAGATTCGATGCACACCGCTTCAAGGCACCCCGTTATCAAATAAACGATGTAGTCATGGTCACAACAAACGCTCCATCTACAGGCCAGAGTAGAAAACTAGCTGCCAAAGCTAAAGGGCCATTTAAAATAACGGCGGTACTTCCCAACGATCGTTACGAAGTTCAAGATATGAGGGATTTGAAAAAGGCTGCAAATCAGAGAAGCGTGGTAGCAGTGGATAGCCTTCAAAGATGGGTTATATTCGACGCTACAGAGTAATTAGGTGAGTTTAATTACGATTAACTGCAACACACTTGAAATTTTCTAGGTTGCAACTTCGCGATCACAAGGTGGTTAAGCTCGGTTGACCGCGCTTCGTCGATATCGAGTTCAAGCACAAGCGGACGAACCGAGCACGAGTATACACACTGTTGAGGTCCGGAGCTGCCGGCATGGTGGGCAGATAGATTGCCAAGTCCGACGGGCTCAGGTATGGTCCGGAACTCTGGTCAGAACCATACGATAAGGTATGGCCCAGATTCGCGGTCAGAACCATACGATAACTGAGACTGAGGACGGCAGTCGGAAGGCAAGCCCGATGTACTCAGGTATGGCCCGGAATGCCGGTCAGAACCATACTGACAAGTATGGCCCGGATTCGCGGTCAGAACCATACAGTAACTGAGACTGAGGGAAAAGTCAATGCCGATGTGCTCAGGTATGGCCCGGAATGTCGGTCAGAACCATACAGACGTGTATGGCCCGAATTCGCGGTCAGAACCATACAGTAGCTGAGACTAAGGCGGCGACTGTGGCCAAAGTGGCCGAGAACCAAAATAATTTATCTGTAATTAACGGAAATTCCATCGTATCAATCAGAACTGATCACTCTGGTCTAGATACAAATGAAATTTCTGACGAGCTTTGGCAACGCCACTAATGATATGCTTTTTTTTTTCTCATATATTTTGCAGAGGTCCAATGGTCGAGGACGACCATTTTCGTCAGGATGGTCGAATGTGAAGAAGGAATTATATTCGATGGTGGCAGCACTCGACAGTGCTTCCTTGGGTTTAGCGATAAGGCTGGCGTCGAGGAGGCTCGTAGCCAAAACATCCTGACGGCATCGAGGCGAGAGAGCTGTACGGACTCGCTTGAGAGTCAGTTGCTGTGTAGCGAGAGAACAGCTCGCACGATTTAGCATTCGTTACCAATATACGTTATATTATATCTATTGTGTATCCAGCAGTCTAATATAATAAAAGATTAATATTCTATTCCTACATAAGAAAAATATTCCTGACAGTTGACAAATCTCGAACAAGATTTACTCTAGTTAGCTGGGGTTGTATTCACTAATTTTTTTTATCGAATTTTGAAATAACGCATCGATGCTTTATTCGATATTTTTTAATTGATAATCTAAAAAATATCGAAATAAATTTTATTCTTCACGCAATCAGAAATAACGTAACGAAGTCAATATTCGTTAAAAATTGAAGTTTTTTCATTAAAACAACATTTTTGACGAAAAGTGCTTGCGTAAAATCAAAATAACGAATCCGATGGAACATATTATCGACTGCGTTATTCGATAAATTTATTGAATAACGACACCGATAAAATATTTCATCGAATTCGTTATTTTGATTTTACGCATTGAAAATGTTGGTTTAACGATAAAAGCTTTGAGTTTTAACGAATAGCGCCGTCGATATTTTACGTAAGGAGCGGTAGTATTACCATTAAAAATAATCAATAAAATTTATTTCGATGATTTTTTGATTATTGACTAAAAAATATCGAATAACGCGTCGAACTGAAAGTACATACGCGCAATAATGAACGTTGCAAATCTCATTAGAAGCGAACCGAGCTGCACGCTAAATTCGATTCGTTTGATCACTAACGATTCGAGCAAATACGAAAGAATGTCGCAACATCGTTAGTCAAAAACAAGCAGCTTATACTTACTCAACGAATTGAAGTTTTCAATTTGAAGTCATCCTTAAAAAGAAAATTTTGAAATGAGCGTCTAATGGATACTTGCATCGTCTATATGGTACGCATACACACATAATCCCTGCGTATAAAGGAGATGTATATATACGTCGAAGAGCAAACGAGAGCGAGGACAAGACAGTTAAAGTTACCATACATGTAGCACTCGAAGACAAAGCGTTTCGAGTTGTCTGTAATGACCATCGCTATATAGGCGCACACACCTGCTTATATTTGCGCCACGTTTGTCGCGATAACCAGACCGCGCTGACTATCGCGTTACACAGCTCTCCTCGCGGAGAAGTCGCCGTCGCGCTCACGAGATTAGAGGCTCTATTTCCGGAGCCCCACGACGTGTCACGCGCTTTTGCGCTCAGTGTATTTTATGCCAGACGCACATGTTCGTGTGTGCTTGCGAAACAAAGAAATTTATACGCGAGCACGTGAAATACCGAATGCAATTTACCGTAAATCTCGCCGACTTGTTTTTACCCGCGCGCTCGCGTTCTCGCGGCTGTGGAATATTTTTTTAGTAATGTGTGTATGCCCGTGTGTGTGTGTGTGCATGTGGCCATCGATGCAAACGAGTTAAACGAGATTATTTCTCACTTTTTTTTTGTTAGAGTGGAGATTTGAAACAATTGTATAGTGTGCGATGCAATTCGAAAAATGCACCGACGAGATATTTGTTAGTACGTGTGAATATCTCTTTTTTTTATCCGAGAGCGTTTATGATGCATTGTCTTGCTATTTCGCTGTCATTTTCGATATGGAATAACGCTGCTGGTATATTAGATTACACGTGAGGACAATAAAGTTCATTCCGTTGAAATGAAATGTGCATACGTCGTATTTCATTTGTATTTTTTGTCTCTTTTTGTAATTTAATTTACCAGTACCGTGCTTTTAACAAAAATTTATCTGTACATACAATCAAACTCTACATCTCGGATAAAAATTGTATTCAAAGTCATGTAAAAAACCAGCAGCAAAAAAAAAATATTTGATCCCGTCTGAACAATATATCCCCTCGAAAAAAAAGGAAAGAAAAAAATCAATAGGTGGCGCCCAATTTTTTCATGCACATCCAATAAATCAAGTTTCTCTCTCTCTCTCTTTCGTTTTTTTTTTCGTTCATGTCCACCATAACCGAGGAGAGAGGTATGTGGCATAGATAGGATCTCACTCAACGAGATATACAGACAAAAACTTGGACCACTCTCTGTCTCTCTCTCTCTCTCTCTCTCTCTCTCTCTCTCTCTCTCTCTCTCTCGCTGCTGTTTATCCCCGCTTCATAGTCCCGTGATTTTTCCGCAGCGAGGCTTTGTCGTGGCGCATCCGGTGAGCTCGGCACCGGAAGCAACATGGCTGACCCTCCCACCCTCAAAGTCTGATGAAATATTAACGGAAAGCCAGACTCGCATAACCGCATCCCTTTTTCCAGGGTTTGAAAGCAATATAGAGAGATGGCTAACAGACGCTTCCAGAGAAATTCCAAATCCACAGTTTAGATCAATACTTTCACATTTACACAGACAGCGCTCGTTTGTTTGCATGGATTTTTTTTTATTTATTTCGACAAATAAATGCACAGCTTCGTTGTATCGACAGTTTTTAGGCGATATTTTTTTTTTCGGTTCAAATCAATTCGGTTCAAATCAGCGTGCTTTATCGAATGAAAATAATCCGATAAACGGTGATCAAAATCTAAACAAAAGTATTTTTTTTAACGTGCAGTGTATGAGCATTGTTCGTCATGATCATTCCGACGGATTTTTTTTCCAGCAGTAAATAAAACGAATGCTTTGCCTTGCATTGTCCGAAAATGTTTGAAATAGCAGCAATGGCGCGATATTAATAGATATAGCGAACGAGCAGGCTATAACAAATCTGCAATCGCACTTCCGTTTGAGTAACAGCGATATCTCCTCGGGCACTCATCGAATTACCGTGGTGCGCGCACTCCCGGTATATAACGGGTCTGATTCTCTCTCTCTCTCTCTCATTGCTTGCTGAATAATTTGCAAGCTCTAAAACAGCCAGCAGATAGATGGAGGAGGATTGAATTCGCCTACTACTGTCTCAGTGTGCCACGGGACGTTTTTAGGACAACTCGGGTCACGATCGATTTTCCACCATCATCCCTCAGTATCCCTGCAGAACTGTCTGTATATATATATTATATCCTCTTGCTAGCGTAAATAAATAAGCGTCGTGCATTCGCGATAAACACTGAAGCACTGAGGATTTCAAATACGTCGAGTAGTTTCACGAAACAGAGTTTTCTCTCTCTCGCTCTCTATCTCTGTTTTATTTTCACTGCGCGACTGCAGAGTATTTATTTTCTTCGGGAGGATGAGAGAGAGAGAGAGAGAGAGAGAGACAGCAAAAAACAATGGTGGCAAATCGGCTTTCGCCGCAGGGACGTTTGTTTAGCTTCGACCTCCTTCGCCGATAAATAATTCGTGAATCGCAACCGCTCACGCGAACTCGTTTCTTCCCTTATCAAACGACTGTCCATTATTCTGCGGCTCGCGCGAGTGTCTAGTCGCTCCAGTTGCTCCCCTGGGACGTTCCAAGCTTCGACTGTGTGCGAGAACGAACGTTTCTTCGTTTTCTTTCGAAAATCTGGGTGAACGACTTGATACCAAGATTTATAAGAACATCAGATTTCTAAATTATTAAATTTCTAAATAAAAAATTAAAAAAGAAATTTTTTTATGAAATCTGAATATTCTATGAATAATTCTTTTTCGGGAATTCATTTTTTTCGAATAAAAAATTTAAAACATTTGAAATATGAAAATGACGTCGGAGCTTGCATAGAATACGTAACTACGGATATTTTCGCGCATTAGTCTTGAATTTTTAATTTCTGGAAAATGTTGGAGTCAGCTGAGTTATCAATTTCCATGACTCGGTTGATATTCTATTCGGAACTAGCATAACGAATATGTACAGACGAAGCGCTTTGAAGAGACAAGCTAATCAAAATTTCACGATTTTGGCAATTACACGAGGAAAACGGTTGGCGTACCATCTGAAAATTTCATCTGTCGGTATTTCCTAACTTGGCAGCGCAGAGCAACTGAAATTTCCATCTCGAAAGTTACGTACGTCGAGAGTACACGGTTTACCGCTTAAATATGAAATAAGTCGTCATCTTGGCTTTTCCGGCAAAATAATTGTGATCGCAGTGACGTCGCTCATTAAGGTTTATCGTATTTATTAACGTTGGCTGGCGTATAGTTTTTTGGGTCAAACGAGCCTGGAGAAATCGATTTGCCGTCTCTCTATCTCGCTCGTCGGTATACGACTTGTGTATATGTATACCCTGCCGAGCGCGCGGAGCTCAAGCGAAAAAGCGGAAAGGGATGAAAGGCCTGGCAGGCAGGCAGGCAGGCTAGGCAAGCCAGTCCGTCGCTGATTCAATATTCGTTTTTCTGCGGCGCGGCGTAACTTTCCATTTGCGTGCGCCCCGTCGTGTACATATTCATGCACCTATAACCATCTACCCACACACAGACGCCCGATTTTTTCGTTTTTCCTTTATCTGTCTCTTTGCCAAGCCTGACCTCCCTCCCTTCCTCTATCTCTCTCTAGCTCTATTTCGCTGTAAAATTCGTCATGCGCCGACTTGTATAATATGGACACACAGAGGAGACAGAGAAAGAGAAAGATATTTCGAAGTCTCGCGTGGTTGTACAATATCTCCGGATATTAAATTGAATATGTCTTGCGATTTGGGACACACGGAAATGTTTGTTTTTTCCAGCTCGGTAGGCCTGTTTTTTTTTTCGATTTTACTTTTTACAAAAAATACAGGTATTACATATGCGCTCATGCCAATTTACTATTTTATGAACCGATCGTACGACTGTTAATAATAACAGGTCGCGCGTGGTTCAGTGCATAAATTTGAATATTTCGATGACCGTGTCCGTATATATATTGTTAATATTATCGGATACAAGGACGTAATAATTCGAACATGAAACCCATTTCAATACGTAATAACCTTACCGATCGATAAGTCTGTATAAACGACCATTTACGTTTCCCAATTCTCGAGAGAGAGAGAGAGAGAAATGAGGCAGCAACAAAAAGTATGTTGTACAGCAGAGAGAAAGCCCGGTAAAATTCAAATAGCGAAGAAGAAAAAGAAAAAAAAAGGAACGAAGAGAAGTAGGCAAGTGTATAAATTAACATATTGATTGGCAATCATCACGAAAAAATGTAAATGTCGTAATTGAGCGCAGTATACAAGGGTGAGAGAGAGAGAGAGAGTATATAAAGTATGCATAGATTATCCCCTCGAAAACAGCTCACAGCTCATTTATTCGCAACGAAAGGCCTATACTCACACTTCAAAGTTGCGCGTAGACGGTATTTACAGCACTCGAAATGGCTAAAAACACGCGGGCGACACTCGAAATCTCTAGTCCGGCCCGTTGAAAATTTACATTAATCGTCATACGCTGCGCGAGCGCGCCGCGCACTCGCGAGTTAATTCGAAAAGTTTTAGGCGACGCAAGCGTCGGCGCGCGCGGTAACAAGTCCAATTTGCAATTTTGCAATTCCAATGGTCGCCGCGTGACCCTTAGCCAAATATGCAGATCCTGCGACGACGACGCGGCTTTCTATATGAAGCGTTGCGCGTCGAGCGCGTACATACTCTCTTATACATAGCTGCTTCGACATCATAGCGCGCGGCACCCACACGTCTTTCTCGCGTCAATATCTACGAAAGCTCTTGCGCGCTCACCGCGGCGCGAACCAACTTGAGTGCGTCGGTTATACCTGGACGTGCGACAGAATTTTCGCGCTGGATATACTCGCATGTAAATTTGTTGAGGCGCCTCATGGACACTTCAGCTTGCTGCTTTACGTTTCCATAATAATATTGAAATTTTAATGTTAGTCAATCTCCGTCAAGCTAAAC
The DNA here is from genome assembly GCA_035047105.1 of Galeopsomyia nigrocyanea. Classification (NCBI taxonomy): domain Eukaryota; kingdom Metazoa; phylum Arthropoda; class Insecta; order Hymenoptera; family Eulophidae; genus Galeopsomyia; species Galeopsomyia nigrocyanea. Next base: position 4,142,456 of record JAWWMK010000008.1, read on the forward strand.
TCGTTATAATTTACTCTCTGTCGAGAAATAACTTATTTAAATACGTCGAACGCAGCTTTTTCCATTCAATTAATATCGACTGCCATTAAAAATTATCAGTAGACTGTCTAGACATAATACTCTGAACAGAGATATAATAGCTGATGACCATGAAAAATTAACCTTATCTTTATTCACCAAATAAACCATATAATATTCAATTCGCGGCTACTACGGATGTCATGATTGTTAACAAGTAGTTGCAAGGGCTGGACGCGCACGTGTACGAAACACACAGGTCAGGAATTTAACGCCAACTCACGCATGCGGCCTTAAATGCAACGGAAACGCATTACGAGTGCCAAGGGGTGGTTGATGGCTACACACACACACATATATATATGCAGCGAGGGCAATTTGACGCGCGGCGGAGGCGGCCGATGGGAGTACATATAAACGTTGCGAGTGTGTTTGTGTGTGTGAGAGAGAGGGAGATGTTGCATATATAGGGGAAGAGAGAGAGAGAGAGAGAGAGAGAGAGAGAGAGAGGATGACGGTATAGCTGTGCGGGCTTCAAGAGAGCCATCGCAATTTGTAGGAACAAAGGTAATTATCGTGTATGCTGTTAGCCCCACAGCGGTAGCGCACCTTTCGTTCGTTCTCTCTCTCTCTCTCTCTCTCTCTCTCTCGCTCAGCTGCGGGCTTCACCTCGCAAGCGCAGGTTACAATACACCACCCCATTGCCTGTTTTGCTCTTGTTCTTCAGTTCAACGCGTATACAGACCAATTCCTCGCTGCCACTGCTGCTACTACTGCTTTCACTGCAAATAAATACTTAAGACTTTAAGTTCTTTCTCCCGTTGCCGTAAAGACTTTTTCGAAAAGTCTCTCTCGACTTCACTTTTTCTTCTTCGCCGGTAACGAACTCGAAATTCAATCGACGATTATGCAATCGGAGTAGATTTTTACGAATTACATTGATTAATTTACTGGAAGAAAAATAAATGTTTAAACGAACTGGCAATAGTATTGATGCAGTAATTATCTGAAGTTCGCAGGGTTATCTCTCACCTCTCTCACCCGCTTGCAGGGAGCAGACAGCTTAGCTTGCACGTGATTCGGCAAAACGCAAAACGTTGCGTTCTCTGTCTCTCTGTACTGGAAATGTTTGCGCCAGTTTCCGGACTGACGTCTCTAATAATGCGCATCGCACGCACGCACAGGCCGACGATCGTTATGGGCCATTACAAAGCTGTGCTATGCTTTTGCCGCCGCCGCTGCCACCGCGGTAGTATACAACAGAAACCAAACGGTGTATATAATATAAATGCAGGTGCAGCTCGCAACGGCAACTCGCGCGATTTGTATAATGGGCACTATTCCTGATTAGCCTCATTTTTCGACCTGATTGCGCAAGCACACACACACACACACACACACACACACACACACACACGCACGCGCTATGTACTGTATGCTTGATTGATCTCTTGGTGAACCTGGAAAGCCACGGTTCTCTGCGCTTCGCGCATTATTCAGGCGAACGCGAATTTTATGACGATATTTTTGCGAGGCTGCGAATTAAATAGCAGTCGACCTGGATTTTTGCGTGCGCGCGATGTAACTTGATTTTACTTACCGTGCAAATGGAGCAAGCCATCGGAAGATTGAACGTAAATATTTCAGCAGAATGCAAAATAAATATTCGTTCTATCATACGTTGGACTCTATTTTACTTTTTTTTTATATATTCTGTGGTATGGATTTTTTTTTCCCGCTTGCGAAACTGATTGTTAGGATGATTTTAAGCGACGAGTATATAAGTGGGTTATAATGATCTGTAATTTGTAGAACCATCTGAAGGTTGGAAAAGAGGTCGAATACTCTCAAGAAAGAGATAACAGTAAAAGTTGCTCCTCTTGTTTCGCCTACTAAATGGGATACGACGTGGCTTTTTTAAAAGTCCATCTCCTCCGAGCCAAAGTTCATTTCTCGCTCACTCTGCTTTCCTGGGATAAGAGAGAGAGAGGAAGAGCAAAAAAAAAAAGTCTTCAAGACCAGAGCGCGTCTTCGTGGGCGGGCCAGGGATCTCTGATGCCTCGAGGCTGTGTGTCTGTAGTATAAAGCAATTCTTATGAACTCGTACTATTTGCCAAATCGAAATGTTAAAAGTAATAGCTTGGTTCACCTCGTGTATGTATATATACAGGATGAGAGAGAGAGAGAGACAGAGAGAGAGAGAAGCGAGGAAAAGTAATAGGGCGGCATCGAATTCAGTTAAGGAGGGTTATAAATTGCGAGAGCCGCCGCTGCCGCCGCCGCCGCCGTCGCCAAAGTCCCTGCGGGCCGCAAAACTTTTCTTCCGCGCGTAATTCGAAACTCGCGTTGCCGGAAAGGAGCGCCCCTCGTACATCAAGCGTTCTCTCTCTCTCTCTCTCTCTCTCTCTACTTTTCCGTCGCTTCGCAAAACTACTCGACCTCGAGATTTTAGCCTTTTTGTCTGATTAAGATGATACACTATGGTTGACAAAAAAAAGTTGTCGTCGCCGTCGAAAAATCACGCGCGCGCGAAAATAAAGTTACTCTCTCTCTCTCTCTTCAGAAAGTCGTTTCGACAGCTTGTTTGCCCGACGCTCCTGGCGCATTCGCTATTGCGTAAACATTCAAGTGTTGTTTACGCCAGTTGTGGTTGCGGCTGCTATTGTTGGTTGAACGTAACGATGTTGTGTGTAAATATGACGAAACTTTACACGTTCTATAAAATTGAATTCGTGCAATTCGACGGTGTTCGACGTGTCAAAATAAAATTTAAAAAAAAGAAAGAAATTGATATTGTAAATATAGCGAACAATGATATGAGAGAAAAAGTTATCTATCGGACGAAGTGTCATTTTTCACGTCTGCTTTATTAAACGAAAAAGGAAATCGTCGCGCCCGCGCGAGCTCGGCGAGTCCTTGCAATCTTCCTTCCTAGAGTCGCACCAAATCGCCATATAAAAGTGACGGATGTAGTGAGAAAAACCATAAAAGCTATTCTCTCGGTGTCGGTCGGCAAAGAAAACTTTCCTATTCATTATCCATCACATCTGCGCACGACGTCGCGCCTCGATAAATCAGTCAAAGCGAAAATCATCGATTCTCGTACCTGAATGAAATGGCTACGCGGTGTCCTCATTGATTACTCTAATAACGTCACTATCTTTATGATAATACTCGCAGCAGCATCGTACTACTATTTTTTTTTCTTCTTACCTCTCTCGACTTTTTTTTTTTCTTTATTTCGCTCCATAATCGCGCAGTTAAGGAGATAAATATGACGTCAGCGACAGAAGCCATCGCCGCTAGGAGAAAAATTGCGCGCGCTTGTGCTTTTCTCTCTCTCTCTCACTCCAACCCAAGAATTCCTCGCCTCCGGCAGAATTAAAAGTTTTTGAGCGACGCACCACTTGTGAACTACTTTTTTTTTTTCTTTTTTCGTTGTTTTTTTCGCGTCTTTCTTTCCCCGTTCGTTAAACACGTTGCACGTTATTATATTTGCGACCGAGAGAAAAAAATGTCACTGAGAATTCCGTTTATTATATAAAGCCGTAATAACGCCGAGTGCGCGTGAATTACGAAAATTCATGATTTCATAATTGCCTCTGGGTTTTTATCAAAGACTCGCTCGCTCTTCGTGGTAATAGGATTTAATGCATAAATTTTGAAAAGACCTACTGGCTTCCCACGCACGTTATCAAAATAAACTCTTTCATTCCGTTGGAAAGAAAAGAGAGAGAGGGAGAGGGAGAGAGTAAAGTTTCACGCAAAATCATTGTCCAAAGCTTTACGGGAATTAAGTACGAAGGCCAATGAGCGAGCGAGCGAGCGCTTTGGCAAGGTCGCTTCCGTTGATTTATTTCCCTCCCGCGGTGCTGCTGCTGCTGCCACCCACTCGCCCGCTCGCCCGCTCGCTCGAGCAAGCGAATCCTAGCGAGCGCTTATACTTGCCCCCGAGAAAATGCATCCGGCGAGAGAGAGAGAGAGAGAGAGAGAGAGAGAGAGAGAGAGAGAGAGAGAGAGAGAGAGAGAGAGAGAGCTAGTCGCCGTGAAATTACCGGCTGCGAGAGATCCACTTCTGTCTCGCTTCTTGCAATTTTTTTTTTTTGCTCCTCTTCGTGGTATCGGTTATACGTCGCTTACTCGCATTTCCATATTCTTATTTCTTCTTTTTTCAAAGCTCAACGTCACAACTTAACGTTCGTTTTCTGAACAAATATTATCGCGGTTAGCATAACTTAAAATTTTCGAGTTCGATACTTTTTAAAATTTTTTCTTCAAACTTCCAATTACAAATAATACTTCAACAGATAAAAAACAGTGTAGAAAAATGATTTAAAATACGAATATTTCATTACTTCGAAGAAATTTTTCATTTCTAAGAAAGCTTGAAACATCTTTTCAAACTTCACCGCTAATTGATGGATTACGACAGTAGTCGTCGAAATTTCCGTCTTTTTCTTCCCACCGCAGCGCATTAAATTATTCCACTTATTCAGCCATTCTTTTAATCACAGTACCTACTCGACTCGGCTCGTCCGAGGCAAAAAAGACGAAGTGCTTGGGGTGGGTGCGCCGTCCGATCTTCACGGCAGATTAGACCTTCGAGAAAGTAGAATAAACGAAAAATATAGGCGGCGGAGACGAGAAGAGAGAAGCCCGAGGGATTAACATTGAGAGTCCTCAGGCGAGAAGAAGAAGTCGTCTTCTAATTGGATCGCGCGGCGCAATAAATTAAAGAATCGCGGCAAAACAAAGTCCGCCAGCCGAGAAAAATCTCAACGACTACTTCGTAATCGGATTTTCCGTTTATCTCGCTCGGTCTACCTACGTATGTATATATAAGCGCACTCACGTTTCGTATCTTGCACCGCTAACTCATAACTACGTCACATCCTGCAGGTAATTGAAAATGTTATCTCGTTGCGCGGGCGGAGGCATCCCTTGCCGTAGCACACGGGATAATTAACGAGCTTTCCCTTCCTCTTATTTTGGCGAGTGTGTGTGTGTACTATAGCATTCGATGGAAAATGAGCTTTGACTTTCCGCTTCGGGTTACAAACTATTGCTATGGCGAAAAGGTACGAAAGCGGTGGCTGGCTGGCTGGCTGGCTGCTGCTGCTGCATGGCCTATCGACCGTGTCGGAATCAATACTTTCGGCTCTGCTGCGGCGCGCTGGCGGCCGGCTGTCGTGTACCTTCGCCACTGCGAGGAAGAAGAAGAAAAAAAAAGAGAGAAGAGGAAGTGAGGAACGGCTGTGGAATTGTAAGCTCCGACGACGACGACGACGACGGTGAGCATGACGTTCCAGTCATTTCTTGGATTCTTCTTTTTCATTTCCGCCGTTGCTTCTCGGCGCGCAACGGGCTCTTGTTTTTCTGGTTGTCTTCCAAGTGTCAGCTCTGATTTACTTTTCATTCACCGTTGGATTTCGTCGGCTATATCACGTTGCAATTTTTTTTTTAGTTTCTACTTTGTGATGCAAGTTACAGCGAGGGATTATTTCTTAATGGAATTTATTTTTAATGAAAATTGATTTATCGAATGTTCTATGAAGCTTTATTTCATTTGGAGGAAACGGATTTAGTTGATCAAATCATCCGTTTTCTATTTTCAGAATCGATTTTTCGTTGCAAATTTGATTAATAGTGTCAATTTAAAACCAACGATTATCGGAGAGTGGAACATTAAAATGGTAGTCCTTCTTGAATCAAAGTTTTGATATGAAGCAAGCAAATCGAAAGTTAATTTAAATCCAATATCGAAAGAACTAAAATACTCGAACGGATAAATGTATAGTTAAGGTATAACGTTGAGCTTTAGCGAGCGAATCATGAGTAAGGTGTATCGGCGGCCATTGGACTCTATCGCCGAGGATAGAGCACATAAGAAATCGATTTCCAGGCCAGTATACTTCTGTCGGGGACAGTGACAAATGGAGGCCACCTTTCAGCGGGCTCTCGAAGCCGCCGCCGCCACTGCCGCTTGCCGAGCTACGCCCTCCACTTTCTTAGGTGTTCGCCGAGGTTCTCTACTTCCTCCATCTCCTCCTCCTCCTCCTCTTCTTATCTCCGCTACTCTGGCCTCTACACTATTAATTAGAGGCGAATTAATATCAGTCTCTATTTCGAAGGAGAGATTGCGAGCACGAGAGGAGGAGGAGACGAAAAAAAATTATTAACTTATCCGGAAAAAAAGCCATTTGTCTTCACTCTCGAAACTGAAAACAAATGACCCTCGAAAGAACTTTCGTTTGGCTTGAAACTTCGATGAGAATAGTTCGAGAGAGAGAGAAAAAAAGCGAACAACAACAGTCGGCTCTTTTTTCTTTTCAAAAAAGTTTTGATCTTCGAAAGACGAATTGAAATTCACGTTGGCAACGGGCGAGATATAGAAAGCCAAGCTGATCCTGCGTGCGTTATCGCACTTTGGTTGGGGGGGGGGGGGGGGGGTGGGGATAGTGCTGCTAATTCGTGCCCAAA
>JAWWMK010000008.1:4166283-4181288 GCA_035047105.1 Galeopsomyia nigrocyanea
GAGAGAGAGAGAGAGAGAGAGGGAGAGAGAGAGAGAGAGAGAGAGAGAGAGAGAGAGAGAGAGAGAGAGAGAGAGAGTATCGTGCGCCTCTAATTTCGCTTGGTTTTTACTCAGCGCGGGGGTATTGCGAGTGACAGCTGGCTGTTCATTATTCCGGGATTACGGAGACGACGACGAAGACGGTAAGATCACGACGACGACGACGACGACGGAGGAACAGCTGAGCGAAGCAGCCGCCTTGGCTAAATCCAATTCCTCTAGTAGAGCGACAACGCTGATGGCAACAACACCAAGCTACGCGCGCCGCACGGTCTAACCGAGCTTGATGCACTCTCTCTCTCTCTCGCTGCGCAATAGCTAAGTGCGCCAGACATGGCGCGCGCGCGCGCGCGTGTGTCAACGTCGAACGCGCCGCCGCGCCGCCCGGACTAACTTTCCGAGATAGCAAATTTATCCCTTATTAGGTTATCACGTTTGACGGTTTCTCTCGCACGCGTGTCGCCCCATGCCTTCCGCTTTAATTATTCAAAGGCTGAGTAAGCTGTTTTGATTCTAGACCAACTTGTGATTTATGCGCGCGAGCTCTGGCTAATCATCGTTGAACGAACATTCGCATATGCACGGATTGTAAATATAATGCCGAAATGAAAATGAACGTGAACGAAGAATTTACCGTCGGTAAGCTGTGATATATCTAAAAGAAAAATCGTATATACGCATAATAAATCCGTCTAGAAAATGCAAGCGCGCTTTTATACTTTCAATGCAAATGAATTTAAATTTAAAATTAATTCCCGTGGATTTGGCGCAGAGCGGCGCTCGCACACGCGCACACTTTGCAATTTGCCAGGACGCCAAGCATTAATTCCGCTCGCGCTCGCTAATTCACCTACTTTTCCATGATAAAGGTCAATGCATAACTCGTCGCGCGAATTCATCAGAGTAGGTCTGTGCAGCAGCGACGGCGCATTAAATATGACGAGATCTGTCAAAACGTCGTTGTTGAAATTTTCATCGGCGCGCAGTGCCGGAGCTTTTAATTAGTTTCAGCCGTGAATTTTACGACTGCGCCAAACCCCATTACCACCTACTTCGGGGTTTTCTCCTGCGTGCACGCAAGATAGTTTTAGCTGACAAAGCGTCTCCCTTCGTAAAGTGGAATCCCTGGAGCTTCTCCTACGCTAACCAACACATATACATACACTCACACGCACGCACATACATACACACACGTGTATGTGTATGCAGCTCGCTCCAATTTCTTATGCAGACTCGGTAATTAAACTGGGAGGATGGAGCCCGTTAACTAGCTTTACGACGTAATACTCTTTTTTTTCCTTTACTCTCCTGGCTTAAGTCGAGCTGAATTGTTATAATGAGCTTTATTTATTTTATGCAGAAAGAGCCGAGTCAAGATTAACTGACGGAATTTCGCTGACGAGAATAAGAATTTCCCTTGGAAGCATATTCTAAGAAAGGGGAGTTTCGTAACGTGCTCTTTCATTATTACTGTTTCTTCAAAGTCTCAATTATGTGCCGTTTTTTTTTATGAATAGTCGAGGATGATCACATTATGACTTTATCAAGGTGACATCATTTTTCACGGCACCGCTCCTCGAGGTTGAACAGAAAAAATAAACTGGAATTCCCTTTGGTAATTAATTGAAAAAAAAAGAAAGCCAGATTTGTTCATCGCATGTTCATTGAATAGCGCGTAGGGTGTACAACGCAATTACAGCGACCCTTTGGGCAGTCATGGAATATCACCATTTGCGTTGCGCGCGTACGACTTTTTGTTTTGTTTACGATGCGACATTGATCACACGCCGTTACTCTCTCTCTTGCGTGACCGAACTCTGTGTCACGTGCACTACACGCGTAAATACACAAATATACATATAGCCATCAGTCAAAAGTCAAATCAATGCGTAAATAGGAAAGGCTAATTTACCTTCTATGAAATTCAACACTCGCAATAAATTGACTAATATTATATACACTCTCAGAGAGATATTAAATTGACATAGTCATATAAGTGTTGTTAATTGACAGAATATAGTTTCGACGCGACATTTCACGTGCTGTACACGCGTCGTTTAATTAAACAGTTAACAAATTATATATCGTTAGGCTAGGAAACTATTTGCGCAGAAATAACCAATGTTCTATTTAAACGCGTTGTGTAGCTCTCGGCGGACTATACATAACGCAATTATTCCGAATGGGCCATGAAGCAATGCATGCATGCTGCTGTGTAAGCGCGCGGCTGCGGCGGCGGCTCTCGTGTATTTCGACGAGCCAAGGCCAGGGTTAGGACTTGACGTCTACTGAACTTGGATGACGCGCTCGCTTTAAGCTTATAAGATAATCGTCGTTGAGGGACGCGCTAGCTCGAGTTCGTGTGTACCCAATGTATATAGCACTCGAACGCGATCATTCATTTCTTTCTTTCGATTTGATTTGCATATATTTAATAGGTTTGCGCGAGCGTTTGGTACGATTTGCATGCGTACTCGTTAGAGACGTATACCTGTGGGTACTTGCATGCATCCCGAACGCGCGCAAAGTCCCCAGTGGCACTGGAGACCTTTTCGGTTGGCCTACTTTGTGTCGCGGATTTTGCATCCAATCAACTTGCAATGTCGTTATCGGCTTTTCTCTCTCTATCTCTCACACCTCCCCTGGAAAATTTAAATTCGATTCCGACCCCGTCGTTAAGTCGCCGATTTTTCCGCCGAGTCTTGCATCGCGGCAAAGCGCGTTTGTATGTAAATAATTGTATTTACATACCGACGCTCGCGCTCGCGCACGCAGAAATGCCGTATAACCGACAACCCTCCCGCAATCGATGCGAGTTAATATTGGAATCTGATGCTGCTGCTGCTGCTGCTGCTGCTACTGCCACTTGATGGCGGGTTTTATTGCAATGGCTTTATACTATCGAAAATCGGAAATCCAAGTATGACTTAGGGCTTTATTCGGAAATTTTTCGAGTGTGTATTTTCAAAAGAAAAAAAAAGCGTTCTTTTCAGTTCGATTCGTGTAAAGAGACCAAGTGCATAGAGCGAGATTGGAAATTTTGCTCAACTACCGGGCTTTTGTTGTCTGCTGGGATAAAATCCGAAAAGTCAATGACGTGGTAATCGAAAAAAGAAAAAAAAAAACGAAGAATAGAAGAAGACAACGAGTCGCGTAATAAGAGAGAAAGAAAAAAAAAGAAAAGCGTATGGCTGCACTCACTGGGAGATGAAGACGGAGCTATCAGTAACAGTCTGCGCAACCACAACCGTCTGCGGCTGCGAGCCAATTGATTCTGCTTGGCCCTTATCCGTTTTGTTCTATAGCTTTAGCTTCTTCTTCTTTTATTTTTTTAAAGTGCGCGCGCGCTTTTCTCGTTGAAAAAGAGAGTACACGCCGTGGTTCAATTGACGATACTTTCTTATTTGATTTCGACAAAATATGTATTCCTCGCTGTAACGAATAAATTTGATTTCGCGATTCTTTCCGAAAATATCGATATATCGAGCTCTTAACTTTATAATCCGCTGTTAGCCGATACTTCTGATAGAGAGCAAGTCATCAGCGAATCAATTATTCAACAGCGTGCTATGAATTTCAAATTGGACTGGAAACCATGTTTGCGGATTGGTGTTGGGGGTAGAACGAATTTGTATTGAATTCGAAATTGAAGAAGGCTACGTACAGTTGATCGCGTCGATTTCCAATGGAAAAATTCAACGAGTATTCGTAATTTGATATAACTTGACTGAATTTTTCAATAGAGAATTGCAGAGCGAGCAAATAGCAAAAATATATGTATGTGTATATGTCAACGAAAGAGCAATCGCACGCACTATGGTTGCGCGAGGGCAATTGAGCTTTCTCTCGCTCGTAAAAGCGATATGGCCGGGACATTAAGCTCGCGCGGCGACTCGCGATGGCTCAATCATTGGACTGCCACCGTCGCGTATAATTCTACAGACATCAGCAGTAGCAGCAGCAGCGTAGACGCTCAGCTCGTTGTATGTATGCATGCAGTCGCGATAAAATTACAGAAACCGATAGATAGAGAGAGATAGAGAGAGAGAGAGAGAGAGAGAGAGAGAGAGAGAGAGAGAGAGAGAGAGCGAGAGAGAGAGAGAGAGAAAGCTTAATCCACGTGGCTGAAGGGCTCGTAACTCATGATGCCGTTTTACGAGCGTCTACACTCAAACCGACACGCGCCGGCAATAACACGCGCGCAGCCTGCGTATACGACTACACACGTACAATCCTCAACGTCTTACACGCAGTATTGCAGTCGGCACGAATTCATTTGACACTTTAGTGCGAATAAATCGCCGGAGACGTCTGTAGGCGTTTTGTGGTTCTTGGTTTTCTTCCTTTCTTCGTGGATTCGATTAAACAATTTGCCTTTTCAATTTGTCCTTCGATGCTGCTACTCGTAAAAAAATGATAATTTTGACGAATACAATAGTTATTTTTGTTTACAGAATCCAATTGAAAAAGTACGTTAGAAAATGTAGTTTTATCCTTTTCTGTAATTACATTTGTACATTTTTAATCAAGAATTTCGTGTGGAAAAAAAAAAAGTAAATTACATTTTCAAAAAAACAGTCGTTGAAACAAGTTCAAGTAAACAATCGCATTTGGCCGAGTTGAATCCGGAAATTAAGTTCGAGCATTTCCTACCAACCGAGATGTAGCATTTAATTAGCCGCGCTAATTGCAAGAATTGGATTTAATTAACCTTCCACCCTTTTCCCCTCACTCCAAGCTCGTTACTTCACGAATATTCGAAACTCGGAACTCTCATCTGATTATCCCTGGCTATCCGCAAAAGTACTTTGATGAAAAAGGAAAAAAAAATGCAGCGCTTTGAAACAAAAATTGCGTATATATACGTACAACAAGGCGTGGATTCCCGATTACATAGCGCTACCGCCGCTGCTGCTGCTGCTGCTACAATTCCAAAAGAAAACTGATTAAACCCGACAAACAGAATTTAATAACAGCACTGAAAAGCAAAATTAAAAACGGATGTGTAAAACCGAAAAGAGTGTTAGCTGTCTTTTTCATCGCGGAAAAATTTTTCCGCGACAAAGCGATGCATTTTTTTTCTCTCTCTCTCTCTCCTTTTTCGTTCGCTCGGCAAAAGCGGCTTCTCGTTATTAAAATTAAATTGCATTATCAACGCATCGTGAACGCCGAAAATCCGTAGGGAGGGATTACGGGCTACGGCTCCCACTTTTTTTTTTACCCCCGTGGCGTTATTGTTTTCGGCCAAGAGACACGCGCGATTTATGCAATTAATTCTCTCATTTGTCGCGCGCTCGCTCGCGGCCCGTCGGATTTTATCGGCTATTGGCTTTTCATCGAGTTCCCTGTGCGCTTCTTTTGTACCCAAGCGTCACTGTACACATACATACACAGCGCACGTGGAATTGTCCGGTCGGAGCATACACTGTTGCGAATTATAATCGCTGTCACACAATGCAATATGTCATTTTACGAGCGTACTGACTTATTGCTTTTCATTATTGTATGCGATTCGAATCAAACGACCATTTTTTTTTCATTGATTATTGTTCATTGCTTTCGTGATTTTATAGTAATATAAATTTTGTGGATAAAACTTTTTTTTTAGAGATTACACGTTTAACAACGCCATTAAATTGTAATGAGATTGCTTTTAAATAAAAAATTTTGTAGTAACTTAGTTACTGTTTTTGACGTATTCTAAATAAACAACTTTTAAAACAAAATTGATAAGTTGAATTTATCTTATAATTTCAATCCGGAGAGTTGTAAAGTTGTTAATAAGTCGACCGAGCTTTCCTCGTTTCATCAAGTTAAAAGGAGATAGGCCAAAAGGTAGCCAAGAAGGAATAAATCCGAACTGGCTTAACAAGCAATTAAGGAGAAATGCGAAGATGCGCCTCTTCCGACTGCAGCTACTGCTACTTCTTCTATTTTTAAATGCTCTCAACTTATCTGAAACCATTAATTTCAAGTATTCGGCGTGATCATTAAAAATTCGAGCAACGGAAAGTTTCCGATGATGATTAAAAATGTACGAATATAATATCGATTTTTTGCGATGGCGAAATGCTCGGAGAATTGGAAATTCAGATCTGCACAAACCGAGCAACGATAAACAAACGTTTCTCGCGTTCAATTAATGCCAACAATTCCCTTTTGTGAAGCAGGTACTCACAATAACCCGGTTTCTCGAGCATCGTCGAGAAAGAGAGAGTGAGAGAGAGAGGACGAGAGCGAGAGAGAAGAGCGAAGTCGTGGATTAAGGAAGGAGCTTTGCTGCTGCTGCTGCTGAAATAGTGGAATAATAATATTCCGCGCGATTCCCATCGCGGCATTAGCGATTCCTTGAGCGAGTAATGAAGGAATTTAAATATTTTCGCGAGCGGCGCCGGACTTTTCCAAGTCAATTACCCGCAGCGCTCCGCCGCGCTGCGTATATAACTGGATTCGTTTTTCTTTCTCTGCGCTCGCTTTTCTTTTTCTCTCTTTTTTTTTCTTTCTCTCCTTCTCTCTCTCTCTCTCTCTCTCTCTCTCTCTCGCTCTTCCCATCGTATTCTTTCATTTTTCTCCTTTTCCCTTCTTTATTAAATCTGGTTGGATGCGAATATTACTGCGCGGCGTAAAATAATGTCAATGTTTCTTCGATATTAATGATATTCCGATGAAATATTTCCGATACGTTTAATGGAAAACGCAAACGCTAAATTGCGTCTTCGATCTGCGAGTTTCACAATAAAATACAATACGGCTTGAAGATTTCAATATTTTTATATCAGAATGAATTTAATTATTACTCTAAATTTACATAACTTTATCGTGGATAGAATCGATCTAAATTTAAAATTATAAACGAAATAAAAATTTGACCATTTATTGTTTTCTATTTTTTGTTACAGGTAAGCACTTACAACAGCCACTGTAGTTGACGTGACGTAAGTAATATCGATAAATATCCTGTTTTCGAAGTAAAATACTGCCAGTTCATCGTCGAAAGCTTTCACTTTCAATGTTTATTGAGAAAAGATTACCATCTCAGATATCTTGGTAATTATCGATGGCCAATTGAAAATCCATTCGTGCGAATAAAACGCCAATAATTCGAGTGGCCGTTTCCAATAGAATGTCTTCCCCTTTTTTCTTTCTTTCTTTCTTTCTCGTTCGAAACGCAGCCAGACTCGCTTTTCTCGAAGGAAGCTTGAGTTGGCTCCGGCAAGAATCGATACGTCACATCGCGAGTGGTCGGACACGCGATGGATATCACGTGATATGACGGCCTCGTATCCCATTGAGCCGACGATTAATATTTCAGCGGCAAATAGTCAGGGACGCGCGAGGGCACTCCCCGCGTGCCATACCCCCATCCCCCCTTCCGATATACCGATTGCACACGCGCGGCTAAACGTTAATTGCCTCATTGAATATGAAATGTACGCTGCTGCATCGGCCAACCGAGCGATCAATTGAAATTCGAGCATTAAGCCTTACCGAGAGAGCTTTTTTTCTCTCTCTCTCTTTTTCTCTTATGCACTCCAGACACGTTATGACTTTGATTTTCGTTTGCTCGTCGCTTTCCACCGGCCCTTGTTACAAAGTTGCTATTCGTTTTGTCATTACTTTTTATTCGTTATCCTCGAAGTAATGGGATAATTATTGAACTATATGATAAAAGTCGCAACGATTTAATCGTCACGTACGTGCCAAGTGCAATAATGTCAAGGGTTTTATTTTTTTCTTGTTCATCCGTGCTATCGCTATTTTTAAATTTCAGCGGATTTCCGAAATTATAGCAACTCGCGTGACAGTAGAGCCAGGCAAAGGTTGAGACAAGGGTGCAATTAATGTGAAAAACGTTCAGTTTTCTACTTGTCACCCATTAAATGTGCTGCGCGCACTCTTTGCAGTGGAGCAGAGCAAAAGAAAAGGTTAAATTGTCCCGACGGCTCGGTCCTCTTGTTCTTTGCTTTATGTTTCGCGACTTTTCGTTCGCGTCGTTAGCGCGGAAAAATGCTGAACTTCAATGTTTTACGTAGAACCGGTCGGAACAAATGAAAGGGCGGATATGAAAGGAGGATGAAAAAAAAAATTGTGTCTGTCTCTCTTTTCTGGGTGGAAAGAAGGTCATGCGATAATTACGTGATCTCTCGCAATGCAATTTAAAACTATTGTTATCGCATTGCCAGTAAAATCAAACAACTTTCCGAGGGAGGTCAAAATATTTTTTTTTTCTTTCGAAAAATTTTCAAATGCAATTTAATAATTCTCAACAGTTAAAAAAAATAAATATCGAAACGAAATTGCGTAACCGAATAACTGTATAAAATACATATTACAAATTTTCGAAACATTTGGCACAATTTCATCCGTGCGAAAATAAACGAGATAAAATGTCATTTTTAAAGATCGATTTACATTTGATTTTCGATGCCTGGTTTTGAATTCTCAACATTCGTCGAACCGAAATATGAATATTACATTTATTCAGAACTGCAGTCTATTGTTACGAAAATGCTCGTCCAAAAATATTGAATTTTTCAAATGGGGTTTCCGCTTCAAGTTCGACACGGCTCATAAAATAAAACATACAACTCCGCGAATGAATTGGATTCACGTTAAACGTTCGAATGTTAACCAAATATCAAACGAAAAAAAAAACATAAGCAATAAATTGATTTATCGCGATTAACCGATAAATACAGTGCGCATGATAATCAGTGTAAAACCATAAGTCATAGTTGAACCTGCTTTGAACATATACGTAGCCCACCCACATCGGATCCTCGCAAATATCGTGGGTTTAGAGGATGGAGTAACAAGGACGCACGATAGATAGCGCGGCGAGACAAAGTTCGCGCGACTTGGTGCGCGCTAATACGGGACGAAACTCCGAAAACCCCTCGATATATATATACACATAATATATATGTGTATGTGTGTGTGACTTCCGGTATGATTTTGTCTCGCCGCAACACATCCGGCGAAAGTTAGCTTTCCCCCCATCCTCCCAAAGTAGATATCACTGATTTAATTACCACTCCGGATGATGTTAACTGATTTTAACGCGATTAAGGATGCTGCGCGTAACGCGTTAACGCGCGCTATAGGTATATATTTGTATATATGTCGTTGCTATATGGGATTAAAGTTGACATGGCCCTGATGAATTGCCGATGCTCGAACGATGATTGATTAGGGGTTTTGCGGTTATAGAAAGTAATAATAACGGATCTATCTGCCTCTCTGTACTTAGTTATGCGCGGATATGATTGAATCGTTACAGTATTGCCTTATCAGTATTCATCATTTCCCAGTGGATTCCACGTATTCCAAATGTATATTCCCGTGTTATTTTGCTACGCGCATTATATTCGTTTGATCGATAAATTATTTCGCTTATCGTGATTTATTTCCAGCGAAAAATTCCTGCAGCAAAGCAAATATATGAGATATAAATTTCACGCTCAAATGCAAACGCACTAATATTCTTTCGATAATCGCGAATAAATAACTACACCAATCGGCATTCATCGTAGCGTGTGCATTATCAAACACAGTATCGCGATTATATAAAAAATTAGTCGTACGATACAAAACAAAATGCAAATATCATGGACTTTTTGATTCTGTCGTGGCTAGCGAAAAATGAACGAACACCAGTGTCCATTAAGGCTTTTGTTCGGGTAAATTATGCGCGTTGGAATAATTTTTTCACGCTCGATATTTACTGGCGGCAAATACGTTTGCTCGTGCGTGGACCAATCGATATAAATTCACGCGCAGAAAGCCTGCAGGTATGTGCGTACGTACTACTATGTGCGCGCGCGCGTGTGTATGTATGTGTGTGTGTGCGTGTCGAGTTTAGTTCGATCGGAAAGCGTGAGGCTCCGAGCGTTTGGCGTGGGCAATCGCACTGCAAAATGTAAATTCCGTATACTCGCTATATATACGGCAATAATTACTTCACTGCGAATTGTAATTACACCCGGCGCCGGATAATTGCGCTCGGCTTTGCCTTAGGCGCAGCGTCAATTTGCCAATTATTCGTTTAAAAACGCCTCTCCGCGATACAGTTTTTCTATCAAATAAAACAATTAACACGGAAGATTGTTTATTTAAAAATAAACATCAAGAGTAAACCTTAACCATGCCACCGTATAGGAGACAGGACGAAATTGCTGGATACAAAGCTAAATCGTGGAATCGCGCGTAATGACAATGTTCACGACGGCAGGCAGGCAGGCAGGCAGGCGAGCAAGCAAAGTGCGCATCGCAATAGCCCAAGTAGTCGATATTACAGCAATGGATCCTTTATACCGAACGTTGCGATTATGCATGATCGATTAGGTATTGCCTGGCTCTCTGGCCTGCCCCTTCGCTATAAAGCCTACTATGCTGGTTTTGTCTCTCGTTCCCCCCTCGATGCCTACTACACGCAGTGCGGTCGACGCGCAGTACTGTCTGCCGCGCTCGATTTCGACGGCCGCCAAGTTACCGCAAATTTCGCTGATGGCTGCAGGCCCTCTCGACGTTTAGAGCGCGTCTGCGGTGTTATATAGTCTCCATCCGTATACACATGCGCGATACACTGATGAAGTGCACAGTCGGATCATTCTTCGAACACCGCGCTCCCTCTCCCTCTCTATCTTTTTGTGGTTCAGTAATACGTATTGCTTTTAATTGAATTTCACTGGTAATTGCACGTGTCGTCCTACGTACGCATCGGAAAATCGTATTTCAAAGATCGGCGATTGGAGTTGATCACACCGCATTAAACAACTCGTCAATTAATATTGCCTGTACGCTCATAAATTTATCAGCGATCTTAGCATTTTACGGTTTATAAATCACTTGATAAAGTACTAGGTCGAAGTCATAAAATATTTACGATATAATTTTTCAACATACCGATCCGCGACGAGAAGCATCGCGCTATAAAAAAAAAAAGAAAACGAAGTATAAATAACCTGTAACTACGAGAGATAAAGCTCAACTATAAAATTATCAAAGTTTAATGTCGTGAGCTCGCTAATTCGGGCGGCTCGCGTGAAATGTCAAAGTAACTAATGAAGCCCAGAAGCCATTTTATTTTCACTCCGAAATAACGTCGGCCGGAAGATTAAAGCGCAGAGAGGAGAGGTGCTTATTCAAGACAACAATGAGGAGCCGTAATGAAGATTCTCCGTGGGCCATTTGCGTCTCTTGGCGATCGATATGCCGACGTCGTAAAGTTTAACGGCGACTACTCTCTCTCTCTCTCTCTCCTTCTCGATACACAAAAGTGCGCGCTGACGACGACGACGACGACGACGACGTGTCATTTGCCAACGAGTAATAGCCCTTGAGACGCTGCGTTGCCTGGTGGAGGGAGAGAAAAGCGTCGTCGTCGTTTGATTCTCTCTTCCTCCCTCCCTCCCTAATTGTCATGAATCCACCCTAATGAAGTGAACGACGACGGCAGTCTAGCCAAGCAATTACCAGCAAAGTCGACGACGCTAAAGAGCTTCAAGCTAGCATCTCTTGAATTTTAATCTATTCCAATTATTAAATTTCACTCGGCTATCTCGTTAACCACCTGATTGATTTTACTGTTTTTGTGCATCTTCACGTGGAAAAATATATGCAGATACGCGAATGATAAAGTTTGATTGGATTTTTGGTCGCTAATGAAAAACTATACCGAACGGTCGTATCAATTTTTATTTGGCAGGAGGAAATCAATTTCCTGTGTTAATTTTCGTTGTTCGATAGTTCACTTCGAAACAACTGATATAGATTTTATCGATACTCTGTCGATGAAATGTACGTTAAGGAATTGCACGATTCCATTATTCAACAAATATAATTTAGTCGTCTACTGTGCAAGGAAAGAGGGAAGAAAAATCGATTCAAATAAATCTGAGTGATTTGGACGAAGAATATCAGCTTTTGATAGGACGTTAATCAACGATGAATAAGTCAGTTAATCGAAAAATACTCGAAGGCTGAATAAGGTCTTTGTAAGCGCGCGGCGTCAGAGAGGAGAGAGCTCGCGCTCAAGAAAAAAGTTCGAAGCCATTCTCGCCTCAAAGCTCGCGCCGAAGAAAATGGCCTTAGCCTCATCCACTTATTTTTAGTTTATCATAGGGAATATCCGCGAGGCGAGCCGAGCGAGCGGACATTATGCAATTTGGCAAAGTCATTGAAGAGCACAGCGTACTTTATCACGCGATAAAGCTAAAGCAAAAGCGAAAAAAAAAAGTTGCTTGCGCCAGCGGATGAAAACTCGACGGACGCTTTGAAAAAAAAGAAGTGAACTTTTTCTTTTTTCCCTCTAGCCCACGAGTTATTTAATTACTCGCTCGAATCAACTGCTTTCTGTCTCTCTCGATGCGAGTACAAAATTGTTTTAGCCACGGTAGATGTATAGTGTTCGCGGAGAGGGAGTAGTAGCATTATAATGCGGCGAGTTTTCGTTTGACTTTATGCTTTGGCCGCGCTGCAAACTTGAGAGCGAGAGGGGGTCGTTGTTGCGCGCATGTGGCGCGTATTATTATTCCGGCGCTGTACTTGTCATTTTCTAACGATCAATATGTATTCATGAACTTTGACTTGGCCCTCGCGCGAGCGACGCACGTGTACGTTAACGGCCAACGATAAACAAAATAAGTGGGTCTAGACCCGATCAAATATGGACTCGATACTGTTCGGAAACTATATACCCCGCACCCGATCCTACGTGTATTGCACTCGACTTCTCCGATTATTTTAAAAATAACTTGCTCTTTTACTGTTACGATTCCAGCGAGCTTCCTCTACGTATGTTTATCGTGCACTTTTGCATAAAGGACAAACAAGGCATGGATATTGGCTGAGAATATTTCATTGCGATCTCGAGCGATACGGAGAATCTTATTTGCCATCTGCTACAGAATAGCAATGAAATTTGATTTAGATAAGTACAGTTTCTCGATTCTTTTGATGTAATAATACGCAATGCGATTACACATTACATTTCTCTATTTTCTCTCGATCGAAGAAAAAAAAACATGTTATATCGTTGAGCACTTCTCTTTCGCCGAATGAAATATTTCTTTGCTCGCGAAAAACCTCTCGAATTTACATGAAAAATTGGGTTATTAACAGAGGAAAACGCAAATGCAAGCCCATAAGCGCGCTAAGAGGTTAATCCAGCGGTTCGGGGTTTACATTCAATCAACATTTCGCGTTCAACTAATTGCCCCATTTTCCTATAACGTAAGCTAGGCGCTGGCGGGCGGTCCCGGAGAGCACGCTAATTACCCAGCGTATAATCTACAAGAGAGCCTCAAGTGTACACGCGCTCGCGCGGAAACTTTCGTGTGCACGCTGCTGTTGCTGCTGCTGCTGCTGCTGTGTTGCGAGAAACTATATAACGTCTCGAGCGAGCGAAGCCACGAAATTCGATAATTTTCGTGGAAAATATAAGCAGCTCGAGCTATTACACAAAATTTCTTAGCTCGATTAATTTTCACTTGCAACTCTCGGTGCGCCGCTAACATGCAACGACGTTGCAATTACCTTTACACAATGTACGTACAAGCATTTTTTTAAACGCGCTGCGGCGGGGTGTTATAATGCCGCGATCGCCTGATTCGAGGTACGCGTACAAATAAATTTAACGGCTCGCTACCCGTGCACACGCGCGCGCGACTTTATCCAACGCCATCCGACACATTCTTTCTTTGTTACACACAATATATAAGGCGAAGCTCGACGTGAAAAATTACATACTACCTGCGCTCGAGCGCTCGTTGCAAATTAAATAGGCTTATACATAATCATTTTTAAAGGCGCGCGTGCACAGCACGGCCAACTCGCGCAACGCTAAGTTGGCGCCGCTTTCGGGATAATATTTGCAATTGGCCTGCATGCTCGCCGTCAATATTTGCCATCGTTAGCGTTAATTCCTCAAAGCTCGCGCGAGTATTCAAATAAAAAAAATAGCGAACGTATACACACACTGCTGCCGCGCGTGAGAGGCAAAAGTTTATATACACGCGCGAATCGATGGCGCGCGGTGTATCAACTTTCGCGAGCGAAATGCAAATAGGAAGAGATACGCGCCGATGTGCGGCGCGCTATATAACGTCGTAAAATAACATCGCACCCCATAACGCTCTCGCGCAGAGTCAAATAGCCGCGAGACTTATCCCGCGACGCGACCGAGCGAGAGAGCAAAAGCGAGTTAGCTGTTATCTAGCGGCTATTTCCAACTAGCCAATTGTTAGTCTGTATGGCTTTGTTATTGGTCTTCGTATGTTTGACTTTCCATGTTTGGCTTTGCGCATTTTATTTTCCTTGGGTTTGATGACATTACGAAAGCTCGATTGAGTTTGCACAAACTTATCGATATTTGATTCAGACTATATTTCATGAAGGATCATGTGCATCGATCATTCGTCCAACACTACACTCGAACAAAAGTAACGTTATTACTAATTGGATCTACGGGAAATTTTTAATTACGAGCGTTGGATCTTTCAAAGATGATCTCATCAAGCTTAATCAACGAGCTCTCATGTCAGCGTACACATCTGCATCCACTCGTCGCAGTCGTCGTCGTCGTCGTTGTCGGAGTCTCTGCGCGAGCGTCAATATTGAACAAACAGGAGAGAGACGCTGCGCTGTGCGGCAGTGGGTCAGGTGATTGCATACAAATGACAAGGTGCGCGCTTTTCTCGTTAGGGAAAACGTCGCGTCGTCGTAAACCAGCGAACGAAGCGAGTAAAGGCAAAGTGGATGGCGCGCCAGTTGGCTCTCTCTCTCTCTCTCTCTCTCTCTCTCTCTCTCTCTCTCGTTCTGTCGTTGGCGTTTTATACGTATTTAATTAAGAGGATGATTTCGCGAATCGGAATTCTCAGTTCTAATTGTATTCGCTCTCTCTCTCTCTCTCTCTCTCTCTCTCTCTCTCTCTCTCTCTCTCTCTCTCTCTCTCTCTCTCTCTCTCT
>JAWWMK010000008.1:4181388-4197058 GCA_035047105.1 Galeopsomyia nigrocyanea
GATGCAATTTTATCATTAAAATCATAAGATATCGTTGATCGGGGACACGTGTCTTTTTTGACACAAAACAACACGTGCCCCGTTGGTCAAAAAACAAGTGTTTTTTTCAACCGGGAAGAAGCGTCAAAAGCTATGTGGGAAGTTAATCGACAGGAGTGAAGTTACAGAGTCCTTCGGAAGCTGCGCTGACCAATAAACCGACCTCAAATTTATACAGCGCTGGCTAAAATAAAGAGAAAAATGGTCGCGGGGTTTGCTTGCTTGTTCGAGGCTAAAAACAGCAAAGACGCCATAAAGCTCTCACAGAAGAGAGGAGAGAGCCTCTCGCGTAACGAGAATAATGCGTGTCCCGCAGCAAAGGCGAGTATCCGCCTCTATTACGCTCGAAATCCCAGTAGACGTAGACTCATCATCCTCCGAGCTGCTGCTGCTGATGCCGTTGCTCGTCTCTCTCTCTCTCTCTCTCCCTTTCCCTTCCTCTTCCTTCGCTCTTACTCGCTCGCAATCTACTCCGCAATTTATCTTGCGAATTGTCGGAATGTTAGAGGACTTGATGACACCGCATTAATCTTTTTAAGGGCCCCTCGAGAGCAGCAACAGAAGCAGTCACCGCGTGTCTTTTTACGCACCTTGAGAATCTTAGAAAACCAAAAGCACACCTTTGATTAGGGAAATGGAAAAGCGAAGAGCGGCGCCGACGAGTATTATCGACCCACCTGCACGCGACTTGCATTATAATTGAACGATTGGTGCGAGAGAGTGCGAAAGAGAAAGAGAGCGAGAGCGAGAGAGAGAAGGAGGAGGAGTACTTTGATGGAATTACCCGATAGTTTCGATTCGTTCGGCGAGTTTTCTCTCGTCGGCTCTCTCTCTCTCTCGCATCCTCTACACGTAACGCTCTTAGAGCAGCCGCAATGAGCTGAGAGGTGGGAATACTGCTGCTGATAGCCAATCTTGCAATAACATCCTGCCACCCACCCTCGACTTTATACCAAGGAAAATAAGGCTGCAGGGGAAAATTCGATGAAAATTGGACGAGGTTATACACGTTTGACGTGTTAATTTCAACGATTCCAACTCTGGCAAGATTTATGTTTACAATTCGAAGATTTGCTTTCAACGAAATAAAAAGAAATATCAATCAGTTGGTTCTCGAGGAGAGAGAGAGAGAGAGAGAGAGAGAGAGGGGGGGGGGGGGGGGGAGTGAAGAAAGAGGAATAAAAATGAGCAATGCTCGTTCGTACGTATTGCGAAACTTCTGGCGTCTGAAAATAAAAGCGCCTTGCCACGAAGTGACTTTTTATTCGCCGAGTCCGTAAATACGTACTACAAACCCAAATAAAGGACTTTCAAATGCATTTCATAAAAATACTCTATCGACTGAGACGAGCCAGCTCACCGCTGCTGCTGCTGCTACCGAGGCGAGAGTGCAATGGAAAAACTTTTCCTAGGCGATATATACAGGCGAAGAAAAAGTCGAGTCTGCATTTATACTGGCGCTCTAAGTAGCTCAAGAGAGAGAGAGAAAGAGAAAGAGGCAGACACTCGAAAGTACTCGATTATCCGCACGAACGTCGATAATCCTCATCGAATTGGGCGCGCGCTTGCGCGCAATAAAAGCGCGATAAAGGAAAATTTTCGCGAGCGATTTTTAAGCGACCGAAGGACGCGCGCTTGCTCAAGAGAGAGAGAGAGAGAGAGAGAGAACTTTTTCCTCTCTTTCTCTGTAAAATGCAAGGCGGACGCGATAAAACTTCGGTCAGTAAATCAGCGCGATGTCGAATGGAGCTGTAGCCTTGCTTGCAGACACACACACACGCGCGCGCGCGCTTATTTTATTGTTTCATAATAAAAGTTTGGCTGAAAGAACGTTTGACTTGGGGGAAGGAGGAGTAGCGCGGTCAGCTTGCGAATGACTTTTACGGTCTTACAAATATCTGCCGCTAAGTTTTCCTCGTTGGAAGAAGTGCGCATCCTCGTGCTGAATTGGCTTGCGTCTAGGAAGAAACTAAACGAAACTATTAAATTTCAATGAGCGCGGAGTTGTCGAGTTGGGCCGCGTCTCGCTGCGGAAAAATAAAATTTAACGAGGATTTATGGATATTTTTTCCTTCATCGAGGATTCGATTACTCAAGGCCATAGGTTCGCAGACTCCCCATCGTTGCCGTTGCCGACTTGGGTAAATATAGCGGTAGAGTAGAATGCACGAAAGTTTCCAAAGCGACGACGACGCTTCCACAACTATAACGTGCAGCGGCGGCGTTCGCGCGAGTAATTGCAAAATTGATTTCCTATTGTTGGCCGAGTTCACCGCACAATAGCTTGTTAATTCGCGCAAATCAATAACCTAGTTATCGATCGGCGAGCACGAGCGAGAGAGCGAGAGAAAAGCGATTGAATGATGGACGTTAACTAATTCACGAGAAGAAGAATTGCATGGCAAAGCGAGAATCAAGTGAATAACGGCTAATTTGACTGCATACGTGGAATTTCGTGCGGAAAAACCATCTGATTATCGGACAATTGCAATCGCGTTTCAATCATTGATTATCGTTTTGGCTACTTCGTGCGCGTTATATTTTCTAACAAATCAAATGACAACAATAACGATTACGTGATAGCTGGATTTTCAAATCTGCAAAATGACGAAAACGCGCTGATTGCGCATAAGCATCGAAATGTATACAAAGAACGAAATATTTGGAAGAGAGGCGAAGAAACTAGACGGGCATTGTAGTAATTGCAGCGTAAACATTTCCTCTCTCTCTCACTCTCTCCTGGCGCTCGCGCGCTGATTGCGAGAGACTCATTATTTCGGGGCGCGAGAAAGAGAGAGAGAAAGAGAGAGATAGACAGACAGAGAGAAAGCTCGCGTGGGGATATTAGGCGACGAAGACTACGCCACCCTCTATACCCTGATTAAGAGTGAGATCGTGGCGGCACCCTCGTTATTGCTCATAATCAAGAATCTACAATGGGAGTGTGCACGTTTTCTTTTTGCTGGATTTTGCGTTTGCTCCAGCTGATACTCCTATATTCGACTTTCCCTAATGAACGTTGAGTTTTATATATCAAAGTAGAAGGTTAGAATGAAAAATAAAGTCTGTTAATTCATCTTATCAGGTTTCAGCCGCGTAAAATTTCAAAGGAGATCTACACAGCCTCTCGGCCAATTCGATGATCGCGCGTCTATTTCTCGGCGCACTCTCTTAGATTAGGTTCGAGCAATTAAGCGATATCTCTCTCTCTCTCTCTCTCTCTCTCTCGAGTTGGATTCTCGCCTCTCTATCTTGATATCCGGCCGACTAAAGAAACGCGCGAGAGCAACTTCCCTTGCGTAGCGCGCGCAAACTTTGTTTCTCTTTCTCTCGCTCACTCCGTACTCGGCTACTTTCTTTTCTCTTTTAATTGCGAATAATTAGATTGCCAGACTATCCAGTTGAAAGATTGAAACTTTGAAAATTAGCGGTGTTGTTTTTTATTCCTTCTATCTCATTTCCCAAATTATCTCCGATCAATTTGATCTTTATAAGGATTTCAAATTTATCAACTTCCCTATTTTGTCCTCTTGGCAACTACTTTGCGAGATCGCGCGTACGTTTTTCAATCATTAGTCATTTCGGGGGTTCACGATCGCGAATATGAATTAGTGGTTGAATATTCACTCACCTTTGATTACATTTTGCGCGTCGAAACGATGAATTTAACGCATAGTCCTTTTTTTACAGACTTCATCGTTTCTTTTTCGATTTTTCCGTATGAAAGCCGTCGCTCGATGTGATGTATATCTTGTATTTTCTTTTGCTTGCGCTTTTGTACCTCATCACCATGCTGCAGGCGAATGGAATGAAATGCGCCAGATTAAAGTGGATTCGCCGCAATTGGCGCTTATCGTTATTTCTGAAAGCTTCATAAGCCCTAGCGCGCAGGCTGTCGTTTCTCCCGCGAGGAATTAGGACAATTAACGCTCTATCGATTTTCCTTCGTTGCTTCCTTTTTCACGTCATTGACGTAATTCTGCACATTTGCGGCATTCTGAAAAGGGAATTTACGTTTCAATGCAATCCTTTCGCTTTATTCAAAATCGACATAAATGCGGCGCTTTATACATGAACTTCAGTAATACTTTACATTCAAATTAATCTTTTTGAATACTGTTGAAAACCACGTTCTTCTATTATTTAAAGCGCTCGTTTTATAATATGAATAAAATGCATGCTCACCCGTTCGAAGCATAAAATAAATGGTAAAATTCATGGAAATCCATAGTAAATTTAAAGGTGCACTAATTGACCTTATTACCATACATAAAGAATCCTTAATGTCGACGAGAGAGCTCTTCGATCGATATTATAATGCAACAGCTGCGTGGAAATACACCTTTGGCCCGCCCAAGTCCTCCGCTGTCCATTAATGAAATTGGATAGTAAAACCCTAACGAGAGAGCGCTTTTCCCAACCGCGAAATCCCGCGAAAAAAAAAAGAAAAAAAAAAGAAAAAGAAACGAAAGAGAACGAAATCCCGGCACTTTCAATTCTCTTTATCTCTTGCCTCCCTCGTCGGTGAAGCTGCGCACACAGCTATACCACATCTTACTCAACGTAGAGAGCGCGACCCGCATAATCTTCGGACTACGCGTAACCCTTAATCTGAGCGCCAGGCGACTCTGGCCGCTGAAAAGTACAAAAGCTCCGTGGCCACCGCACCGCGAGCATACCCAACGAGCAAAGTGCAGTTTGTAGTTGCGCATATCTTGCGCGCACGTGCGCGCGCTCAGCTACCGACCCAGCTAGCTACGTCAGTATATAGCCAGATTTCGAACTTGCGCTCGTAAAGCTGCCCCGTCGCTATAACTCGCCCAGCTCGTGTCTCCGACGATTTTGCGAGAGATACCTAATGTGCTTCAGGGACAACGTTTCTGCGTTTGTCTGGATTATCGATTTATACTTGCTGCATTTCGATTTTGCTTCGAATACTCGAATATTAAATCATATTTGGATTCATCGTTATTCGTATTTTAGTTAATTGAATGCAGAAAAAAAATGCTAAAACTCATAACGATAAACTTTTACGGTATGATTATGAGAATTAATAGTCGTCGTAAAAATGCAGAGCCTGATCGGCCACTCAAAATAATGTCCGCGTATCCGCGCGGCTATCCTCCTGGAAAATAAAGTTTAATTAGGATATAAATATCAGGCGATGCATAAGGACAGTTTGCTATCGAGTTTCAATGTATATTCGGAGTCAGATACACACCATTGAGAGTAAGAAGTCCTCCGCTTTGGCGCGCGCGCGATGCCATATTCGAGAATGGAAACTGGGCCAAACTCGGATCAAACTACTTACCGTTTTTTTTTCTTTCATTCACCGAGCTTCTCGCCGCTATCGGGAATTCGAATTAACAGCTTGGCTCAGTTCGACCGATAATCCACGAAAATCAAGCAGGGCGAAGCCGCACGACATGGACCTTCGATAATGGACGGATTGAGAGGAAGCTCTTTGACTTGAGGATTTTATCTCTTAATATGGCGGAAAACGTCTTCTTTTTACCTTTCAAAAGATTACTCTGCGCTTCTTCAACATTATAACAGGCACAGAATGTTTTTTTGCACTATAAATGCTGGTCTTTTTTATCGCCACCAAGCTCAATGAAAAAGCATCTGAAGTTAGAATTTTTCATAATATTCTGGAGCCAAACCTCCTGACAATATTAAAAGTCACTTTATCAAAACTGATGTGCGGCGTAAATTAAAAATCGGTAATGCAGCCGCTACGGAGTTCTCGATATCTTCGAAAAGTTACGACGTAAAATCGATATCCTCATCGATAAATAACTCGTTGCGCGCACGGTACATATACGAGTAACGACTGCGCTCGTGCGCGCTTATAAGGAAATAGCTATATACCGAAATAGAACGCCTCATAATTCTTGGAAAATCGCGCGAAGGTGTAAAAATAGTGGGGCTCTCGCCCGTGACAGTAAAATCAATCCAGCTTGCAGCTGCACACAGCTGGCTGTTCATCAATGTTAACAAAGCCGTATAACATTGAATAAGAAATGAGCAGCAGTAGGAAGCTCGAGGCAAAACGAGTGTAAGCCGGAGCTGTGTAAGAACCAGGCAGGGCTGGTTTATTCATTCGTGGTGGCAAGCGTGATGCACGGGTTTTCAGGCCAGCCATTAAGTAGTGATGGTCTCGCGCTTGCGCTCGCAGAACCGCAGCGCAGACTCTGCGGTCGTCGCAGTAAATCAACAAGTTGATATCCACTTCTCAGCTCTTCCTCGCGCGCGCACCTGGAAATATGCGCATCATCAGCAACGTTATAATGTCGATTGCGCCAACTTTTACCACTCGCCAAGAAGATGAGCTTTCATATTTCATGTCACGCTCGAGAGAAGGAGAGAGAGAGAGAGAGAGAGAGAGAGAGAGAGAGAGAGAGAGAGATCTCAGATGATTTGTCGGAACAAACAGCTTTCGTACTACTGCCGATACTTGGGTGTGTATTCGAGAGGGCAGTTAATTGTGAAGCACGATAATAATGGGAAAGTTATTTATTAGTGGCGATCGAGGGAATTTCATATGAAATATCTTGACGTTCGCGATACATTGGGATTTGGTAAGACAATACGACATGTACATTTAGCCTAAGTAACGCGATAATAATTCTTCGCCCCCTCTCCATTACTCCATGTGCAGCAATTTCACGCGCGTTTCATCGTGCTTAAAAGATTAAGCGCGCTATATACGCTATACGTATAAATCAGTTTTACCTGCAACAACATTATTTGGAATTAACGTTGAGAGAGAGAGAGAGAGAGAGAGCGAGAGAGAGAGAGAGAGAGAAAGGGAGAAGTGGGGGACACGAAACAACACAGTTTTACCGGCTGACACGTCCACTTGTGGCTGGTTATCGCTCTTGGCTGTGCATTAAGTCTCGCTATGACAGTCAACAATCGGCTTACCCGATCCAAAGGCCACCCACCACCACCACCAACACCGGCGCGTCGTCGATTAGCCGAAAGACAAACAGCCGCGGATCCCGAAACACAAATATACCCCATCTCGCCATCCGCCAGCGGCTAGCAAGATACGGGCACCACCGTCGACCACTTTCAAAGCCGATAAATAACAGCAACCTCCACTTCTACTTTCTTTTCTTTTTTTTTTGCTTCTGTTGCGCGACTTTTCCAGCAGCAAGGTGTTTTTTTTTCGCCTTCTTCCGTCCGCCATCCCGGGAGAGTTCTCTACCTAAGAGGATTAATTTGTCGATGGAGAGAATTGAGAGGCGGCTGTAACGAATTTCAATCTGCGGCCTAGTTTATCAAGTACCTGCTAGCTATCGATCGACCTGGAGTTTGAATGAAAATTAGTTCGGTAACGGCGAGAGCAACGTTCGTGTTTTTCTTTTTTGCTTGCGAGTTTTCAAGTCTGAAAAAGAAACATTTTGCAGCCGAACTAGAAACAACACTGTAGGTTTGATTAATTTTTACTTTAAAGTGAATAATAGAAGAAAAATTGGCATATCCCAGAGTAGTACGAATGTCTTTCAGCGAGACATCAATCGTTTATGAAAAAGAAGCGGCTGAGAGAGGAAAAAAAAAGCGCAAGAGAGTAAGTCGCGAGAGACTACAGCCTTGGGGTAGTAACGCGATCGGACGTTTATTGGCCACTAACTTCCTGTCTCGCGAAGCTCGCGCGAGTCTGACCGATAATAACTGTTACTACTGGCGCTTTACGACGCCGACTTAAAACTTCTTCGCGTGTACGGTGGCGCCTTATACGAGACTCGACCAATTCAACGTTACTACCTTCACCGACCGACGACGACGACGACGACGACGACGACGACGATGTCAATGTCCTCGGCGGCCTGTGTGCCTCTGTGTTTCTTTCATTACAACTGTCGAACACTATCTACTTCGCCTCGGCCGTTGTTTTTCAAAACTTTGCCGTGCAACTTGCCTGAATTTTACAAGGTTCCTTAGTAATTGAAGCGTTCAAAGCAATTAATTGTTAATTCGCCCGAGCAAAGTTTCAGTTCGTTCGCTCTACTTGCGTACTATTATAAGCGGCTAAACATCAAACTCTTGATCCTCTTGAATTCTTAATTAATTTCTCGATTTAACGAGTG
This sequence comes from Galeopsomyia nigrocyanea, assembly GCA_035047105.1. Taxonomy (NCBI): domain Eukaryota; kingdom Metazoa; phylum Arthropoda; class Insecta; order Hymenoptera; family Eulophidae; genus Galeopsomyia; species Galeopsomyia nigrocyanea. The sequence goes on from JAWWMK010000008.1 coordinate 4,189,524, forward strand.
TTTAATTATTTCAACGGGATCCTCTACTTCTTTCATAAAGAAAAAATAAAAATTCTTGGGAAACAGAACGGATGAAAGTAGCGACAGTAGAGTCAAATAAAAAAAAAGTGCATTCTCAGCGGGCGAGGAAAGTCGTCTTTGTCTTCCCGCATTCTTCTCCGTTTCCGCTCGAAACTTTAGCTAAACAGAATTAAAAAAAAAAGAAGAAAAGAATAACTTGACTTCAGTAGCAGTAGGTGAATTGTAATTTTGATTTGTTTTTCTTTCACTTGCCGACTGCTCGCCGTTGAATAAGATAGCGCACTAGCTGTAACATTTATACGCGCGGAACGATATTTAACGAGGAATTACCGGGAGAAGAGTAAGCCGAGCTTTTCCCGCATTATCTCGCGCGCGCGAGCGCTGACTCAGTTTCACTGGTAATCCGGCACTATTCTCTAGCGAAACGGAACTCGAAACTATCCGAGAGCGCCGCCTCTCTTCTTCTTAATTCCTTGCAGTTGCGTTTTTGTAAGTACTCAGCGGTTCTTTTAGTTTCCCTTTTCTTTTTTTGTCCTCGGAAGCTAGAGGAACGAGCGTTAACCGACGAATGAGAGATTAATTGAAGATGGTCGGTGCTGCGTTATCAGACTACACTGCTTGTCCGACTAGCTTGATTCCCTGAGTAATAGGCAATTTATGCTAAACCGACAAATGACCAATTGTCGCGATGGATTAAATTTAGTACTGGGCCGCGCCATTTAAATTTTAATCCAGCTTTGTATAACTTTATCCAGTCTATATGCATAAAAATAAGCACGAGATAAATTTCAGTTATAATTCACGTACGTGAACACAAAAAAAACCTTCATCTCGTAGAAATAGTTTGCGGAAAAGCACATCATCATGAAAATACTTAGCCCAGTTTTTTGTCAAAAGAAACAAAAAAATTTAATGTTTTTATAAAACTTGTAACTCGAGCAAGGTACACACGGAGCGCGTAAAAGTTGAAAATAGAACAATTTCATTCTTGTGTGCGGCGTACATACAACGTGGCAGCGCAAGTGTAATATCGCTTGCGCGTTCTTTTGTCGCGCGCGCGAAAGAGAACGAAAAAAAAGGGAGGGACAGAAAAGAGCAAAGCCAAGCGAAAAAGCGGCACAAAAAAACTCACAGCACACACGCACACAGAGCGAAGCCAGGCGCGCGCATTACGTTCGTGCGACAAGCAGTATCCATTTGCGAGTTTGAAATCGCGCTGAGGACACCTTCAGAGGGAACCTTTTTAACACTTTAAATGAACGCCTCTCCCTCTCTCTGTGTGTACGTTGAAACGTGAGCATGGGTATATACCGTGTACCTTTTAAATGTTGACACGCGTGCGGCCATTATGCTCGATGACGCGTATAAGCTGCGTCAGAGAAAAGCGCGTCTCAAGGACGAGAAAGAGAGAGAAAATTTTTTTGCTGCTACTACGCGAGCGAGGTACAAAAAAAAACGGGCACTTTGCGAATGGACGGTGTCAAGTGCCGAAGGGGGTGGGAGTGTGGAAGAGAACTACTTTTTTTTTCTCCTTGCTCGCTCGCGCTCTTTCACGTGTATGAAGAGAGGATAATGAGGCAGTGAATTACGGAAAATAGGCTGCTGCAAAAGAGTGAGAGAGAGGCGTGAGACTCGTATACGCGACGTCCTCGTTAGCTCGTATTGTTTCATTATCATTACTTTTTTTTCACGCCCCGTAAGCACGTGTGCCATTCAATGTTAATACAATTCAACAAAAGGACTCGGGTAAACAATCCAGTGAAGATTGTGAATAAAGTTCAAGTTCAGTTTTTACTCGTACACGCGTAGAGTGAACATTATTTTTCGGAATATTACGTGCTGAATATTGTTGAGAATATGTCGATGAAACTTTCGTCGTAAAAAGAAGGCAAAATTCTCATAACAATCTTTCACGCTTACGAAGATTAAAAAAAAGAGAGAGAACTATATTCGGTTATGCCAGTCATATGTTTTATACGCTCGAGCAAGAGAGAAAGAGAGAGAGAAAGAGCGAGTAACTGCTGGCGGAGCAGGTCTCACTTCTTCATCTCCCTCGGCGCGTAGCCTCTTCGATCGTTTACGGTGTTATTGAAAAACAATTTTCCTTCAAACCTTACCCATAGACCGCGCGCGTCGTTTAAGCGTCGAACTAAAAACTCGCTTCTTTCACTTTTATTGCCAATGAGCACATCTGTCGTCCAACTCTCTGGCTCCTTATAAAAAAAAGAAAGAAGGAAGTGAGGGGTGACGCTGAGTCTGCAGTTTTCTTCTATCGCACGCGAAAAACTAACGCCTTCCGATCGAGGCTCTGAATATATATATTCTCTTATGAAAATTTCGAATGGGTAAGGGACGCCGCGCGTGAAATTTATTAAGATCCTCGCCGCCGTTGTGGCTATGATCGTAATATACTTTTCCTTTCTCTTTCTTGCAATTTTATCTTATTTTTCTCGATGTTGAATCTTTAAAGCGAGTCTCACACTTACGCGTGAGCATTTGTAATTCATCTGAAAGTTATTAAACGTTTCAAGATGACACAGAAAAATACACAAAATATATTGGCGTTAAAAAAATCAAACGAAAGCTCTGCTAAAGAAATATTATTTTAAATCAAAGGCAAGTCAATCATTGTTAAAGAAAAAAAAAGAGTCTGGTCGACGCATTAATCGGAAATCAATCGAGCGCAACGACGGCAGCGGCAGCTCGGGTGGGAGGGGGAGGCAGGTCGTTAGCGTGACAAAACACAGCGCAACGGCTGGCCCTGCGATACATTTTGCCGAACTACTACAACTACCACTATAGTATATATATACGATACAGCTATACAACCAACGACGTAGCAGCAGCAGCAGCGCTAGCCTAGGAAATCGGAATATCATTTGCGTCCGGCTTGGCCACTGCCACCGCCGCGCTGCCGCGCAGATGTAATTTGTACGGTGCAGCGGCGCGTAGACGTGAGCGCATTAATTCCGCGCGATGTATCGCCCCGAGCACGCGTCATTTGCTTGGAAAGGCGGTAAAACGCGCGCGCTGGGCTTTCGTCGCGCCGACCCTTGCTTGCCCCACCTATCGCCACGATAAATTCTCTCGCGTATATAACTTTCGGTCGGCCTTACCCTCCGAAAGAGCAAAAAAAAAATCAAGCCAAGCTGTTCGTAATATCGGCCCTGCCTGCGTCTGGGATTTCGACTTCATTATGACGTTTTGGATCAAATCAAGTGTAATTTCTCATGCTTATTACATGTATCCTGCATAAGGCGAAAAATGGACCCGATTTTTCATCTCGATATTGCCATACTTCTCGGTTTCGTGATATGGCTGACCTAAAACGTATGTTACTACTAGTTGCTAGAGTTACATTGTTGATTTCACGTACTCATCTTCGTGCAATTCCGTCAGCAGAAACATTATTTATATTCTTCAAAACTTTTGAGGTACTTTGTTGCAGATTTTTCAAAAATCAAATTTTTAATTATCGAATAATTAACAGTCTGTCATTGATCGTGCTAGTAGCAACTCACAGCAGCTCATTTGTACCGTAATACGCTATACGAAGGAGTTCGTCGATAAGAACAATTATTGGCTTCATAGCAGGCTGCACATAAGGGGCTGAGCATGATATTGCGCACAAGGACCTATTAAGGAAAAGCCCTGCAGGATTGGGAGAGAACCTGCTTAATAGACCGCGGCGGCAACTAGTTTAGTGTTACAACGAGTCGAGTTGCTACCAAAGCAGTAGCAGCAACAGCAGCTCTGTCCTCTATATAGCTGACTGGCAGAGAGACTACTATAAATTACGTAAATGAAGTAAGTCTTCTCTTCTCTCTTGGCTGCGCTCGAACGGACGTCTTGGCAAGTTTGTAACTTGATCATTACGGGACCCAGGAGCAAGCAGCAGTAGCGCTTGCATCGGTGCGTGTAGCCTCGACCTAACGAGTATACTCGCTTTTGCCAGTACTTTCAATGTTACAAGATACATTTTTTTACCTTAATTGCAAGAAACTTTAATATGAGATTTGAAGGTAATCTTTTTGCGAGAACTGCAGGGTTAACAGTTTTCTTTTATTTTGTGCTCGAGTTTTCTTTGGTACGTAAAAATTGCGGGTCAGCAGTTTTTACACGCGACGACCCTTCTTGCTACTTAAAAAAGTGCCCTGAAAAAAAGGCAAACATTTAAATTCCATAATGTTCATCTCGACCTAAGCCTAGCTTTTTTCTCTCTCTCTCTCTCTCTCTCTCTCTCTCTCTTCTTTCTCGGTCTCTCTCTCCCTCGTGGGAGTTATACGAGGTGGCTTGCTCCTTTGGTCGCGTCGTACTTAATTACGACGCGAGTCGCCGCGTACTAACTCGCTGCCGTTATCTCGGGCGTCATCGTGCCTGTGGATTCATAACTCCCGTGAGCGCTGGATAACTCGTGCCGCCGCGACCCCAGAGCAAGAAAGACAGACTGAGGTAGAGAGAGATAGATAGATATGATGGCCGAGATACGAGCGCCCACAGCCTTGCCAGACAAGATTAAAATCATCTTGGAAAAGCTATGGAAAGTTTTTAATAACTCTTGATTTTTGATTGAGTTATGCTACTATGCTTCTTTCAGAGCTTACTCGACTGAAAATAGAAGAAATTTCTCGCAATATTATTAGTCTGTTGCTTCCAAGAAAATCGACAGAATTTTTCTTTCTTAATATTTTATGATTAAAACATCTACCATTGAAATGATGAAAAAAAAACGCAGATTATAAATGTCAATCTTTTCTTTCTGTTTCAGGTTTTGGCTTCGTCACGTTTCAAAGCGAAGACGTCGTCGATAAAGTGTGTGAAATCCATTTCCACGAGATCAACAACAAAATGGTAAGCAGTCGCACATAGGCCAGTCTCCGTGTGCGTATATACACAATTCGCTGGCTGCGAGGGGTCCGCGCGTTTAGCTTGTTCTTTACGAGACCCTACGGTCAGAATTAATTTCCCGTATAATCGAGGAGCCTTGGAGCCACGATGGCGAACACTTGCGCGCGCGCCTCGCTTGTACATGTATACGTTTCGGACGTGATTATTTGTATTTGGCACACACCGCGACGAACATCCCGCCTGCGTGCGGCGTTCGTGGCCATATCATCGGTATTTGTATACGACGCAAGCTTAATATGCGCACACAGACGTGCATACCGTTTAATGAGTAGTAATCGGTGCTATTTGTTGAAGTTGCCAGCGCGAATTATCGTTCAAGTAGTGTAACGACAAAATAGTCAGACATACTGTCTTTTGCATGAAAACGCGGATAAAATTATAATATATTTGATCGAGGATATGTGTATGATATTGGTTTTGCTCATGTGCATTGCAGGTTGAGTGCAAGAAAGCGCAGCCAAAGGAAGTGATGCTACCAGCGAACCTGGCGAAGACGCGGGCAGCCGGCCGAGGTGCTTACGGTGAGTTGGTGATGGTCGCCCAGCCCCCCACAGCGACAGCCGCCGCGTCTTACCGCTACGCGCCGTATCCCATGCCCCCGAACGCAGCGGCGGCCGCGGCCCACGCAGCCGCGGCCGCTGCAGCCGCCACCACTTCCCATCACCATCCGGCCGCCGCAGCCGCGCTGCTCGCCCCGACTCTCGTTAGCAGCAGCCAGCCGTCAGCCGCCTCCTCGTCTTCGGCCGTCGCGGCGGCGGCGGCCAGCTATCAGTACGCCGTGGCGGCCGCCGCCGCCCAGCCCAACGCCGCCGCGGCCCAGGCCGTCTACGATGTCAAGCGGGCCTTAGCCGCCGCGGCTGCCGCAGCGGCCTACAGGCCCCATCCGGGCGCCGCTGCCGCGGCCGCGGCCTCCAGGGCCGCCAGCTTGTCTTACTCCATGAGTGATCTGTTGGGCGTTCAGGGCCTCGACATGGGCGCCGTTTATCATCCGCTTGGTCATACCATTGGCCTATGACCGACGACTATTCTTACGCCTCTGTCGAGGCCCCAATAAACAAATTATTGTCTATAATTTTTCGTCTTTCGTTCATTGGACTCGATCGAGTTGATCTTAATGGTTAGCTCGAGATTCTCTGGAATATTAGTCACGCGATTGTACTTGTAGCAAATTTTTTACGAAAATCTAGAATTCAGTATTTGCAAGTTTTTTGAACGTGTATTGAAAATAACAAGATTATTACAATCAGTATTTACAGCCTTTGAAACAATTTTGGTACAACGAAAAATTTCTTGTGATTTACTCTAATGTGCCACTTAGTAGTTGTAGTTGAATATTTCAGAAGATTTAATGAATAAATATACAAAACAACAATTTTTCGTTGAATAAAAGGATGTGCCAAATGACAATGTAGTAGAATACAATTTTACAGATGAAATATAATTTGTTAAACATTACTGTAGTGAGAAAAGTTCGTTGATAATTGAGAAAGTGAGATGCGTTCAATCAGTATTAAAGAAAAAGAAATTAGTATTAACATATCAAAAAGTGCAATCATATAGCGTAGTTATAAAATTGGATTTGAGGTGGTAAATCAAAATCTGATTTTTTAAGGAAAGACTGCGACGAAAAGCTCAGTTTATGAACACTGTGATCGTAGCGTTACAGATTATTCAAGTTTTAGATTCGCGAGTAGTAGAATAGGATTAGTCGAATAATGTAGATACCAATGGAGGCCTGATTTTTCGATAGACCGTAGAAAAAAAACTAAAATCAAAGTAATTATGAATAAAATTCTGAAACATTTTGAAAGACTGGATGTAGATTCTTAGAGACAGTAAACTCGTAGAGTAGTAGAGATAATGACTTAACAAAAGTATTGGTGTTCATTAACGTTGAACTTTGACAGTCGGAGGAAGAAAACAGTATTAATTAAACCGTCAAGACAATTCTTTAACAGGCCGTGTACTTACTTTTTTGATCGAACTCTGAAACATTTCAAATCAATAAATTGTCTTATTTATCAAGTATTGCTGATATCCAGACTATTTTCAAAAGTGATTGATCAAAGAAAATACAATCTATATTGCATTCTAAATCAAAAGTAGGAATATCTCTGGTATATCAAATAAAAAGTAAAAAGTAGTCAATTTTAGATGACTGTAGTATAAAGTACAAATTTTCAGTGAAATGTTGCAAATATAATCATTTATCGCTTAGATGAATTGAAATTTATTTGTCACAAAAGAGAAATGACCTAGTCTTTTCGTAGATTAAAACAAAGAAAAACGTGTCATTGCGTTCAATATATTTTTGTAAAACGTTCTTTCTAGTCTTCTTGTTTTTTCAAATCTTATTCCTGTTAGAATAAGTTACATAACTTAGCGCGATCTCGACAGATTGGCACATACGAAAATGTATACGCCGACATTTTCATTCTTGCACAAGTGAGAAAAAAAGCTCATTTTTCGCTCTGGCGCCGGAGCCAAGATTTTTCTCAATTCGCGCAGAAAAAGGCGCATATGATATGCACGCACACACACACACACACACACACACACACACACACACACACACACACACACACACACACACACACACACACCCA
>JAWWMK010000008.1:4197686-4234480 GCA_035047105.1 Galeopsomyia nigrocyanea
CACACACACACACACACACACACACACACACACACACACACACACACACACACACACACACACACATATACACACACACACACACACATTCCACGTAGGCTTCCGCGTGAGCATCCTTGTGCCGCGATTTAGCTCTTTTTCTCTGAATTTTTCTTTTTGTTTCTTTCTTATACCACCGAACCCAAAGTCGAAATAGAAATACGTAAAAATATTTACGCGAACAGTGAAAATATACACAAGTACTATGAAATAGCCACAGATTTTTAGCAATTGACGATAGTTATTAGCTAAAAAGATTTAACTTATAACGATCAAAATCATCATTCGTTATAAAGAACTTTTGTTGATAGTAGAATAGGTATAATCAATGCGCAGCGAGTTGTTCGCACATAAAAATTCGCATATTTACGATTTTATTCATAGGAATTGACATTCCAAGCGATAAAAACGCACGTATACGCGGAAACAGATAAACAAGGTCTCAGATAGGCAAACATACGAGCAGATACAAAGAAAAGAAAAAAAAAGGAAGGAACGCCAGACACATGTGCTTGAGAGAGCGAAGCGGAGGGAAATAGTCTCGAGGGGGGTGGCGGTGACGAATGGCGAGCGCGCGAGAGAGAGAGAGAGAGAACTTTGGAAAAAGAAAAGTGGCGAGCTCGCATTTTCTCTTTGTGCGAGAACGCGCACTTGCAAGGAGGTATTTGCGCGGCTGCTAAGGGAGGCGGAGGTGGTCGAGGAGTGGCGCGCGGAGCTGTGTACTTCTTGTTCGCCACGCCTTTTGAGATATATACATTTCGCTAGTGTTGTATAACTTCATGAAATTTCATAATGCCAAAAAAAAATGACGATGTGAGATGATATATAATCAACGGACAAACAGTATTCTAATATTGATTTCGTAAAGAAAGAAAAATATATATATGAAGGCTACTAAAGCGCATATATGTATTACACATCTATATATGCAAATTTATGTATATATTAATATGAATTTCTTATACACAAATGTATATTTAAAAAGAGATTTGGATTTGATATAATTATTTATATGATAAATATACATATATGTACTGATACATGAAAAAGGGAATCATTGATTTTGGACGGCGAGAACATAAAATAAAAGAACTGTTTTATACTTGTCTTATGAAAAGTATTCAACATTCGATATTATATATCCATATCAATATATTTTATAAAAGCAGTATTAAGAATATACTACTTTTAGTTTGTCGACCATTATTCAATATACATCGAAATAATAATTAGGCTAGGTATTTATATTTATGTCCACACAAAGGTACACACGACAAATACACAAAATACATTCGGGGAGAGATTTTTTTCCCCACCGACCACACGATACCGACGCAACTTTGTCAAAAAAGAAACACCTTACACTCAGAGAACAGTTTATTTATTTTGTACAAGTAAACAGCCTTTCAAAATATTCTGTCGAAAGAGACATTGGACATTTTTTACTTGTCACAAAGTAAGCTAGATTGAGTTTGTTTAATTTTTTTGGGTGGCTAGAATGAATATCATCAATGGTCGAGATCTTTGTTTTTATAAAATTTATCATCAATGTACTGATAGATTGTAGATTTTTAGTAGAAAAATATCGATTGCACCCAAGAGTTTGTCTCTATTAATTCAATTTGAACAATAAACTTAATTAAAAAAAATTTTTAAATCGATATTAGTTTTCTGCTAAAAAGAATAGTTCCTTAAATTCTGTATCTAGAAGATATTTTAACTAATCATTATAGGTCGTCAAGGAAGATTGTCTCTGAGTGTGAAACAGCAGATACAAAACAGACTAGTCTTAATTTATTATGTATATCGACAGTTCGACATAGGCGACCTAGGTACCATTTTAGCTAGACGAGAATATCTAATTAATTTACGTAACAAGTAAATACGTTCCTAAATAATTATCATTGAGATTTCTAGAGAGTAAAGAGCATAGATTTTTTTGAGAGAAGTCGTTTAATCTAAATGCCGTTAGTCATTAGAACTATGTCTTAGGTATTTCTCAGCTGGAAGAGCGACACCGCGAATTCACTCGAAAAACGCCCTTTTCATCGCAATGAAATTTCAAATGGACAGAAAAAAAAGTAAAAAAAAAGACGAGAGGGAGCCACTGTGGCCCCGTAGGCGATAGAAGAAAAGTGCGCTGCTCCGTCAGTTTCCGGGACATTATTTTCTTTCTCGTATTTTCTTGATTAATCCAGTCGACGCGGCTAAGTGATTTGGAAGAGTGCTCGTTTGCGAGGTAAATGCCTGCTCGAGAAGTCGTTTCCTCTTGCTACGCTCCTGACTCTCTCCTCCTTTCTTTCTTTTTTTCTTTCGTTTTTTTTTTCTCAAACGACCGAGTAATCAGTAAACTTCATCAGCTTGGATCGAGACTTTTCTAAGAATCGTAGTTCCTTTCATTTAATTACGAACGGACGCGCGAGAAAAGTTCAAACCTATTCGCGTTGCCGCCGCCGCTGCTGCTGGAAAAATTTATCGCTTTGTTTTCTACCTCGTTATTCGTGGCTCGTAACGCCAACGCAGATGTTACATTTCGCTTCTTTCTTTTTTTATTTTAATGAGCAGTGCAATTTTCCGTTCGCGGCAAATTGTGAAGCAATTTATTGACGCGTAAAAATACTCTTCCATTGGGAATGCATAAATTAACGGCTGTATGAAAACCTACATATTTATATATATCGTACCTATTAATTGAGATAAAAAAAGTCAACGTTACATATATAGTTACATATATATACGTATTATTATTATTCTTATTATCATTATTATACCTTTAAAGAGTATAGAACTAAATATATATATCTATACGTAAACCTTATTTATATACCTATAATACCTGTCCACCTTTAATTACTTGTCATAGTCTACTTAACACTTCTTAAGCTACATAGCCATTATATCTTAATATATTAATGCGTGAGACGTGTGTCCTAGATAAAGTACGTACTTTGCCCGAGGGGCAGCAACACTGTCAGTTTCGTAAGTAGAACTTAACCATCAGGTTTTTTCGTTGTTTAACTCTGTATGATTTATTTACAAGCTTCATACCATGGGCCGGATTTTGATTTAGCACGCGTGAGCTGAGAGTGAGACTATTGAAAAAAAAAACTGTGAAAAATGCGCTCGCCCGTGTACATGCAAACGCGCGTAAATCTCATTCTCTCTTGTTTGTTTATTTGTGCTTTTTTCGCGCACTTTTCCATTGCGAAAGCAAGTTTTTTGCACGCGCGAAACTTTTATCAAAAGCCTGAAATTTCCGTTTGGCTACGGCGCGCGCTTGCGTACGCCAGCGAGGAAAAAGTTCGTTTAAATTAATGGCAAATGATTTATCATTCAAAAAAACTTTTTCTTCATGCAAAAAAAAATCTAGAATAAACGTGCTATTTCGAATTTATTATGTGCGCGCACGTGAGTTAATTAAACGTAAATTCCGTCGATGTTAAATGTCGTTGCTTGGCAATCTTTCTCTTGCGGGATTCGCGCGCAACACATACAATGACGCACTATGCGGCACGTATAGATGCGAATTTGCGTATTCAATGCTGCAGCGGGTGCTTCGGGCGAGTTGCATTCAAAGTTCGCTCGATCGAAACTTAAAGTGAAGAAACACGGCTCCCAATGAATTTGCTCTCGAGCAAAGAGAAAGACGGAGAAACTTGCGCGCGAGTTGTATGTGTGTTCACATATATATCTGTATATGGCTTTTGCAACACTTGACTGCAGATGTGTGTGTACAGCGTAAACACGCACACGGGCCCGCGCAGCTTTTCACAGCCAACACCGAGTGAGAGCGAGAGAGAGAGAGAGAGAGAAAAAGCATTACGAAGGCAAAAGAAAAAGCTATGTAAATTTAAAGGATTTTCCTCGGAGCTTGCCCATCTCACACGGATTCTCTCCGCGGGGAAGTTGGAACGAGTGTAGCGACGCAGTTTTTTTTTCTTTCTTTTTTTTCTTCTTTGTTTCTTTTCTTTTTTTTTTTGAATCGTCCTGAGCTTTGAAACAGACTTTTATCATGATTATTATACCGAGAGACGCGCGTCGCCGTGATGCCACTACGAGATTGTGTGAAAACTCGAGAGTGCCGCGATTTTCTTGTTACTATCATTGTATACTTATGCCGTTCCAACGCTGATTATATCATTTATAATTTCTGTTCTACCGATTGCAACGTTACTGAGACGGTTGTTGAATGAATATCTCTGTAGTACTTGAAAGTATACGCATATATTTATAAAATATTGCACGAGTTGCCATAATTGTCGAAAAAAAAAACAAGATTTGACAAGTTGCACTGAAATAAAAATATAAAATGATTATATTCGAGATATTAAAGAGAGAGAATAAAAAGAGAAAACAAGTCTTATTTATTATTGCCAATTTCATGAGCTTTTTCGCATTCAATAACAGAGAGAAAAGGATTTGAGAGAGAGAGAAAGAGAATAGTACTGCAAAAACTGACGTTGTGTGCTTGATGTAATCGAAAACCAGCCCGGTAGAAACTTTAGGTACGGCAATAACTAATACTCTTACTATGTATCAGTGTATCTCATTGATTAGAGAATTGCAAAAAAATGCTCAATAATGTAATATTTTGCGTGTGCGCAGCCGCGCGAGCGGTGTGCGAATTATATACTATTATAGAATAGTTTTATGAGCTAGTAGTGTAGATTGTGGTCGGTGTTTATTTATATATCAATATTGTATCGTCAATATATAAACGAATATTGTATATGTCGTAGTGAGGCTGGCATACACTCCTAGTTCCTTCGTCAACAAAAATACATTTTTATATCCAATTTGGACTGAGCTTTCAAAAGCCGATTCTTCGAAAATATAATCGTCAAATGTATAGAACAAAAAAATTATTAGATAGAGCATGAAATTTGGATTATATTTATGACACGCACTAGGAGTTTTGCCAGTCATAGTCAATATCTAAAAAGCTGTATTAGAGAGCATAGAGAATTATACCTAACCGATAATTATATAATTAACTAATATACCTTAAAGGCTATAATAACCATAGACAAATAGGAAGGTTTCTTTTGTCGTAGATACAGATATATATATTTTTAATATATAAACGGCCGCGCGTAGTTAATTAGTTACCTACTGTTACAGAAATTAGTCAATACGCTAGTCAAACGACATAGTCGAAATATTAGTTGTGTGGTCTTTGAATTAGTGTCAAATTATGAAATTTCATGGATGCCTTTTCTTTCTCTATTACTTTATCTATTCTTCTGTCTATCTTTCTTCACTCTATCTCTTCTTCTTCTTCTTTTTATTTCTGCCTTCTATATTTCTGTTCTCTTTTCTTTGTCAATATCACGTTTTCTCTAACCTAGTCGCTTTTATAACCCACATGAATCTTCTTCACTGGTACTTTTATTTCTGTTCTAATGATCACTTTTTCTTGAAGTTTTTGAAAAAAATGAGTGCTTCTTTTACATAAGTTTACAAATTTTTACAATACGATTGATGAGAAAAAATTTGGAAATGAACGATCAAAATTATCATGAGAATTATCGAAAAATGATCTTACAAAAACAAATTGTTTGAGCATTCAATAACTTTTGATTTTGATGTATGCATTGATATTAATCAATATTCTTTTTTCCATTATAGATTTCATGTGGTCCCTGGGAGCATTACCTGAAGGTGAGTAACAAAATTCAAAATTTTTATATGATTGTTTTACGTAAAATTTCGAAAAATTGGCCAACTTTGTTTTGTTTTGATCGACTGAAATAGTGTCTGGTAGAGAAGTCTGTTTAAACAGTTGTAATGGGTCGTGTTGCAGGTTTCCCAGCGGCGTACGCAGCATACGCGGCGGGCCGCGGCTACTCCAGCTACCCGAGCTTCGGACTCCCGTACCCAACAGGTAACCACCTTAGCCTTAACCACCTTAACCAACTGAACCACCATAATACGGCAGCCAGCCACGCTCACCATGTCGCCACCCATCACGCGCCCCTCAACCTCAACTTGAACCACATACAGGCGACGGCGCCCGCTGCAGCAGTTGCCGCGGCAGCAGCTGCTGCAGCCGCCGCCGCCGCCCATCACAATCCAGCAGCAGCCGCCGCTACGCCCACCGCACTCTTTTACCACCATCCCAATTTGGACCTTTACAACGCCATGCCTCTGTGAACTAACTAGTTAACTAGAGTCTGACTCTCTTGTCTGCCTGTGTCTCTCGCTACAACAATAATAATAATAATAATAATAATAATAATATTGTCCGCTCTCTGACTTCTTCACTGACTTGACTTGACTTGACTTGCTGCTGCGATCTCACAGCAACGATCTGTCTAGCTGCAAAGCACGATCATTCAACGTATAATAATAGTAATATTAATATTAATGTTAATAACCAAGCCCCCACGCCAACCAACCCCGCAAAAGTGTACATAATCCGACGCTATATTACTAATAATCGCGTTCGCTAATGACAGAGAGGGAGAGAAAGCGGGTACACCTCCCCTCCCATGCGCACAGATACACACTCACATACCCGCACACGTGTAACCCCGCCGACGCCGCTAATTAGGCTTTAATTAGCCGCGCCTTCCCTCTCTCGCCTCGCAACTCTCGAGACTGTCAGACGTGATTTTTTTTTCCTTTCGAGCTGTGAGCTTTTGCGCATATACTACACACGCACAAGGAGACAGAGAATGAGAGCGAGGGTGGAAGGCGCGGAACGCCACTGACGCTTTTACTTTGGATGATAAGAGAGAGGGAGAGTGAGAGAAAGAGAGTGAGTGAGAGAGAATGTAGAAAAAAGAGTGGCGCGTTTATAGTGCCGCTCCAGATCAGAGCTTCCGTTTCCGAGCTGCGATGCCGGGAACTGTACAAAATTCATGATGAGAGAACCGATTAGCCGAGGATTGAGTTTTCATGGGATTACTCCTTTCCAAGGCTTCGCGTCTTTTTTATTTTTTTTTATTTTGCGTTTTTGTTTTGTAATCGACAGTTACGATTACGCGTTAAATGATATAAATATATTTAATAACAATAAATATATTGTAATATATAAATGTAATGTTTATTAATCACAAATGGTATGTCGCGCAAAGCGAGCGGAGGATAAATTTATATATGACACGATTTATAATAATTCTAAGAATATAAGAACACCTTTCAATATAAATATCTAATTAATAAACTAATACTTGTACAAATCTAGCGTATTATGGATAAAATATGCGATAATTTAAAATGATATTCAATAAGCTACTTTATGGCATGCGATTGTTATGTAAACCATGTGGAATTAATGAGCTTTCTCCCGAATGGTTCAAATTTCGAGATGAATCAGTGCGTATATTCTTTGTTGTTTTTTTTTTCATGATTATTTATCGATTTTTCCGCAATTGACGCAGAAAAAAAATCAACGGATGCGAGTTTTAAATTGTCGATGGAAAAAAATCTGGATGAAAATTTCGCCTCTTTGAATCTTTTTTTTTTCATACCGGTGCGTTCATATTCATCCCACGAAATTTTGTTTCACGCAAAGACGCGCTAATTTGCAATTCATATCGCGCGAATATCAATCACGCCATTCTGAAAAAAAAAAACAAAAAAATTTTGCCAACAAAAGAAATGTGTGTTCTGGCATATAAAGCTAGAAAAATTCATTTCAAAGGGCAATTGCAATCAAAACGAAAATATGAATCGGCCGAGTACTTTTTTCTTCTCTCTCCTCAATGTTCGTTTTTAATATTCCTAGTAAACCACAAGAAGGTCTTTATTAACGTCGACCCTCGTTCCGCGAAAGACAAATAGCAGGTGGTCTCAAGCGCGCGCAAGAGCGATACAACGCCGAGGGAGTAATAATTTCTGCTCGCGCGCGCGGCTTTACCAATCTGGCCTGACGATGCTCCCTTCTTCCCTCTTCCTTCTTGTCCCAGTTGTGCTTGCACCCCACTCGTTTGGATTTTTTTTTTCCTCTTCCACGTTTGCTTTCCCGTTTGTTTGCCCATCACTTGCGTCTCTGTTCGTTCTCTTGTTTTTATTCTATGCTTTTGACTAGTTATTGTTGTTTCTATCTGTTGACTCGACTTGCTCTTTTTCACTCATTTATTTCCTTGTCGATTCGGCTCGTTTGTCTAAAACGATTATTTTTCGTGATTCAGAACTAAGGTCAATCAGCCAAATTAAAAAAAAAATCGCGATTTGGACAACGTCAAAATGATCAGGGTTAAGAAAAATAGGAAATTATGAACGAAAATATTTGAACAGAGATGAAGCGAGAGGAAAACAATGCCGTAACAGAGTATAGGTAGTTGAGCTCTGATTTGATGACGAAAATGTACCGACTGCGGTGTTTAGCATGCGTCGATTTCAATAACAAAGCATAACAAATTATGCAACACGAAGTGGAGCGCCAACAGAAACTGCGATTTCGCAATACGTGTTTTATTTTCGTATTCCCACTTTTTATAGATAATCAAAATCAAGATATTATATCTTGAAAAAATCGTTCGTATAGTGTTTTTATTTTTACTTTTATTTTCACTAATTCGAAAAGATAACGAACCTGCGTGATCTATAAAATGATTTGCGAGATGAATAATGCATAATGTTTTTCGGACGTTGGTCTCTTTTTCTTCCTCCCACGAGAATATTCCGTGGAATAATAAGGAATAAAAAGCATATACTCTTCCAATATTCCTCAACGATCCCAGCTTGCTTTCATTACACGCCTGAATATACAAAAATTCATTTACAATTCATCTTTTAAAAATTCTCACACTTCACTGAGTGACTAAGAATTGAAAAAAAATATATAAAAATTTCCATCCAACCAACATATTTTTTGGAATATTTCGAGCATTTATTCCGGACGAATATTCCTCATTCACGACCCACAATACAGTACAATTGGTTACAGAAAGAGAAATAAAAAAAAAAAGCTGCCGTATACGGCAAAAACTGAATGGTTCACGAGGCATGGCCGCAGTGCGTACCTGGTAGCAGCGGCCGCCTGCGTTGTTGGGATTGAATTCCCGGCACGTCACGCCATAACGAGACACACAGAGAAAGAGAGCGTTCAAAGAGAAACGATATATATATATATATATATATATGTATATATATATATATATATATATAGATATATATGAAATTCGGCAATGGGCGGCCCAGGCTACAGGTCGCGCTGACCGTATTTCCCATTGCGCTCACCAATGTCCGAAAAACATTGTGCCGCGTCTCTCTCTCTCTCTCTCTCTCTCCTTTCATTTTATATTTTTTTCTCTTTTTGACCGAGAGGGAGAGACGGATCAGAACATTTTTTTTGTTCATTCGGCAGCGGCCCGTAAATTTTTACCGCGAGCTTTGATTTATTTGACGAGCCGTCAGGCTCATGCGAAATCAAACAACGACGTGGATAGCGGGTGCACCGTTTTTTTTTCTCTGTATCCTCGTACGCGAGCGTATTGCGAGATCGCATTTTCTCTGGCGCCACCGCTTCTCTCTTCTTTCCTCGTAATGCAGCACCACCACTTAATTTTTCTATGATTTATTCTTTACTTTTTTTTGTTGGTTTTTTTTTGTTTGTTTGTTTTGTGTAGTTTTTTTTAACGTAGCCAGTAGTGATTTTATTTTGTCAGTAGCTTCCGTACATGTCAACGAAAGTACGAACGTGTTATGCAATAAAACATTTTTTCTCGGTATTACTGAGTAAAAATAGTGAACGTTTCGTACGCAAAAGTTTCAATTCATAGTTTGTATATAGAGAAATAATGTAGAAAGTACGTGAAGAATTTTTTGTTAGAGATCCATGAATTAACATAATAAAGAAGCTACCTTTGTTTTATTTTTATTCTCTATGATTCCATTAATATTTTCTACTTTAAAGGCCAACTTTTTTACGCTTGATTTTTCACTTTATTTCATTTGAAACCTCACTATACTTATCTTTGCTTTTCGTAGATGTTAGATTTTTTCAAAGTACTATTATCTAAAGCTTCATTATCATGTTAATTCAGTATTTTGATTAACAATGTCTATTTCACGTACTAAAAAAAGGAAAGTGTAAAGATCATAGGGACTTAGAGGGGGCTTGGTGGTACTTTCAGGTGCCTTGGGACTACCGCCCCTCACTACCGGAGACACGTCGCTTCACAGCTATCCGACAGAGTACAGAATCATTCCCGAACAATGAGCCCCACGTGACGATTGTCGCACCGCACGAACGAAAGAGAGAAAGATGACAGTGATAAACACAGGCTCGATGCGATGACGATGCGCATAATTGTCGCGCAAACAATGACAAAAATAAATATATACATATATATATATTACAGAAAAAAATTAATAATAATATTAATATTAATAAATATAAAAATCCATTTATCCGGCGTGCGTGCAGAGTCGTCTTTAGACCGCCCGAGATGGAAAAATAAAAAAAAATTCGCTTAAATGTATACGTGTACATGAATGTCGACAAGTGGTGATTTTTTGCATGGACCAAAATTCAGTTAGCTAACGCGAGATACAAAAAAAAAGAAAGAAAGAAATAAGAGAAACAAGTTATCGCGTTGATTATTGGTGCGCGAGTTCCAGTGATAATTGTATACTGTACATATACTTAACTAATATTATACGGAAAAAAGAAAAGATTTTTATTTACCTGATTGGAATTATACATCGAATTATAAAGCACGTTGGCCTATTCTAATACATTTAATCATCGATTGTATCGAGAATTATGAATACTCTTATCCACCCACTTAACGTTTTTTCAATTCTCTATAATGAATTCAGTGAAATAAGCTGTTGCAAATTATCAAAGAAATATCAAGCAATTTATCAATGTATTATCATTAAAAAGAATAAAAGTATAGCAACAACATTCTGTAATAAGTCATTTGAACGAAAATTCAAAGAAACTTCCAATTGAAACCGATAAACCAGTGCAAATGTATCACAGGAAAGTGCGCAACTTTCTCTCAACTGTTCGCTCCTTCGAGTTATCATCGGAAAATTGAAAAGGACTAACTACCACGATTAATTTTGTCTGTGTGCAGAGAGCAGCAGCGGCAGCAGCAACAGCGATCCGCACATTCTTAGCAAGTTTCCGGGCGGGATGATGGTAGGGCTATAGACCGGCCAAATTCAATATTACGGATCGAAGTTCCGCAGCGTAACGGCGGAACCGCCGTATTTTACAGTGATTACCGTAACGCGCTCGCTGCCCGCGGAGCGTTGCCCATAAATCCTCGGGTTATACCAGCGCTAGGTGCGCGAGCGGCAAAATCGGCAAAGGGGATAAATAGGGAATAGCGTGAGAGAGGCGGGCCGATAACTGGCTGCTCGGTTATTGCAAACGCCGCAGCTCTCGGCACTGTTTACGGAATATAGTCTCTGTATTCATTTACTTTTTCTTTTTTTGTTGCTTCGTGTTTCTATTCCAGCTGTCCGCCTATTTGCAAATTTATGTGTATTCTTTTCAATAAATTTGGTTGCTTTATTTTGTACCTACCCCTGTCCTTAATTCATGCACCTTTTGTATTTTTATGAAACTTTACATAAATAGAGAATATCATAGGTATTCAACTGTAAGTTTCAACAATAAGGAAAAACTTAATAAAAGCATGAGGATCTAACTCTTGCTTTTTGAAATGAAAGATTTTTCAAAATGAAGTTCGTGTAGGTAATCATTCATCGCGCGAGCGAAATGCACTAGAGGCTATTTGGTTCATATCAAATTTTCATACACATTGTAGCTTTTGTTTTATTTTTGAAGCGTCTGCGGAATTCTCCTAGCCAGATCAACGAAGTATTCAAAGTTGTCGATTTTTCATGCCCAATTTGAAACGAAATTCCAATTGACATTAAAATACAATTTCACTTTTGGCACATAATTTTACTCCTTAAATTGTCAATTATTGGATGATAATGAAAAAATTTATCGTGCCCAACATAATTTTTCTAATTGTAAAGCTCAAAAAAACGGTGAATTGCTGTATATATTGTACGTATATTATTTTGAGAAAGATTGAAACTTTTAAGTGAAATAGACCTTTCTTAAAAACACCAACAACTTTATATTAAATAGAAATTTTTTAATTTTAATTGTTGAACATACATGATAATTACACAATCTATATAAATTACATATTAATACTTCACAATTAAACCGAAATTTACCAACCAATAAACCGTTTTTATCAAATATTTATATAAAAATAAATTTAACAGTAACATATAAGTAAAATACGATAAATAAATATGAACCGTATAATACTTGCACGAAATCTAATATGTGTACACTTTATGAAAAGTGAATATTTCATTCACTTGATATAATTTTGATTTATGATTTCTTAATAATAAAAATACTAAAATAAAAAACGGAAAATTATTACTGTACATTGTATTATAAAAAGTAATTTTATTGATAATATAAAAGCAAAATAATACTTCGAAGAAGTAAATTGTTATGTATTTACAAAAAAATATTATAAAAGTTACGATAGGCAAAATTTTTCACACGCAAGTCATGTGTTACACGATCTTTGAATATTTTTACTTGAAAAATGAATATTCCAAACTTCAAGATCATAGTTTGAGCAACATTTTTCAACATGTCAAATTTTATCATTATTTGGTCGATAAGAACAACCTTTAAAGTTGTTTAAAGTAACAGTTATCGATGACTCGATTTTCTTTCCTATTCTTAAAAAATCTTCGGTTACTTGAGTACCACACTCATTCGTTTTTGTTCCACAATATTGTATGAAGATTAAAAAGAGCATTTATGTAGTTGTAATGAAAAGAAAACTTAGTAAAGATATGTATGACTACATCGAATGTCCATGAACAATTCCCTGACTGGAAGTTGAAAAAATGTTCACAGACGCATGGCTGGCTAACTCCATGGTCCTTCGTCAAGCAAAGCGTCGCCTGCCTCTACCTCCTTTCCATTAGGTAAACCAAATTTACCGAATAACGAGACGTCAAAAATGTAGTTGCGACTCGATAGTGAAATCCAAATGAAAAGGATTGTAGTAAGAAATATGGTTTGCGATTGTGAGAAATTATTTCGAATTGTTATTAAGAAGCAAATTTGGAAACAAAAATATTAGTAAGGCTGTACATCAATATATATTATTTGAGAGAAGTTGAGCTGTTATTGATTATTGTTTTTCTTGTACAATATTCTTTAATATAATTATTAATACTTTATTGTTAATATTGCGCCAGACGCAATAAATACTATGTACTTTTAAGTTAAGTTGGCGATTTTCAAACAAAAGTCAAACGTCCGAAAAAATATAATATATATATAAGAAAGTCCGGTGGCACAGTCCTATATTTTGAAATATTTTCAATGATCTAATGAGGTAAAATAACGTGAAAATTGAAAAAATATTTTGACAGGCTACTGTTACGCGGTATATTTATGTAAAAATATCAGTAACTTCTTCAAAATTTATTCCTTCAAAAAGTTTTCATACTTTTTCTGTAGTTAATCTAAATCTTCAGTTCTAATTCTATAACTCAAATTTATGGTTACTTCAAATTACAGAAAGAACTAAGAAAATCTCTCGCAGAAAACTTGTGCAAAGTAATATCATGATATTGTAGTTTTTTTCGTTTACATATACATGGAAACATATTCGTTATTTTGAAAAATGAATACTATGGTTGCAATGTCGATTGATCTTTAGAATCAGCGTTTACTATCATTCGATACCCATGTGCAATTCTTGATACGTACTATCGTACATGTTTTCTGAAACAAGCCTTACAAATATAATTTTAAATTACTTTTGTCTAACCCCAATTCCAGCAGAATAATGCGGTATAATTATAAACTCAATAATTATTTATCGGGGAAATAAAACTGCTGCGACAATTGATATCTTACCATAGAAGGTAGACTAAATTGTAATTGCTTTGTCGTGCACAATGAGACTTGAGTGTGGTCGGAATGCGGAACATTTAAATTGTTTTAACATTTTTTTTCTTATTTTGAGGTATTTATCATAGTACTTAAATTTGATGAACAATTACTTTATACGATTTGATAAAATACACAGTTTTCGAAGTAAATGAAAAAAATTATCGAAATTGCGATAGACTTTTAAAACAAAGAATAAGCAAAGAATAGAAAAAGCAAAACATTCGAGTATTTTTTTTCTGTTCATTTTTTTCCATAACAATTTCCTTCGTTACGGGCGAAAGTCTTCGCGCTCTCTTTATCTGCTTTAAAAGCATTACTTTCCTTTCAAATCCCTCTTGGGCTCCTTTTATTTCCTTATACTTTACGACTCCGCCGACCCACTGGTCTCTAGAATACACGGAGCTTTCTATTGTAGACGTTGTTCGTAGATAAAAACTAAGGGAAAAAAACATTAACGTAGCGTTATACATGTAACCTCTATAAAGTAAAAAGCAAACTCTTTAATCGAAAGAACGTAGCGTCTTAGATATTTAGTCTTAACGACATGAACGTTCGAGCAGATTGAGCGCTGTTCATAACTAAACTTATTAATGAAGTTATTCATTACGTCTGTTTAGACAAATTTCTATTACCACTATAGAAGCTGTTCAATCGTCTACTTTTTCTCATTAAAGCCGAAGGATGCACTTATAGAAAAATAATTGATATGCACTGCAAAAAAATTCAATTTTATTATTCATTTGTCCGTGTACCAGGGACGAAATAACAATGCTTGAATCTCTCAGCGTTCACTATCCATAAAGAATACTAACTGGTAATCGTAGATTAAGAAATCAAATGAACCTTTTAGTACTAAAATGAATAACCGAGCATAATAAAATCATTAGCTTCGTAGTGAAAATGATAGACGGTGACGAAAAAATATCACCGCAGCTCCCCTCACACACACAAGTCGCTTTCTATTTCATTGTATTTTAATGTCTCAAGACTATCGCACTAAATCGTATTTTTCACGTTGCCAACGAATTAACGTTTCATTACTTCCAATCGAGGCGTATTATGGAAATAGGGGTTGGCGCAAGCTGTGATCGAATTAACCAAAATGGAGTTGAAGGAAATAAAAAAGATAAGCGTTTCGTCGCTTCAGGAAATAAGAAACCAATAAAAAAAAAACGTCCGAACGCGCAGAGTTGTAAGCACGAAAACGCGACGGATTAAAATCCAAAGAGAAATCAATCGTTTACCAAAGCTGCCATTGTACAAGTGAAAGAACGAATGCGTTTAGGAAAATTGAAAAATTAGAGAAGGACGACGCGTGTCCGTCCGTGAGCTATGATTAAGCTATGATTGCTAAGTTAATGAGGGAGAGAAGAATAAGTTACCAAATCATCGACGATTTTCTACTTGTTTACAACGAGCTTTTTGTTTGTCGATTGGTTGCCGTAATGAAATCATTGAAAATAAAACTGTTTTCGAGGTATACTAAATGAGAAATTAAAATTGATTCCGGAGAAGCCATTTGTCCCGAGCTTCAATTTGTTATTATGTACGATGCTTGATGATATTCTAATATTTTTATGCGCACCTATAGTTCCATTTCATTTTCTTCATCGCTGTTTTATTCAAATTTGTTTGACTATCGCATTCCAACGAAATTTTAAAGCAAATTCAAAGGACATAGTACAACTAAGAATAAAATTTCTAAATCATGAGACAAACAGCGATGAAGTTTTATGACATTGGACTATAGTCGAATTGTTGCTATTCGTAAGATTGTTGTTATATCGCTGTGATTGCGTGCGGGTTTAATTATAATTGTCAAGTCTATGGTAGGCTCGTATCGATTTATATAATGTACATTATGTTTTTATTTATACAATTATTTACAATTTCTTTATCATCATTTTTGATCAATCAAATGTTTTTGTTCGAAATTACTTGTATTATTTTTTTACTTTGTGTTTTATCTTTTCACTTTATGAAGATATTAATCGGTCGAGACTACCAGGACTAAAGAGGATTTCACACAAAACTATGATTAATAAATGACAAAAGTGATCCTGCAGGCGCGAAAGTTTCGCGAAAAGTTTCGCCGCCATTCATTATAAGTCCTTGATACACGAAGTAAAACGAAGAACTCAAGTCGCGAAGTACGCGATTGTATAAGCTATCATACTACGAATGTTCACGCTATGAACGAAAATGTAATTAAAATTGCTGAGACTCTATAACGATTCTTAATTTTAAGGATTATACATACTTGAATGTCTGTAACAAATAAAAGATATCACGCAACAAAACAGAGAAACTGTGACTACGATGAATAATTTCAACAACTATTTAGTTAATTTTTTTATAGTCTTGAAAATTTATTTGGTTTCGTATGAAAATTTCATTTTTTGTCTAACTTGAGCAAGGTAATCTTCAATCAACTCATCAGTACAATCAGTCATCTAACTATCTTATAATATCAGCTAACATGAATCTTTTATCGAAATTATTAAACCGTCTAAATTGAATTACATAAAATTGTAACAAGTGAAAAATTCGAAAAAGTAGAAATCGATAAAACTAGGAGATTATTATTCTTTGGTCGTTTTACGGCATAATTAATGACGCGGTATATGCCTCACATGCGGATGTAACGTAAACACTTGGCTCAAGTCCAAATAGATTTTTAGCTGGCTTAACAATATCGTTTTACG
This sequence comes from Galeopsomyia nigrocyanea, assembly GCA_035047105.1. NCBI lineage: Eukaryota > Metazoa > Arthropoda > Insecta > Hymenoptera > Eulophidae > Galeopsomyia > Galeopsomyia nigrocyanea. The sequence continues at coordinate 4,214,349 of JAWWMK010000008.1, forward strand.
TCGTGTAATCTCTGCAAAGCGTTGCAAATGCGACAAAAAGTAAAAAACCAAGTCTCGTTCGTATTCCATTTCCTTCCCCACTTTTTTATTCCAGTCATTTCACCTCTTTTCCACGTACTTATACACTACTTTATTGAAGATTAGATTAAAACATTACTTGATCACACTTTGAAAGTAATACTTGGAAAAAAATTATTTTTCAAATTAAAGTCTAGTAGATGCCATACATATTACAGTAAAGAAAAATATAGAAAGTCATAATTTTCTAGAAAATCTTAGTTACTGATATACTATTCAAATGAAATCGATGATTGTGTACATAAGATTGATAATGTATGTTGGGATAGGAGCGGTTGTGTACCGCGCAGTGGGACCAAGGGTAGGCCGAGTGTCCGTCAGCCCCAACGGGGGTTGTACCGGTAAGCCTCAACCCTAGAGTCAGATTACGCATATTTGCTGTGTTGGACGATAAACTTGAGTCGTAGTAGTAGTAGTACGTATCCAGTTCAACACTGTCACCCAACATACATGACATTTTATTTATTTTCACGATTATTATCGTGCATGTATACCATATTTTTTGTTGACTCGATCATCTGAACTGAAGTATTTGAAAAGGAAAGTTTTTCTAATATATTAACTGAGTCGTTTTTGTTTTGTTTCATATGTTATTTTATACATCGAGACATAATCAACAATCACACATTACTGGATACTACTTTTCATTACTATTGCTCATTAGACCCCTATAAAAATATCCTTAGAGCATAAGGTCGTAGCTACACATATTTCAAAATTACATGCCAACATTGTAATCTTCATCATAGAATGCTTAGGATTCTGAACATCAGGTATTAGCGTAAATGCATCTTTTATATCATTCTTAGACATTGCTGTAAATAAATGGTTAGAAACTTTCGAATTGACTTTGATGGAGAGGAGCCGATTTAACTGGATCAAATTCACAGAAGGTAATACAATTAAAAGTAAATGAGACAATCAATGAGTTTCTTTCACAATTGTCTGGTGGAATCCGGTGATTTTTATTTTCTTGATGTTCGCATTTCTGTAGCATTATAGCTATTACACGGGACATTAACCAGAAAAATCAGCGAGATTTTTCTCTCGTTTTGCTATCATCTCCGTAGACAGGATCGCGTTAAAAGTTATTCGATTGCATCGAAACAGCACCGAGCTCGCGCGACTTTTCCATTGCTTGGGCAATGAAAGCCCAACAATGTCACACAATGAGCCAACTCCATATGACGCACAAAGCACTGCAAAATGTAGAAGGTAGTAGTTTTTTAAGTCCATTGAAACTGAAATAACCTTTAGTACATTTTCCTCCTTTCGCTCCTTCCTCCTTTTCCGGGTACAACAACGAATGAGAACGGGCTTTAAAAAAAAGAGCACAAGAGAAAGGAAAACGGGAATACTTCCACGAGCCAGTCGAACAACCCCTTCTTTCTGCTTTTTTTCTTTTTCTCTCACATAGAGAGGCGTATCTTCTTGGCGACTGGACCGTGAAATCGTCTTTTCCTGCCATTTCTTTGATTCCGACGGTGAAAGGATTTTTGTATGTAATACTTGTCGGGCCGTAAGCTTTATACATAATCGTCTTCGACTTTATTTTCCAAAGACTAGTTCGGAAAGCACGTATTACAGTCGCTTTCACAAAGACTTTCAATTGCTCAGTTACTGAATCGTCGATCTTCCAGATTCCTACAATGTATCGTCGCACTCTATTATCGTGATTGTATAGCGTTTTCAATACTATTTTTCTCGACGGCTGCATAAAAGAAGGAATAATTTCAATTCAAAATTGAAAAAATATTAATTAGATTTACCCGATAAAAATCACAGTTTGACATTGTACTGATGTTGGATGATTGCTTAGCTCATAGATTATAGAATTGATTCGTTACTGTTTTAACTATTCTTAATTATTGTTTCTGCCTTCACTAGAATTGAAATATTATTTTAAAATATTGAAAGAATTTTATTATTCATTATTAACTTTTTATTTCATTGTAAAATACATTTTCGATAATCCTAGTGGAGATAAATTAATTTTGAATCTTTGGTTTTTATTTTGACTCATAGCCAATTTTTAAAAAAATGCATTAAAAGGGTTTTTCTATAATACAATAGATACACAGAAGCTAGAATTTAATTTTTCTGGCTATGGGTCACTTCGATATCCCCATTTATTTATTTGAAAAAAAAACAACAAAATATGCAAATGGAAAGACACATCGCATCTCAAACATAACGAACAACAGAATGATGTGATTGGCTGGAAAAACTAATACTGACAAAAAAAACAACGAAGACTACTCAATGAAGAAGGAGTATCATCTAGGGGCGAGTAATCTACCATCTACCTAAGCCTTCTGTCTCTTAGAAACAACGTCGTGTACACTGTGTTGAGTTTTATACACATAGAATAGTGTTTTATCCGCGGGACGATTTCAGGAGATATTTTGTAATCTCTTAAAAAAAATAATTGAATAATGATGTCGAATGAAAGAATAAGTTACTACATAAAGTTTGGATCACTAATAACAATTGATTGAAGTCTGCATTACACGAGAGTATTTTTGCTTTGATAATGTATTGGCGATATCCAGTAACTCCTATACGTTACCTTTTGAAGTCTTGACTCCCAACTAATTATTAACTCTACCAATGTGGACTACTTTAGTGCTTGAAAAAGTCAGATCCCATAAGAAAAAACCCCAAGTATGGCGCATATGTAGTAAAAAAAAGACATTTGTTACCTCGCCTGCAATAACACCTAAGATTTAAGATTCCTTAGCTTGTTATCTCTGGATCGTCCTGCGGAGAGACGAAGATTCGTAGTTCATAGTAGAAATCAATTTTATACCATACATAGGTCTGCGAAGCTAAATGAATTATTTGACACTAGAACGTGATTGTAGTTTATTTATATGAGCGTATCATTTGACTAACTTTGTTGATGAAAGTGTACACGAGCAGTTTAAATTAGATAAAGTGAGGTAATAGTGTAACGCTGATTAATATATGTAATCCATTAATAAGTATGTATCATCGTTTTAGGTAATCAATTGAACCATTTATATAACGTGTTTCATTAATACTACCATGTTTTATTGTTATTAAAATAGAAATTAATAACAAATAAACTGTAGTGCAGAAGCGTCACGTTAGCGATGGCGCGTTAGAAAAATCTATGATGTGGCAAGGTTTCACTGTGTAATAATGATTACAAGACCTGGTCACGTCCATAAGTTTTTTAATAGGCGTTTAGAAAAATAGTTATTTTTGATTTTCTTTTTGTCGTAGAATAGTACACATAATTACTTTAAGTAGATAGTTACGATATATTAACATGATTTCTTCTTATGAGTGTGGTGTGTAAACTAATTGTGCATAACACGAAGTTTGATAATTATACATTTAATAATTGATTAATAGTTCACATTAATGTATCACAGATGATTTATATAGGTGTAGTAAAACATTGAATATAATTTGATGAGATTGATCGAACCGCTGTTGATATTCTGTTACATAGCGCTAGCGAGAAACAAGAATAGAAGATGAGTACCGACATCTTGAATTAAACGTGTAGCATAGAACTTTTGAATTTTCAAAATTATCATAATTATAGGTTGTGTGTGAGTGTGAACGGTGTAGAAAAATGCCATAAGAAAAAAAATATGAACGTTCGTTCAATTATGTTGTTATAAAATTTACAAACAATTATTTTCTGAATCATATTTTTTAAATATAACTAACTTTACTGACAAGCTTCTGTTGCTAAATTATCCACTTTCACAGCAGTCCAATGTGTTATTCGAGTGCAATCGTGTTTTAAATAATCAACGAAGGGTGAAAACTCTTTGATCAGTTATGTGTAGACAATTGGTGATAGCAAAAAAAAAAAAATCAAATAACTTCCGAATGCTTATAGCCAAAAAAAAATCTATCAGCATAGCAAAGACTTTCATGAACTCGCATAAAGTCGGCTTCTCTCTGACGGTAGATACTTCCCCCCTCGAAAAAAATATATACAGAGTTAGATGCGCGAGACGGTACTTTCAAAGCAAAAGGAAATGTTCGTGCAGTCGTTGGAAGGCTCGAAAGATCAAGGGTTTCGCGAATTCGGCACCACGAGATAGAGATAGACGGTGGAACAACGGTGCACAGTCAGCGGCGCGTCTCCAGAGATTTTTTGAAGATATATATACACGTATATATAGACGAAGATAGCGTGAGAGCCAGAGAGACATAAAGAGAGAAAGAGAGAGAGAGCGAGCTAGCAAAGCCTCCGGCGAAAATGCATTTCCCTATATATGCGAACATACTAACACAGGCACACATATACAGGATTTCGCCCGTCCTTATCCGCTGTCTCGATCGGCTTTTACGTCAGTCGCGCACACTCGAAAATAGATGAACTCTTGGCCTACATCCACGCCGAAGTCGTAATGCGAATCGACGTAAGAATACCAAAGATGCGCCTATTCCGCGCGATCAAATTATACATTTTCGCGTCGATCGACTGATAGCGGTATGAGGCACTTGCCTCCGGGGTTATTTGTGGCTCGCGCGCACGAGTATAAAATCTGGGCTTTCTCGCGCGCTCAAGAGACAAAAGCGACAATTGAATTAGCACCACTTTCAAAATACGGCCAGTTGGAAATTAAGCCGATGGATTAACCGCGAATTTATATTTATCGCGAGCTCTGTACTGATTTCGACGTCGTCCGCTTGACATTCATTTATCGCGTTACACACATCGAAATACATCGCTGTAATAAGCGTGGGATCCGCACGTCGTAAAGAGAAGGCTCGCGCGCATATCCGAGACTCGTATTGCCAACTATTTATCGCTCGTGCCGATTCTCATCGATGCGATGATGACGCCCGCGTCGCATTCCCTGTCACCTGTATAATGACAACTCATTTATATATCCGAGCCCCGAGCCGAGCGCGCTGACATTTCCAACGTTATGACTGCAATATTCGATTTCAAACTTCCGCTTATGCGAGTCGCGTTGTTAAGTGCCGCATTAAACTCCCTGCTGTACAAATCACTGCGGATCTACGCGTCACTTAAATAGGCGCGAATACAGCAGTTTATGGCGTCTGTTTGCTTGCTTCGAAAATCAAATGTTTCGGAGAAAATTGAAATGTTTATTATAGGTTCCTCTAGGTTTTTGAATAAAAATTTTAGTAGTGTTTATATTCATGCTGATTGCCCATGCAATAAAACTTCTAATAAAATTTATCAAGCATGAGAGATTTTCTTGTCTAGTAGATTCAGGTGCTTCATGTTCAATTCACTCAATTTTCATTACAAATTTCATTTTGCTTTACGACTATTGTCGTCATACAGTTTTGATAACATTGGAATATTACCTCTTCAATTGCACTTATTTCAATGACAGTCTAGTTTATTTTTTGAACAATATATTAGAGGATTTTTGACAATATATTAGAGAGGAAGTAGAAACTTGATCAAGGAACCGATCTGAAATATCTGATCCGCCGCATTACGGAAAAAATGTATAACAATCAGCGAAATCGCTTGCTTTGGTAGTTTGCATGCATAGGGCGAATCGAGGCAGCATTTCTAGAAATTATTCAGCATTTAAATATCTTTTCTTAAGAAACCCAACTTATAAATCATTTTAAATAATTCAACTTCATTGCTTATAACTATGAACATAGTGGAATTTATTACTCGATTAATGAAAAAAAATATTTTCTACATCAAAATCATCAATTCATAAACATTCTAAAATAGCTCATGTAATATCATCAGAATATTGAGCGTAAATAAAAACTATAAAATTATTACATGTTTCTATCTAAGTCGAATAGGATACTGTAGCGTCAAATAACATTTTTTTATTATAGTCGTGCCTAGAATTTAACAATAGACACTAATTAACAACACATTGGACAAACGTGAATGATCAAATTTCCATTATTCTTAAATCATCTTGTTATGAATTTTGATTTCCATTTAACAATACATAGACTGACAATATTTTAAGATGAAAGAAAAAAAAACATAATCAACACAATAATTTGAGAGAGAAGACAAATACTGGAAACGATTGTGATAAGAGTTTTGTGTTTCAGTGGATCTTACCAATGGACAACTCACCCCCAACAACAACACACCCTTGCTGACGCAAGCACTTTCTGGTACGTTCGACTATCTCTTCAATACATGTTTAGTTTGAAAGTTGCCCCAATTTCCCCAATCTATTGTTGCATTAAAAATAATTACTTCTATCGGTTATCTTGAAAAACTAAAGTTCAGTAAAATTAACGACGATTATTCAAAAGCTTTCATTTTTGATTTTACAAAATGACCAGTTCATTCATTCGACATTCCAACAGCATTAAAATCGAAGCATTCCATCGGATTTCAACTTGCTCATCACGACGACCACTCAGTCCTAATCCAAATAACAAAAGCATGTACAACGGGCGAGCTCGAGAAAAAGTTCCGTCGGAACAGGCGGGCATTATTTACGAGCGGGCAAAAGTACTTAATACAACCAAAGAAGTCTTTCAAAGCGTATCGGTAGAGAGGGTGGGATAGAAAAGGGCACTCGTCCATCCACCAACACACGTACACATATTGGTTTCCATTGGTTTGTGCATATGGGTGGAGAGGTGGGAAGGGGAAGGGGGGCGTAGGAAGTAGTAGTCACGGCGTCGCCGATAAAGCCTATCCTCCTTCCCCCTTTCGATATCGGACTTTTCCTATGCCATCCGCAATCTCCTCTCAAATAAATCAAACTTTCGAATCGCGCCGCCACCTTCGAGACTCGCCAGCGGAAAAACTTTGTAACGCGCGCGCAGCCCCAGCATTGTCAAGAGTTTAAAAGCCGAATGGGTTTTTGGATTGCTCGCGATCGCTTTACCCATCGATATCGACTTGCGCCTCCACCTCCCTCCTCGCCCTTTTTATACGAGCCGCAGAGCTCTTATGGTCCTGGATATTGCGCGTTGCATTTTCGTATTTATCCGATTCTTTCGCGGGCCATTTGCTACGATAACTCGCCTGCGTGAAAGCTCCTTTTCTGTGTTGCTCGCTCTTTCCTCGCTTCTCCGCGCGCGCGAGCTGATTGATTATTTCTGCTATTATACGGGAATTGCCTCTACTTTTACCGGTAAAATATCTCAACTTTTCTTTCGCACATTTTCTATTCCATTAAAATTCCGTAAACCGAAGCCGACGCTACGACAACAATACAACGTTTGTCAATTTACCGCGGTAATTCTCACTCTCTAGGCTGGTTGAATTTGGGTTAATTACCGAACGCGATAAGCCGAATTATTTACACCGACTCTACGTATCATCTACCATGCGCATCTAAAATACGTCGTGTATCCATCTGTTTTTTATCGTCAATAACCTTTTAATAATTCAAATACGCTCACTCGTGCTGATTAACTGAGCCGCCGCGGCGTCAATCCACTGCAAGCTCATATGACTCTCGAGAGCTTTTTTTTTTTTTACGTACTCAGCGTTCGCGCGCATCGACGTGAAATATTTTAGGGCATCGCGTGCTCGGCTGAGTGATATTTTGTGAATAGCCGTCGTGCGCGATAATATTCGCTCGTGCATCTATAAAGCGTCGATAACGGGTTGGCTGTTTCGAACAGCTGCCTCACAAAAGATTTGCTTATCGCTGTTGTTGTTGTTGTTTGGATCGTAAAAATTTATAGAGCAACACTGCTGTACGCACGCTACGCTCTCACTGTTGTTTTTGCGTGTTTTTTTTCCACTATCGAGAAGATGAGAAAGCTTTTTCATTTAGCCAGACTGAAAATAATTACTTTGAATGCAACGAAAGATATATAATTTCGCGGTAGCATAGATTTTCAATATGATTATAAACTGCAATTACTTTGATTGAAGTTTATATAATTGGAAACGAAATTACTTTTTATCGGGCTGGGCTTTGCATATTATAATTACAAAAGCGAATTGATTTGATAGTCTCGACTACAATTAAAACTCCCGTTGCGAATGAACTATAGCATAATAATAGCCACGAATAATTGTTATCTCGCCAACTAAAGCTTTTTTAATTGAAAAACCATAGCAGACACTAATGGATGGCAATGTATTGCAGTGATGAACAACTATCAGGCGGCAGCGCAGGCCGGCTTCCCGCCGGCATCGCCACATGGAGCCGGCGGCCACGGCGGTCCCCAGGGCCGCTCATTCCCCGCAGCTAATTCGCCTGGACCCATCGACATGTACAGTTCGAGCGCCGCTGCAGCGGCGGCCGCAGCTGCCGCGGACTCGGCAGTCGCGAGCTACGTACAGGCGGCTGCGAGCCCACAACCGCCCACCACCGCCTTCCCAGCGATCGCAGTCTCGCGAGCTCCGCTCAATTACAGTCCCGTAAGTTAACCTTACTTACTTTTTGTAAATACTCATCTACATCAGCTACAATAAAATTCCAGTCGAATAACGAAAATTTTCGGTAGCGTTTTCCGCGGTAATTATAGTAACAAAAAATTGAAAGAAAGGATTGAATACCAATTTACTTCTATGGCTTAACGATCAATCAATTTTTTTCGCTCGATTATTATTTTGCAAATTGATTGCGACGTCCTTCTTCCAATTATTGTCGGGAAATTACTTTTCAAATGAATTGTTTTTTTCATCCCCGCTAATTACATCGGAATTAATTTTTTTCAATCACATCGACAGATTGAATCAATTGATTTTTTTTCTGCCTAATGGATAATGATTATTATTGCTTTATTGAAACGAATAACAATCTGTCAGTTTTTTAATTTCCCTCCCAACTTTGCAACAATTGCATGAAACGAAACTTCGACGACTTATCGCGAATATACCTTCACAGTATTAGCAATCGGTTAAACTCGCATTGGTAATTTCACGTATTGCACACACGCAGGTCATGATTCCCAAGCTCATGTGCACGTGAATGTTGGGTGATGCCCCGCCCAGCTTCGATAGGATAGATCTGCACGACAACCCTCTAGGGTGGTGCGCCTCGGTCGTGTGCACTTCATTGGCGAATCATTCGACTGCCAACGGGACTGCACTTCAATTAGTCACGAGCGTTCTCGTGTCTCTGTTCGCTTTCCACGTCCACACGGGATGCGTACATTACCGTTTCGCTATGTCTTTTCCATTCGAGTACATTTTTCAAAGTCTCCTCGCTATACGCATACTTCTTTTGAAATGATTGAATTTTTGCAACACAATGTTGATATTTGCACATAATTTTTATTCAAGCCTCGATCCTGGAATTCATTGGTTTTCCATGCGTTGGACAATTTATTATACTTGCAAACAGCGCAGAATGGTCGCTAAATTAAAGTAATATCCTGTTTTAGGGTCCTCTGATACCTGCGGCATTCACTAACGGCTACCATTGAGCCTTGATGCGACCTAACATCAGGTAAGTATCCTATAATGAAATTTTCATTTAAAATTTCATTAAATAAATTTTAATTAAACAGAAAAATTTGGTATCTGTTGAAGTATTTAAGAAAAGTCAAACAACTACTGGAATTGTTTTACAGAATGGACGAGAGGGCAGAGCGCAATATGGTCGACTGACGGCATTACATTTCAAGCGAGACGAGAGTAGCGGCTCGCGATTAAATAAAAAAAAAACAATTACATACACACATATACTTCGCGAGAAGCCCACAACGGGATTTGGTTTTCAATGCATGGAAACGGTCGCAGGATGCGAAAATGAACGAATCATCGAGTGAAAAGCGGAGAACAATACAAAGGTCAGGATCAAAGAAAAGGCAGAAAGCACTTTTATTGTCAACCCGGAGTAATACGCAATAAGAAAGAAATTTTCGGTGAAAAATCAGTTTTTAATTTTCTCAAAAGTAACCACGACCCGTTGATCGAGACACATACGTGGGTAATTGCGAGAATCAATGAGGCCTAGAAAATATCAAAAGCGTTATGAAATGTGGCGATATTCGACACATACAAAAAAAAGAAATATGTCAAATACTTATGCTGAGATAGCGAAAGATTATTTATCGCTAAACGATTAAATCGTTTTGGTATGAAAGAAAAAAGACGAAAAATATGGTATGAGAATCTTGATACGTTCGTGCGAATCAACATTTATAGTTGACTGCTAGAGCGACCTGACGCAGAGTGTAACGAACAGACATAAATTTCTCCACCGCGACCGAATCTGCAATTTGGCGCTAGCCCGTTCTCCGACATTAATAATTAATACTAGTAATAATATAATGAATTAAATAATAATGAATTAAATAATAATAACAATTATTATTAATCGCTAAATAGATAAGCGGCTAATTATATGATGCGTGTGTGAATATATATTTGACGGAAAATATTAAAGAAAGGAGATTGAAAAAAAGTTTTTAAATATATACGCATACACCGGTAAATCACAAATGGTAACAGAACAACAAATTGAATAATTCATAAATACACTTAGCAATTAAGCGGAAGATGAAAAAATAACTTGGCAAGAATGACAAAATCCGCAAAAAAATGTAATCATTGTATTTAATATTACAAATGAGGAGGATCGTTTTTAAAAGTATCTATGATGACAGTTGAAAGAAGCACATACATCTAGACACGTAGACCCACATGCATTCACGCGTCCGTTCACGCCCAAAATATAGGTCCTAATGTTTGACGTTTTTTGTGCAATTAATATGTAACGTTAAACACAATTAATGGGCCCGCATACAGGAAAATAATTGACATAAGTGTGGAGAGGGGTATAATAAATTATCGTAATAGTTGAAAAAAAAAAACGATTTCGGACGATATAATATAATTCATAGTTGTGAAATAAAATTTTGAATTCACAATTATAAGCTATGTTATAAGAAGTTTGAAACGTTTGATAAGATAGGTATGATAACGAATCAATCATTTAAAAGAGATTAGTATATTAGTAAAATGTAAAAAGAGATTTGAATATTCTAACAATTTATTAAAGCTGAGAATTTTCAGCTGACCCCTCTCCACGTACACACAGTTAAGATCTTGATCCCGCACATTTTAATACTACATAAGTGTCATAAGTTTCTTACACGACTATTAATACTATTATAAGGATGGTATAAGAGTTATCAAAAGAATTATCCTATAATTTTCATCACGTTAATAATGGATTATTGTCATTTTTATTTTAAAAAAATACGTTGGCTTTTGTTTAATTTAAGTATCTTCTAACTTAAATTTTGAAAGCGTTGCAATGAAAATGTGATACCGAAGAAGAGCAAATAAGTGTGTGGATCTTAATAAAGATAAGAATACAGTACGTATTCCTTATTATAATAGAAAAGCGGTAGGAATGTTAACGAGATATGTAATTTCATTTTTTGAATGAACTGCATAAATGAGAAGTTGAACAGTTTATGGGAATAAAATGGAGTAGACCAAAATTACTGAGCAGAGCAAAATATTAAATTCTACCCAGTAAAATATACAACACGAGATAAAATTAAAACAAAAAAATATTTCTCGCTACAATTGCTTAATTGAATCAATGTTCGGTGTAGAAAATCTTTCACTGCGCATTTCTTTGCATAAGCGAGGAAAAACAATTTGACCGAAAACTTTGTGGAGAGTAAGCGTGAAGAAATTGTTTTATTGTGTGATAATAATGAAGTCGAATGTAAATTTACCGTGCGTGACAATTACTTATAGTTTGGAGATTAGACTTCTAATAAATTAGGTATTTAATATTTCAAAAATGCGGTAATGAATTGGTTGTGAAAGTGATTGGGCCTGTTTTATTCTGACGCAGTAACTATTCATTACTAATATTATTATTATTATTATTATTATTATTATTATTGAAATTTATTATAAATACCATTGAAGGTCGAAAATGAGCAGTATCGCGATGAATTTATGAATAAGTAAATTAATGGATTATGATGATTAAAATATGATTAATAATTATATTCAGAGACAGGGTACACAAAACTAGAAAAATTTTCAGGATTTGTACTTTTTCGAGTAGCGACCATTTCGTTTTCCCTGCAAGATTATATTTTAAATTAATAAAAATAACGGATATGCAATAAAATGTCAATTTCTTACATAAGCCTAAAAATACAATTTAAACCAAAAGTAAACATGATCATTAGCTCAATGTAGATATAAAAAAATTACATTAAAGTTCAAATTTAATGCTACATTTAGCCAGAATTATATGTTACTGAAAAATGTAATCAGTATTTAGGAAAAACCAATCAAAAGTGGTTGCATATTCTTGATAGTATATACAGTCATGCTCTAAACAAAAAAATTATCCGAAATATACGATAAAATTTATTATTTATTTACGGAAACACGAAATGGTGGCTATATCAGTACATCCTAATTTTAACAGCAAATTATTGTAAAAAAAAATTGTGTGTATTGGACCAATTGTGGTATCCAGCAATGTTTTTACAATTATGAAAATGTGGTGAATGAAAAATTATTGGATTGCACTGTACGAGCAAAAAATTCATAACTATATCAAAGCAAAATCATGATGCGTTTAAACGCAATTTCTGATTTTTCCTCGAATGCAAATTGCCAGTCTTCTCTTAGAAAAATGTTGAATATTTTCAAAAAGTCAGTCGAGATGAATAGGTTTTGTATTATTTATGTTCAAATTGAACTGATGTGAAGTCTTTTAATCATCGCAGTATCGATAAATATCGTTACTTAAAAGTAGAATGTGTAAGTAGTTGTATGTACATTTGAAAGTTTGTTAATGAAAATAAAGGAAATGTGTGTTATAGCGAATAACGTATAGCAACATGGTAAGATACCAAGATCTGAAGGTGAAACACCAGTTAAATAAAAAATGTTTGGCAGTGACGCAAGATTAATACCAGTCGTACAGAAATATAGAGCCTATGAGATTGAAGTAAAAATAGAATAGGAAAAATCAACTGAAATGGCAATAAGAATGATTAAGCATACGACCTGAATAACGAAGCATAAATGCAATTATAAAAGCAAAATGAAGATGTCAAAAAATGTTAAAAAAGATTAAAGTAACTATCTTGGCTTTTTTTTTCTTCTCCGTCTCTATAAAAATTGTTTTGATTACCATCACATGTAACAAAAAGTTTTTTAAAATAAAACTTCCAATATATAAGTATAAAGATTAAGAAAGAACTGTTTCAACACGATTTAAAAATGAATAATAGATGTAAGAAGGGAAAAATGATCAAGTCAGAAATATATCGGGCGTTGAGTACAAGATACGTCTTCGTTAAAAAAAGTCGTCCAAGATCCTCCTGTAAAATCAACAGAAATATAGATACAAATATATAAATATATATAATATATGTATACATTTACATTTCGGTAAATAAGATCAATTGAATAATAATTAATAAAAACGAGGATGTGATGAGAGATGGCAAATACAATGAAACTTAAAAAATAAACAAAGCTATTGACAAATTCCACTGAAGTTAACGAACAAAAAGCGTGAAAATGAAAAACTCAAATTAGTATGGCTGAAGTCCACACGTTTATAAATAATGATGAAATAATATACTGAATAATCTACATCTAGTACATATACAAGCATATACATATATAAATATAAAAAACGGTAAGAAAACAAAAATATATATGGTTCTTGTCTAAGGCGAATAAATTTAATAAACAACAATTGCAAAGATGGAAAAGAATATTGGAAAATTGTTTTATGCATTTGTATATAATTATTGATGTTTTAAAGCTAATATCCTATTATATTGTAATTTAATCACAAAACTTTCAATTACACACAAAAAACACTTAAGTAAAAATAAAGCAAGAAAAGAACGCTAGAAACTATGTGAGGTTGGTGATAGAACTCGTCAAGCGGTGTAAGCAGATCTCCATAAAACTGTTTTTTTACGGACAAATAATAAAAAATAATCATCAAACTATACAATGAGTGAAAAAACAAAAAATATGAGTTCTGCCACTCGCGGGCGAAACTTACCCATTTCTCGCTGAAATATATAAATATATAAATATACATTATAGTATGAACACACACACACACACGCACGCACGCACACACACACACACACATACATATAAGATTCAGTAAAAAAAATTATTGCAAACATGCTAGATGACGAACTGCAAAAAGTTACTTTGCAAAAAAAAAATTAAATTTATCTAGCAATCATCACTGATTTTTTTCTGCTCAACATCATTGCAATTGATGTACAAAAATTATGGTGACTTTGTACAGTCCTGAAACAAGATCATGACATTTTTGGAACACAGTTTATGCAGATAAGAATATATAAGAAATTTTCTGATTGATTTTGTTGGATTATTAATTTAATGTGTATTCTTTACGCAACGCGGAAAAGTTAATGATACCTTCCACAAATGACAAATGCTCAAGGGGCAATAAATTCATCATCTATAAAGACACTGTAATTCTGAACATTTATAAATTCGTATGTCTTGTCCAGCGAAGGTTCTCGATTAAAAAAAAACTATAAAATAAGAAAAACAACTTTTTATAATACGTTTTGGCTAGTTCAATACGTAATTTATTAAAGATCTATAAATGGAAAAGCAATATTAAAAATATTTTTTATTATCAAATCGCGATCCTACTGATCTTGCTTGCCACGACCAGTCAATATTATGAAATCAAATCTATGCAGGATTTTCAAATAAAAAAGCGCTTGAATGGTAAAAATTTTATAGATGGGTAAAGTGTACTGTCCAAGCAATATAGTTATTGTTTTTAAAAATTGCATAATAATACATTATTATTTATAAATTATGCATGAAAATAAATAAATATATATATGTTCGAAAATACAAAAAATAATAAATTTGTTTCAAGTTCGCCAACATATGCCGTGAAAAGAAAAGATGATAGTTTCTTTAGAGTTGTATTCTTTACAATAGGTATTATTATTTTGTCTTTAAAAAATTCCTGGCTTAAACTAATTTTTGTAAATAAAGCATAATTTAAAAATTTCATTTATTTTTCATAAATATTTCACCAGGCTGAGTTCTAAATACTGTAATACCAAGCCAATTTATATTAAAACCAAAAATACAAATAATTATTAGTTTTGTTTGAAAATTTTGATAAAATAACCAATTTTAAAAATTTTTACGACCGGCCTCTTGAGTGAATTCATGTCACATGACGTGAACTTGTATAGAAATACATTGAATATATTATAATATCTGAGCACTTTCCAATTTTGTATGTTGGTCAATATACTTCCATCGCATAATCGATCCAACAGTATCGATCACTCAAAATAATCACGAATAAAAACAAACGCGAAAGAATTTTATTGCATATACTCCTTGAATCGAATTTTATGTAATAAAGTTAGGAAACGTCTAGATTAGTTTGAAACAGAGGAAGAAAAAAATGAGCGATATTCCAAGTTTAGCAAACGATGCGACATGTCATGCGTAATATTAAGTTTTTTACTTATGTTTGTTTTCTTGTATGCAAAACCAAGAATGAGAATGAAAGCCTCTTTCAAGGATTGATTTACACAAAGAGTAATCGTCAAAATAGGACAATTATTGAAGGTGAAGAAAAAAAAGTGGGCTAAGAGAGTAAACGTAGCTAGATAGGTACTTTTTGACAATTCGCAAGCGCGTCACTGAAAGACCGCACTATTTAATAATTATATTATTATTATTTGTCGTTGAAACTTTTCCAACATTATAAAATACGTCATACGTATTTCTGTGAGGAATATTATTATTTTATCGTAAGACTTTAACTGATAAACTATGTTTATAATTTTCAGTTTTATTCTTGTTAAAGTCTAGTTATTTTCAATTGATTTATTCGATAAACATAAGAATTATGATAATTTCTTAATAGCTATTTATCCATAATTATAACGAATACTGTTCACTTATCTTTGATATACATTTGAATCATAATTATAATCATCATTATCTCGTCGTTATTTAAATCATTTTTATACGTCTTTTTGGAATGTGTTGATAATATTAATTAGAGCTCATTCAAAAGCTCACTTTGGGCACAGTCCCGATCATGGAAAGATAATTTTAGTTCCTCAAGATTGCAAATAAAAGAAAGAGATGATAAAAGAATAGATGATTGTACATCCCTCAGATCTACTACTAAAAATTTTTAAACATCATTTTTACATTAATTTGATGCCAATCTGATATCACTCATGATAATTGCTTGAATTTGTAACATTTGTCATAAAAAAGTTAAAAGCCAGAATCTTAAATAATATTGCAATTTTTTGTTTTCATAGATTAGTTATCTTTCGCTTGTAAGAAGTTTTCTTTGAAACTTTGGACAGATTGTATCAAAATTATTTTTATGCGCATTTTTAAATTGTTTCTGTTACAAGTTAATAAACATGTCGATGAATTACTGCGTTTAAAGTGATGCAATGCATGTAAATATATACTGCGTGGATAATAAACGCAAGTACCGGGAAGAAAGTGAGAGAAAATATAGATAGTTAAAAAGTGATTAAAAATAAGAGAACAAAATGTAAAGGAACGAGAAAAGAGTGATATAAATCGCAGTGTTACGAAATATAGAAAAAAGTAGCGAGTTAAATGCTTTTTTTGTACATACATCACCACGATGTTGCTATGCTTTTTTAAATTATCGCAATCTTCGTTAAATTCAAAGTCATATGCTTTTTTATTATTCGAAAAGTTGTTGGAACTTGTGCAATATAAAAATGAATACGTCTATCAGTCAGCTTTTTAAAAATTTGCTAACTAACAGTCATTACATAGATTGGACGCGAAATAACAATAACGAATAAGATTCTTTATCATATACAATAAAAAACATTAAAGTTTTAAAAGATGTGTTGTTAGAAAAAAAAACATCAAAATAATGTAGTTCTTGTAAATTACTTGTGTTCACTTTTAATTGTTTTTAATTTGCCAAATTGTATGATATCAGTTCGTTCCTAAGGGTGTTTTATTTAAAATCTGTAACTTCGTAATTTTTATGAATCTGTATTAATTATTTGAAACTCTCTGCATTATACAGCACATAGAATTGCTTCTGTGTGAGCGCAAAATAGAGGATTTTAAAAATTTTCTATATTTTTGTCAATCGAACAGAGTGATTATTTACTTCATTGTTATTGAACCTATATGTTAGTTTATTTAATTGGTTACAATAAATTCATCGTTCAAAACATTTAATAACAAAAACTTTGCTTAAAATATTTTTTTTATGAAACCAAATTAATTAACTTTACATAGGTCAATGAAAATCGTTCACTTGCAAATGTCAAACCAAAGCAATATTAATTTGATAGCTTTATAATTTTTATTGAGTTAAGTAATGGGACACTTTCAATTTTCAAGTATACGCGTACTTATATAATATTGAAAAAAAGGAAATTTTGAGAGCCTAATAAGAATAAATAGTCAATTAAACACTAAAATAAATAATGAAGCCGATGAAAAGAACGAAAATGGATAACGATTGTTCAGATCTTTGATGAAAATATATTTTAATTATCAGTTTTATATTTACCTGCATGCTATATTGATAGTAAACTTTACATATTATTTAAATTTGATTGTTTTTGACTTTTAACATATCAAATTGATCGTTAAGATCAATGATTAATTACACTATGCAAACTGCGATCTATGTAGAGTAAACAGATATCAAAGTATTCGATCTGGTATTCGATGACTTTTCTGCATTTCTAAAAAGTAACAAAATCATTCAAAATTTTTTCTTTAAAGGTGGAAATATTAATAGGAAAAGTTCTGTATTATTTAACTTCCACCCAAAAATGATATAATTTCTATTTACTGACGTTTCAAGGTTAATGTTGAAATTATTTTTATGAAAACTGAACGAGTTTTCCTTGTAATTAAAGTGGCTTTCTTCTGATACACTGATTTACTTGAAATATTTCATAAAAAGTACAATATTGTTCTATGAAATACAATCGTTTTAAGATCATCTGAATTACTCGTGTAATAATCAGACTTAGAGTATGGTGAGAATTCAATCGTTTATTCATCATTTGTTGGAGGGATTTATAACATGATATGTGAAAATCTTTGTTCTTTATAATATTTTTAATCGTATTTTTTTCGGAAGTAAATTGAAAAATCGAAGCAAATAATAACTAACAAAAATGTTGAATTTTAAAAAAACGTAGAAGTAAGAGGAAATGATGGTTACAAAATTTATGATATATGTATGTCGATTGGAATATGCTCGATGACATGGCATAGCGAGGATACTTGCAATATAACAAGCAATAAATAGGCTGCTCTCAATTCAACTGTATACTAAAAGTTTATGTGAATGCTTAAATGAGATTTTTTGAATTTAACACAAAGGAACGACAAAATACCAATTTTACATCTTCTTACTAATCATACAGTATGAATAGCTGCATATTAAAAGAAAACTACGCAATTGTGTATCGTGATTAATAAGAAAAAAATAGACATGATCATAATAAACACAGATTTAACAAAGATACGGAAGGTAATCTACATCTAAGTACGCAATGTTTCAATTTTACACTACTGATAATAATGGCATAGGTGTAAGCGACATATAAAATATAATGATTTATAATAATTATAATGCTGTACAGAATATTTATGAAGAGGCCTGCCTTTTAAAAGATTGCCGAAAGAGAGTCGATCGACGACAATTTAAGCTTTATCTAATATTGCTACTATACTTTATGAATAAAATGTTTTTTCGAATATTATTCAACACCATATTTTCAACATGTGTATAGTATGATTATTCTGCGGGGAGTAAATTCAATAACACAGAATAGGATATAAGGCATGAAAATCCTTATAAATGTTAAGCAAACAAATACCAACCATCAATTCTTATTCTCGCGCGAAATTCGCCTATTTTAGATTTTTTAAATTTTAATGAAAAATAAATGAAAAATAATAAATGTTAAAAGTGCGAGACTTCTCATTATTTTTTATGAGCGTCGTTTTTTTATCGGTGCACGACTCTCATTTTGAAAACAGTAGGCCAGACTATTAGTGGATGTTTTGTAAAATATTGAAAAAGGAAATAAAAAAAAGTAAGACAAGTAAATGCAAACTATTGCAATTACACTAATGTGTGCAAAAATTGCACCAACGTTTAAGATGCGACTGCTTCGGAAGAAGGTGGTGAGAAATAATAATGCGCGTTAGATGCACAAGACAAGTTTGTCGAGATGAGTCGTTTTTCAGAATTAGATCTATTCGATTTTTCATGAGAAATCTCGACAAAAGCGAAAACGGCGTAAATTCAATTCGAGAGCGAAAGAAAGATAGTCGGAGTGCAAGATATACGAGAGTGAGAGAGAACGAGAATGCGTGAGAGAACTTGCGAGGAAGAGATCAAAAACGTTTAATATAAAAAGCGTTAAGCAAAACCCTCGAAAATATAAAATATTAAAAAAAATACATCAAGTTTCACATTCAGTTACTTGTAAACAAGAGGGTCGTAAATTTAATAATCAATTGTGTATGTATACAAAAAAATAAATATAATATGGCGATTATAAATATGACACTAATACAACAAATAACAATATTGTATCCCTCTGTACATATAAATATACTATAATATAATGATTATTATATGATTTATTATATATACTATACATATAAAAAATATATATATCTAATGAATTCATATTATTACGTTTATTATTGTTTTAATTGAAATTATGATTATTATATTATCGCGACGACGAAGACGACACGACGATGATGATGATGAATATTATTATAATTATGATATTATTAATATTTAAGAAAAGGTTCACAACGTGCCGTGTGTATGTGGGAATAAAATATATAATATAATGGACATTGTTCAATTCAATCTGATGAATGTCTTCCAGTTATTTACCTTTCTTTCTATTTCCATTATATCATTAAATTATCCTTGATCAAATTTGGTTGTAATCCCAAAAGATATTCGATACCTATCCATTCCAATAAAATAAATATTATTTATTTTTAGTATTTGTTGGATGGGGATGCAGGTTCGTTGAGAAAATCACACACAGTTTAAGGCACAAAGAGGAAGACTTTATTCGTA
>JAWWMK010000008.1:4243253-4293253 GCA_035047105.1 Galeopsomyia nigrocyanea
TATATATATATATATATATATATATATACATACATATACGACGACGACGACGGTTAGATCGATTTTACTCGGTTTATGGGGTTTCGTGTCGCGCTACGCGCCTGTGGTATATATGACTAATTATGGTATACTAATGTGACGTGCGCCTATTTAATAGCGACTCGACGTAATTCCAGTTTTTTATTATTCGTTGTATTTTTTTTTCACTATCGCCTCTATTGATTGTTGGATGTGACGTAGGTCGACGCGATAGCGCTTTATGTACTTTGGATATTAGCGTTTTAACTGGTTGTGATGCAGAAAAGTTACGACGAACTCTAGCTATTATCAGCTCAACTGAGCAATGAAAAGTTAAATGTCGAATGATTGCTCGATTTCTAGAAAGAAAATTTCGTTTGAACGCAATCGAGCGGCAAGAAAAAATTAAATGAGAGTACCGGATGCTTTTGTTTGATAATTATCGAAGTTTGTAATTTCTTGAGAAATGTAAAATGTCAAAAGTGTTTTTCTTTTGAATGACGTTGTTGAAAATGTCATTGTTTTTAAGAAATGTGTAAGCATTTATTTATTTTGTCTCTTACGTAAAGCTTGTTTGAATACTAATTTTCAAAACATGTCACTCTCCCGCGAATGTTTAAAAATAAAAATAGCTAAGCGATCGCAGAGACAATGAGGTGAATGGCCTGTAATGTTCAAATTATTTTTATTGTAAGTGATAAATAAGTTTCTCAATTTTAATGTGCAAATTATACAACGAACACTTACATTATAAGCAATAAAATATAAAATTTGGAGAACGTAAATTTTGTCGAATGTTTCATAAAAAAAGTAATGATCGAATAAAAATAGCTTGCGCCGTTTTTACATCTACAAAAAAGAAGCTAATGATGTAATTGAGTCATTATGTTTCGCAAATATTACTATTCATAAATGCAAGCAGACAATCAAAAATGACCATCAATATTTTTATCAGTTTGCTTTTAAGTCAACGTGTTCAATAAATTTACCGGCTTCTTTTTTATTTTAATTCACCTTCTAATTATTTATTCAATGACACTTACTTATAAATAATATCATATAAATATCAAGTCGTCTACATTGAGGTATAAAAACGTAGCTGCACGCACGTCGATGCATATTCAAGTAGATAAAACCGAGTGCGATCAGACACAAAATTTCTTCATATTTTTAAATAAATGTATATATATATATATATATATATATATATATATATATATCATGAAGCGCATGCTATATTTCTCAATAAAATAAGAAAGTTGTTTTGCTCCAAATATTATTGGTATTTATTTATATACATCGGCTTTCTCTTCGCGTTGCTCGCTAACTGCACAAATCCAAAACTCAATCGAGTAAATCTAAATTATAATAAAGCATCACTTCCATCATCTATCGCTTATCATCAGAATTTATAGTATTCGAAGCATCCGAACGACAGACAATCTCAAAAAAGAGAAACCGCAGCGCGTCAAAATTTCCATGCCGCGCAGAGACAGACAGACGTGATTGATAAATCCCACGTCGTCGAGGCATTGTTGTCTCAATTAAAAAAAGGGGGGAGAGAGAGAAAAAATAACAATCCATCATACTGTACACGCACACGCGCCGCAGCTTTATCGTTATATATAGCGTATAGCTGTATAACCTAGAAAGCTCAAAGCAAGTATATTATATAGAGAACTTGGCGCCGGCAAAACGCGCGCGCAACAGTCGTCTGCTGTATATACGTCAGAGAGAGAGAGAGCGAGAGAGAGAGAGTGCCGCGCCGGGTAATACTTCCTTCGTCTGCCTTCGCTGCTGCGGGTGGCGCGGGTCGGTCGAGTCGTATCGGCCAGTCGACGCGGCTCTCGCAGTTCAGTTCCGAGCGAGCCGCAGTCGCGCCAAGTCCGCGCGTACTTGCGTGCAGTGCGCCTTGGCCACGTGCACCCACGTTATTATTATAATTGTGCGTTAAAGAGTGTGCTCCGCTGCTGTGTGTGCTCTCTCATGTATATGTGCCATTGAGATAACTCGCTCGCTCGCTCTTTTTACTGATAAGCCGCCCACCACCAAGAAAAGAGGAGAGACAGTGCGCGAGAGATCGAGCGCTTCGCCGCCGCGCGACATATACACACTTACTGCGTGTGACAGCTCAGTCGACGAGTAACTGTGTTGTCGAGAGGAAGCACGTAGGTGAGTTTTGATTTTTCCTTCTCTCTCTCTCTCTCTCTCTCTCTCTCTCTCTCTCTCTCTCTCTCTCTCACTCACTCATTCCTTACTTATACTAACGCTATATATCGTGTATACTCGTATAGCGACTGAAGCACGCGACGACGAGTTTTCGCGCAGCGCGCGTGCTAGTTTTCCAACTCGTAGTAAGTCAGTGGCGTGACTTTCTTCTTTGCGTATAGAATTTTTTATCGTTTAAGAAACCGCTCGAACACACTACAACTTTATCGCTGCGTATATATATATATATATGTGTGTGTAGAGTAGACGATATATGTTAATTGATGATGTTGCAACTATACCGAACAACATGATTTTTCTTCGACAACGGGAAAAGTTTCAGCAAAGCATGCCACGATACATAAATGTTGCACGTGTTTTCTTTTTTCCCCGATTGCTTTATACAATGAAACGAAACGATGCTGTTGCTGCTGCCTCGTGCTCTATATACGCATACATGTGTGTGTGTGTGTGTGTGTGTGTAATCGTGCCGGCACGCTAACGCACGAGCGCAGCCGAACAGCCATCTAAATATTTTGATTAGCTAGAATTAGAGGAGGCGACTACTGTGCAGATGCGATTCTCAAGAAATTCATATTAGACGCGCGATCTTTGAATCAGCATCAATTTTTCGTACACGTCAGAGGTTGTTTTGCGCGTCGGATATAACATCTGAATGAATTTATTCAAAAGTTCGACATTCCGATCCAAAAAACATTTTCCGCGACGTAAACAACCAGGTAAGCCAGCCAGAAACTGATTGCCGGCTTTTGATTTCCCGATAGTATGTATGTATACGCTCGCTCTAGGTATAGCGCTCGGTCGTTTCATTAAACGCAACGCACGCGAACTGTATTACCCAAAAATATCTTTACTCACCGAGCAGCGCGCTTCGCTAATTATGTCAGCGGCCAAAAATAAAGCGCATCATCTTCTACCCTATTACGCGCGAATGCTGCTACTGCTGCTAAACTAATGCGGATTTACGCGTAGATAGACGATGATTTTTTTTTTCGCGAACGAATGCACACAGCAGCAGCAGCGACGACGACGACGACGATTCATTATTGAACGCGCGCGCATGAAATTACCACGTCGATATGCGCGCATTATGACATCGCCGCGCCTAAAAATACTTTCAAAAGTGTCCGTGACTTATTTGCTTCTTCTTCTTCTTCTTCTCTATACCTTCGATTGCGATGCGCGTCTTCGGAAGTGTGCTGTAGCATTATTAAAGTCGCTGCACGTGAGATAGAAGCGAATGATGCATCGCGTTTTTCATTTTGCCGCCGCTAGGTTCGTTGAGCTTTTTATTTTTCACGTGCGTGTGAACGCGTCGAGGTCGCTGCACCGCATCGCGGTTCATACATCTTCTATTAAACTTTGCCGAGTGTATATATATATATATTATGTCCTAGCCTGTAATGCGCACCTTTGGTGCTCATTTTCGGCTAGGACATAAAATTTTTTAAGGCCCAGTAACGGAGAGGCCTTTTGGCGAAACGAGCTTTCAGGCTTCGCCTTCGGCTCGGCCCGACAACCGCTCGTTTCACCAAAAGGGCCTCTCCGCTACAGGGCCATAAATAACTAATATATGTATACACAAGCGCGGCGTTTGTTTTGTTTTCCTTTTGTGAAATTAACTCGCGCCGCTCGATGCCGGACGACGGTGACGCGACAATCTCGTGTGCCGCATATGCGTGCGACGACCTAATTGAAATGAGAACGCGAACTACATTTCTTCTTCTTCTTCTTCTTCTTCTTCTACTTCTTCCTCTTCTTTTGTTTTCGATCGGTCTTTCGTATTGTACTTTCTCGTGTACGATCGTTGTAAGTATAGACTAACTTTCTTGCTAAATAAATGCGATATATATATGACACGACTATGGCTAGATCCGTTTTGCAATAACGATTTCAACAATATGAGGTTTCACTTTTAAAAGTAATTGCAAAAGCTGTTAATTCTATACAACGTGTTTAGTAAAAATAGTCTTTGTATTATATTTGCACGTGGTCGTACATAATTGTGTATTAAACTGAACCGGGTCATTATTATAAAAAAAAGGTAGACAAGTAATCGGATAATATATACATAAAATTATCAACAATTCTATGATTAACTCAATTTTCCAACGTATATATCGCGGTTTCAATCGTGACAAAGAATTGCCAAATAGACAGACAGCGATCTTGCAGCATAAATCAAAGAAACTCCGAAAAGTGTAATTGCCACAATATCTCTTCATTGAGCATCGCATTAAATCTGCTATACTATGTCAGAGCTCACTATCCCCTTCGCTTTTCTAGAAATACATTCGTTTGGAAGC
Source organism: Galeopsomyia nigrocyanea (assembly GCA_035047105.1). Lineage (NCBI taxonomy): Eukaryota > Metazoa > Arthropoda > Insecta > Hymenoptera > Eulophidae > Galeopsomyia > Galeopsomyia nigrocyanea. Next base: position 4,247,807 of record JAWWMK010000008.1, read on the forward strand.
AACCATCGATGACTCAACCGCGTTTGTATAGATCGAAACGTTTAGCATGGAATAATTGACGAAAAATCTTTCTTTTTTTTTTTATGTGTGCTTCGTTCATCAAAAATCCAAAGAATTAGACGCTCAAATCTGAATAGTGGTACAACCAGGTCAAAGCAATTGCCTCATCTCGTGAGAATGGCTGACATTGCAATCCTACGAGGCGAACCTTTTTAAACGCCTTGTTTCTTTCGCAACACGAAGGTCATCATGCTACGCACACCTGCGTCTCTCTCTCTCTCTCTCTCTCTCTCTCTCTCTCTAGATTGTTCGCTCATTTCCGTTCCGTTTTGGATATTTAATTATAAACGATGCATATTTTTATCGGTATATTTTTTTTCGAAGGAAAGTTACCACGATGATTAGGAGAACATACAGGCGCCAGCTGAGCGCCGTTACGTCACTGATGCAAATGATTGGTTTATAGACGCGGATGACGTTCGATTGTACTTGTCCTCTATTTTTCTTTTCTATCTCTAGCACACATATTAGCTTTAGGATTTGCTATAAGCCAGTCGGGATTAAGCTGCTATCTGCGCAATTCAATAAATGTATTTACATACATAAATTTGCATCAATCCCTAGTGACGTAAAAAGAAGGCTTTCCTCGCTCTCTATTGTAGAAACAGTATAGTTTAATAATCCGCTGGTTTGTCGTTATTGAAATGTCAAGTCGTGTATGCTTCATTACTCAAGTTGTGCGTTACGTTTACCTTTACACGGTAGCTAATTATCATCGAACACACGCACACAGTGTAGTCTCAAAGGTCAATTGGAATTACATGTTTACACGGTATCTCTTATTGTCACACCAGTGATATCTAAAGTCCATCGTATACTCCATCGCGCTAATTATGAGAAACGTCGTCGTCTTCGTCGTCGAAGCAAATAGCTAGATCTATTTGAATAATGCCGCAAACATAGATGGATTACAGTACACATACATACATACATACATACATACATACATACATACGCGTTTTAATCGTTGTTCAAGCGTGAACGAAAATTGTAAATTGATTCGTACACGTGTCGTGCAACGTCTCTTTTTTGTTGAACGCGCGGAAAAATTCTCGATTCTCTCTCGCGTCATTTCGGCGGATTATCAGGCGACTTTATCATGCAAATGGCTTTTCATTGCTGGTGAACACCAATACATCGAGAACGTTGTACACAGGTCGCCGATAACGATCTTATACACTTATCGGTCTCTCGATCGAGCCACATATTAACGGGGAGACACATTAAAGAGTAAACAGCTCTACGCTCACTTGGGATTTCAGCGCATACAAACAATATTTTCATTTCTTTTTTTTTCATTTCGCGCGACCTCTCGCGTTTATCGCTGAGAATGATAAACGAAATCATCAAGTGATTCGTCAAGTAGACGCCAGGTGACACTTCAGCATTTGATGATAAGACGAGGTAAAACAAAACAAAAATAAATCGGAATCTATTTTGTTGCGGGGGTGGGAAATTGTTAATGTTTCTATTTTTGGCGAACAAACCTTCGGTTCATCACCAATGACTACAGCTTGACTCTTGGTCTATTTTGGGGCAAACGGCTTGAGGAGGAAGGCGAAGCGACATTTTTTCTTCGAAACAAAGATGTTGACAGACAGATGATAAGCGTTATTTCTTAAGGCCCCCCCCCCCCCCGACATGTATATAGATATACAAATACATGTGAAAACAGGCGACCCTTTGCTCCGTGATTATTTTTTCATACAATAAAATTGAGATTCGACAGATTTATGATAAATATCTTTTGCTATGTAGTTTGCGCTAAAGCAGTCCTAAATGATGTTGTGCAGCCGTTTTATTAGAAAAACATCCAAAAAGTCACGATCGAAATTCAGGTTACAAAATCTATAATAAACAAAGAGCACGCTCACATTTGTTTTGTTTACATTGATGACAGCTGGATTTACTATTCAATTTCTAATTTTTTTTCTGACTAAATAGCTGCACAGAATTATCCGAAATTGCTTTAGCGCAAACTAGATACCAAAAGCTATTTGTCATAAATCTGTCGAATACCAATTTTGTTTGATCAAAAAATAATCGTGGAGCAAAGGGTTGCCTGTTTTAACACGTACTTGTATATCTATATACATGTCCGGGGGGGGGGCTTAATTGGGAGGTTTTCTGAGGAAAAAAGGGTTTTCTTTATATACTTATTTGTAATCTCAATGATGACTTTTTATTTTATCGAGTTTGATAAACGTTTACGCGTATGAAGAACTCATTAACAATGTTCTATTAATTCATACGCCCCTACACGAGCGTTCAAAAACATCCAAGCTTCTCGAATATATTGCGTAAGCTTCATACATCTTCACGACATATTTTCGCGAGGTTAAATATTGAAACAGCTTTCGAATTCAACTTCACGATGTCTAACACGGTACGAAAGCAATATTTCTATACGTGGATTACGCTTATTCATGGTCACAGATGTTATTCTGAAAATTGTCGTGGAAAGTCAATAATCCGTGTATAGCAATATATAAACCATGACTAAATAATCGAAAACTGAAAAGGTGAATCAACACGAAAAAAATCGATCGGAGCGAACGAACAGAGAGCTTTTACGAAATAAAAAAAAACTTTTCCATCGTCGCGCGACTCCTTATCAGCGAGATTGATTAAATGATTCTGGAAAAACTCCACGAAACGCGCCAAAACACATTCTTTTAGCAAAATTCTTTAAGATTGATTATGTGTAAATGTAATAAAGTATCAACGTGATTTTTTGGCTAAAGCATGTTGTAGGTCAACATCAAGTGCGTGCCGCGGTTTCATTTACTAATATACGATGGCGTGCTTGTGGATATGTCGTTCGTATACACACGCACTTTCATCAATTGGTCACTCGCTTTTATCGTTAATTCACGTGGCACTTTTATCGTGGCGATGCATTAGTTTTGTATTAAAAAAGAAAAAGGATTCGACGACACGAGGTCGAAGATTTATCGAGTTAACGACGTTATCTATCCATTTCGAAAAGTGACTGATTGGACTTAGAACGCGGTTGAGTAAAATATAATTTCTGAAACAACAAAACCCGCGCGTCAACTGCATAAATCATTCGACAATGTTTCAACAATATCACGTGATTATTAACATTTGAAGTGTCTCATTTCCTCAATAAATCGTATAGTTTTATCATTTGAAGTGTTTTTCAATAGTAATTATGCAGAATATTCTTCAGCAAATATAACATCTCAAGACTAATCGCGAAAATATTCAGACAGTGAGTCAATACCGAGTAGAAAATATATATTACTATTTTTTCTATTCCGTAATTCGACAAAAATATTAAGACCCGCACCCTCGTTACTTCACTTTTCGGTCTACTTTATTTGTATCATTGTGATTGATTATTCTGTATTCGAAACCGTAATATCCCTGAAAAAAAAGTCACGAAATTATGTCATGAAAAATTGAGCGTGTATAACGTGCGGGTGGAACACGTTTCATCAGTAATAATAGTGAATTAAGTAACAATACAGCCTTACGTCAATACTCATTTAAATGAATCCTGAAGTCGTGCTCGAAAAGCAGAAAAAAATCACGTTGTACTCTTTGTGAAGAGAGAGAGAAGAAAAAAAAACGCACAATGTTCTCTCATTCAGTGTAATAAAGTCGTGCAGACAAAGCATTTCATCAGTAAATAATGTTCACGTATAAGGAGCTTGGCTTCTTTGGCGAACGTTCTTGTGAAAAGAAAAGAGAATGAGCACTTAATATCATGAGTCATTAAATAATTGTGAGATATTTTCACCTTGCGTTGGATCGTTGATAACAGAAATCGACGAAAAAAAAAATTGGGCTGTTCGGAATTAATCCAAAGTCAGAATTGCTTCATCATTCTCAAGTTTTTTCTTCAGTCCTCAACCACACTCGAGAAATATAGACAATCCGTATATTTTACCGATTTAAAAAAAAATGGGGGCGATGGTGCAATTCTATTTTCTAAATTCCAATTCAACGCGTGAAAATACGTGTAGTGCTTTAGTCGTCAGGTCAACTCACTTTTTATTTTTTGTGTACCTCTTCAATTATCAGCGTATCGCGCATGACAAAAAAAAATCGAGTAAAAACGCTGGATATATTCGCGAGCGCTATAGAGAAAAACAAATTTTGAATAACCAATTTGTCGACGTTCAAGGCGAAGAAAAATCGGCGGTGCATGTGCACGCAGGTAAACGCATAGCGAATCCAGGTGAAGGTCGAGACTCGTGTAACGGGCTTGCGCTGCAGCTCGCCGAGATATAACAGTAATCCGCGGTGTCTTCTGACGTAAGAAGAGGAGCACGTGAGAAAAGTTTTTCTCTAGCCTTACTTTGTGTTTTTTTGTGCCTCTTCCGAACAATTTATATCGGCTACCGTCAAACCGTTATCCACAGACACTTTTTTTTGCGTTATAGAACCGCTGGTAGCCCGATGATAAGATTTGAAGTTGTAACAAGTGCCGAGTCAGCTGCGTACTTTCGCCAAACGTTTTCGTCATATACGCACGTACGATAAATTCGACGAAAAATTGAATATACGCAGATTTACGCTTCGTCCGTTTCGCGAAAGAGAAACGGCAATGAATGACGCGATGGATTTACGCTCGATAAAGTGCGAAGCTACGTGCAAGTCTCTCGGGGGATATAACACTTCCTGCGAGACTATTTTCCTCAGTTCCTGACTTAGCGTAAGCTCCATTTCTCTGACTCACTTTTTTGTCATCGAGAAAAACATTGTAGGCGCTCAAACGTGAGACTTTGGAGAAGCTCGAGATTTCTCGAAAAAAAAAGACACACGGAGAAAAAACATTGAATAAGATTTTTCTCGGTAATTCTATTTTTGTAAAAGTTTACGTTTGCATACATAGGCACTAACAATTTATCGATCATGACTATTTTCGTGTGATATCTTATTGCGCGTGAAAACTGATGGAATATTCTTAGCTTTCGATTGCGCGTATCTTAAATATTAGCTCCGTGGCAATTGCAATAATACGAATGTTTGATGAGAGTCAAAAAGATGTGAATCATGGGAATATAGATCGAGTTATTTGAAAGTTTTTTTTTTTAATTTCATGCAAAAGTTTAGAAAAGTCCCAAATGCGCGATTTGAATACTAAAAACCCAGTTCTGTGATATATTGGGATTTTGAAAAATTAAAAAAATGCAGAATTATTTTAGAGTGATGAATAATAGAAAAAATTTAGCGGTGCGCACAATATTTGCTAATTAATATGAAAAAACAATGACACACTGGAATAATCCGGAACAAAGACAGTTAGCATCATTGAGCAATGAGTTTCACGTTTCGTTCCAGCTAAGCGAAGTAATTCTAATTGGATTTTTCTTTCGGCCGCTTCACGCGTACATAATATACTCTCACACGTTTCGAACTAAGCGTGCAAAATGAAGAAACTCGCCTCTCGCGTCGACTGACCAATCAAGCACTTTTTTCTCTGCAACTCCATGGTGCGTTTATGGGTTTTAATAAGTTCACTTCAACTTACTCGAAATGGACAAGGGTTGCATTCTTTTAGAATCACTTAAAACTCGCGTACGCTGCATTAAACATTATAATCTTTAGAGTTTTTTTTATTAACGATAAATTGCATGGTCTCGGGACGTGGCGCGTCGAAGATAAATATTTGAGCAAACATTGCTTCTTGGCGTATATTGTTTGGCACGCTGATTACGATTGATTTGGCAGTGTTAATTTTCTGTAAGTTAATTTTTCCAGATTTGTCAACGTTCGACGTTGAATTTTCTCCGTCATCTTTCTCAATTCACTCAATCGATAAAGGTCACGGGGAAAAAAGTTTTCCATAAAGTTTCTAATTGCACATCGTTAATATGTAATTAAGGATTAATTGCGGTGAAATTTTATTTGTCATGTAATTTCACTTGAAGGCTTACGTAAAACTGATGAAATTTCTACGTAGCCTCAAACAATGTCACGCAACATACAAACAATAATACGTTATTTATTTTAGCATCGTGTAAAAATAACTTATCGGAACTGATATATGCTTTTAAGCCACTCGGAAATTCAATTTATATATATGTATTTAATGATAATACGTCGAAAAACGTCGAGTGTCTGATGATTTTGCATTATACCCATGACTCAATGCTTTGCACACCTTTTTTTTATCCAACGCGCAAAGCAAGCAATCTTACCTCCTGGACTTCCCGTCGAAGATATACCGTTGCCTGTTATCAGGATTGGATTCCTCTAAAAGGAAACTCATCTGCGTAATAATTGCAAACGTACGCGCATTTCCGTCTCTAATCAGCGTGCGAACGTATTTTTTGTAATTTTTCCAAAGACTATCACTCATTGTAATTTTATCTTTTTTTTTTCTGAGTATTGAAACGTCTTATCCGTGAGAATTGTAACACGCATAAGAAGTTTCTTTTTTTTTCGATTCGTATCATTGGAGATAAGAAAGACATTTTTTTCTTATAAGCTGCTTATATTTTAAGCTACGCGAAGATAACGCAAGTTAATTTACAATTATTTCACACAATTGCGTTACGAAATGTATTTATTCTATTCAAGCGCAATTATCTGCTGGGCGCGGAATATTTCTTATAGGAAGCAAGTCGTAAATCACATCGACGTTACAATCATTGCTTGCTATTCTTCTCATTACGTAAGTCAGATCAAAGCTACAACATTACAACACTGATTTTTCAATTTAAAAGTGCCAAGCTAAGTGACTTTAATAGCAGCCACAATTCAAAAGCTTTTTTTTTCTCAAGAAAAAAGACAAAAATTTATTCTACAAATATCGCATTTGCTCGGTAACGCTTACAATTGTCATGACGTAAAATGGAATGTTTGAACCGGAGGCGATGCGAGTGCGAGAAAAAGCACGCGTATACCACGTCTGTCGAATACAATTTTCACGACTCCGCGACCATACACACATATGTACGCATGTACTTTAGCCCTCGAGGCGAGAATATTTTTTTATATTGATTGAGTCAGAGGGAGAAAAATATATGTAAGTCCAAGTAAAAGCTTCTCTGTAGGAAGGGTAAAGAAGGTATACGATAAAATAAAAAAAGAAACTTTGCGGTCAGCGGAATTTTCTTGGTCGCTCGTCTATAGTCGCATAATGCCAGAGGTCTATGAACTATAAGTCGAGGACACTTGCTGAGGACGAGTGGATTTCTCGCTCTGGCAGGTTGGATTAACCGAGGCGTAATGAACGCGAAAAAGGGAAGTTTTTTTTCCTTCGGCTCGCGTTGCGCTTGTTCCCGTGAATGAGTCGACGACTGTTGCTTCGACTTGTTAACACAGCTTTGATGTTTTTGACATGTAGTCGTCAGGTTTTTTTCCTCTTTTGCAAAACTTATCTATATAATGACCATTATGTATTATTCTCTGCAAATAGAACATTTTATCAACGGGATAGTATGTGGAATCTCGCATTATTCAGATAATACGTAATACCTCAACGTTTTATTGCAGTATTATTATCTAGGTAGGGGGTATATAAGCTTTTTCACCTCATACGTGCGGCTGAAACTCTTGCGTCTTTCGATAAAGACGCTATAAACGAGTAGTCTTTTATCCTAATCGTAAAAAAAAGCCGTACTTGTGCGAGTACAAGGAAACTTTTGCTATCGCTCGTTTTTATCTTTTTGCGCAAAAATAATAAACTTTGATATTAACTTAATAAACTTTACGCGATTGAAACAATGTTATGGCGTAAATGTCTCGGGTGTGTTTTATAAAAACAATAATCTATTCTAGTATATGACAAAGTGAGTATATAATTACTATCGTTCGGATTCTAAGAATAAGTAATTTTTCAAAGACTCAGCGCACACAAGTTAAATTCACTCGAAAGTTCAATGTAGCTGAAAATTGAGCTAGTAAAATAGAGATAAATTTATGACTTGCCACATATGCTAATATACGACTTAATTTTATTTTTGAGATTTCTTCGCGTAAAACTTTATTGACGTGAATACTTCACATCTACAATTATAAGAATATTACAAAAAGATCACAGTTTCTCACCTTGTAAAAATAGAAATAATAGTGATAATAAAGCGAGTCTAATACAATAAAACGATTTTCATTGGAAATATATTGCGGTCAATACAGAGTATCATGCAAACGCATTTACTAAAGCCGATGAATCTGCAGCTTTTTCTGAATGTTCGCGTTAACCTATCAAATTGAGTTAGCGTTTGATTATCGAGCAGAATCGTCGGGACAATATTTGAGTTGTTCGTGAACTAAAATGCAAACGCATCGTTAATAGTTAAACTCGCGGTATACAGTAAGCGCACCCATTAGTCCATTTACTCTTAGTGTATTAATTAGCAGAATCAATATTTTTACTCATCCAGCTTATTCTTCATTAAGCGCAACAGCCTTACAGTTTAACAATTTGAAAGCTCATCTCAAGCACGTCATCAAAGCAAACGTGAGATAAGAGTAAGTATAGCGACGAACGAGCTGAAATAATATCTAAAAGTGCGTACACATATGTAGGCTCGTTCGAAAATCACCGTCGAAACAAGTGTAAAATCTACTTTATTGGCGTCTGGTAACGGGATTCTACAATCAACTCGACGAACTAAAAGTCGTACTAATTTTCAAAAGTTATGGATGCCGCTACAGTTCGGCTTCGCGCGTTCCTAAAGATTTTGACAATTTCGTTTCCATCTCGTGAAAATCACTACTATATTTGTAACTTCGTTATATTGAGCCCGGAAAAAATAATTAAATAATCGAATTCAATTATTTAATGAAACTGCCATCGATGACGATAAATGTGGGCGCGGCTGTAGGACCTATCGAGCAGACAAAAAAATTGCCGATCGCGATAAAGTCAAAATATTTGGAAAATCCACACGGCGGAAAGTATAGGTATCTCGGTTATGTGTATGTAGTTGGTATTTCATTAAGCGTGTGCACGATACACGCACACACATATGCGCGCGAGTTGTCTTCCCCTTCGACGTCACGGTCGCCGCGCGCGCGCGACGTAATTTTATCGTCGTAGGGAGGGGCGCCCGCGTGTATTAAAGAACTGAAGCTGACTGTCTGCTCCCACACTTACCTAAATTCCTTCGTATTCAGTGCATCCTTATTGTCCGATCGCATCCTAAAACTCGCAAGTAACTTTCGCCGTCGGTTCTTGATTTTTTATTTTCTGTTATAATTTACACTGTCGACATGATCGCGAATAATTTCCAATTGCCCACTGTTATTTTGAGTAAAACTTTTAAATTTAGAATTAAGGATGTGCCGGTATGGAAGCGTTGATGAAGGATCATAGAAGTTTTAGTTATTTTTATCTCTTAGCTATTAAAAGAGTCTTCAGTATATTTGCAATCAAATTTTTCGTACGATGACTAGTAATCAAAATCACCAATCTACTTACCTTATTTTTGGCGAAATACCAGGTAGCTATTTTACTTTTTTTTCTCATATGCGTAATGTACCATTAACTACTAAGTAACTAATATACCACTTTTTCGCTGAGTGTTTACATCAAAGTATTAAATAACATATTAAATATTATTGAAAATAAAATGAAAAAATATTTGTCTAAAATAGAGATCAGATATTCTCGATAAATAATCTTGGCAGTTCTTATCACAACGAGTATATCTCTCGTGTTCGATAATGTATCGATCTTGGTCCTTGAGTTCAATTGAAAAAATAATGCGAAAAAGTGAAAGAACTTCTAGAAACGATTTTTCGAGTGACATAATCAACATTGGCAAATTCGAAGCCGAAAAAAATCTACTAACGTATTTATATTGACAAACAAAACAAATTAGAAGCTTCGTTCAACAATTTGCTTATTCATATGAAAACTCCATTTTCCTTTACCGATAAGAAAACACGTACACGCATTTCTAGGTGTCGTCACGTGAACAAAGCTGTTTATCAGCATTTAAAATCGTGACGGCAGAAAGGTGCTCGACACAATAAAAACAAATTTATCGCCATCAATTTGGTTGATTCTGCGTGTGACGCAGGTAAAACCGAAAAATGGCGCTTGTAAATTGCCTTTTTTTATAACTGTGACTAAAAGTTGATAAATTTAATTAAGCTTCACGCGAATAATAAAATCCGTTTTCGTGTTCTTATCATCTTTGCGTTGTACATCACTTGGGAGTCTCGTGACACCTACGCTGAACGTGCAGTACTTATTTGTTTTCCTTACCTGCTTGAAACGTGCAAAATGATAAAAGAGCTGCTATTTATCATTCACCGTATCATTGTTAGCTTTTCTAATTTTTACACTTGTCTTGGCTTCATTTTTTATTTGTGCGCCAGAAATATTTTTCCACGTCAGCTTTGTCAACTCGACGAATTTGTCTGTATTGTAAAAAAAAAAACATTTACATTTGAGGAGGCTATTTTAGAGGAAACTTTTCTGTAGTTTAAAATTCATTTTCCGGTACGTTATCAATACGTGAAATTATCAACAACACACTTCAGATATGCGCTTAATGAAAAAAAAAATTAGTATAACTACAGTTATATAATTACTTTGTAAAATTGGTGTTCCATAAACTTGATAGAATATTCTTTATCATGCAAAAAAATACAAATGCAATTTGACAATTAAAAAATAATTGGCGGTCTATATATTTTTATAACTTGTTGCAAACAATTAAATTTTTATCTTACTTTTTCTCGTTGTATCTTAATGCCAAATAAGTTAAAATAATAAACGTGGGCACGTAGATACTTTATGAACTCGGTCAATAATCATCAACTAACTTATCTTTGCCTGATTGTATCCTCAATAAAAAAAGTCTAACGCCAACATTTTCAACTGTCAGTTTTGTCTATTCTATTCTTGTAATTTATAACACGTGAAACTCATCACGGTTGCGGTTGTCTCGGTAATGCAGCGTTATAATACGAGGAATTTCAATAGAAATCTTCCATGACTAGCCATAATTAAGACTCATCTTATTTATTCAACTTTATCAAGAATTTTCATAAATCCTCATGATACTCACCAAGATATATAACAACACAAAGTCATTTCCAGTCATGTGAGATCTCGAACCAGGAAAATGTGCGACAAGTTTTGCTCATAATACCGTATTTTCGTGTCAAATTGATTGAAAAATTTCGTGAATGGTTCTGGAAATAACAACCACGTCATCTTTTTTTTTTGCTTCTCTCTTTTTTCGAGTTGATAACGCTGGCAGTCGAGCCCCTCGCGAAATATTTGTTCACGGTAAACACACTAAGCATTCATACACGAATGGCCTTGTAAGTACATCATCCCGAGAATTATACTGTACTCCGCTCGCACTCTACGTACGTGACGTTTCGAAATTACAATTAATATTGCGCTCACGATATGTGCGCCCAATGCGTTACTTGCGCTTTGCCACGCACGGCGTGTTTGCTCTCGCCGCGTCTCGCTGTCGCATATTTTGCGCGACATCGTGCTTCAGTGTTTATCTGCGATTTACGGGTAGGTGGCTAAATTGACTTTTTATTTAAGACTTTTCTTTCTTTAAAGGATTAATCGAAAGAATTGAAATTTCGTGAAAATTCAATCTGTTTACTGACTACTACTACTTAATATTTGTTACATACGATTTTTGTCATCAAACTAACAAAACTCGCCGCATTACTTTAAAATTAATTATCGAAACCTGAGAGTAAAATAACGTAACAAATAAATTGTTCATACAAAGAAATACGCTAAATAGGCCACAAGTGTTTGAACTTCATTATACCGGCTGAGAAAAGAATTTAGCTCGCCAAGCAAAGTGAAATAGCGGGCATAGGTATCAAACATTATCATAACCCTTTTTTTTACTGCGCCAACAAAGTAGAAAACCAATTATTGTTTTCCCAAAGGCGTTTCACCTATACGTGACTGCAAGTGCGGCATGGATGTGACGACGACACGTCGTTAAAAGAGTGTCGTAATTGTCGTTGTTTTTTTCATCATTTGCATTTCTTAATAACAACTGATAACGCCTTTGCCTTTCTCTGTCTCTCACGAGACAACGGTGCGAGCGAAGGTGTGATCGAGCACGCATACATACATATATCGATCGAGCTTCGATGTACTGTTGACGCGTGTGCTCTATATTGCATGTAGGCGTTGATAAACCCCACAGATAATGCGGTAGGCGAGAAAAATAAAATTTCGCGAATCCAACTGATGTTTGCTCAATGATAAGCAATTTGCGTGCGGAGTTGGTCGAGTAGAAGCTAAAGAAAAATTTATAGCTGTTAACACTTTTTCGTTTGACTTGAAAAAAATAGTCGGGAATTCGATTATTTAAAAAAAAAGAAGAAGGCGAAGGAGAGAAAAAATAAAGAAGCTGATAGTCGGCAATAAATCTTGATGAATTGTACCTTTAAATCGAATTAAAGTAGATCAAGGTCTAGTGCTTCTTAACGAAATCCGGCGCTCACTTGTACCTCGGGTGTATATATGTAAGATGTATCAATGAAAATAGTAATTCAACTCGCGAGTGCAGATTGAACCAGTTGCAAGCCAGTTGAAGTTGGACCAATTTCTTCGCACCATTGATAGATATACGCGAGAAATTCCACACCGTGTCGCGGGGATATAATTGAGCGCCAGACAAATGACGTCGAGTCAATACCAAATCCAACTTGTTTTTTCCGCCTTCGCTCGTTAGAGAGTTGCCCAAAAATTCTTCTGAACGTTTACATTCCAATCGATATAATGTTTGCTCTATCATCACAAATTCAGAGTCCTTCTTCTTCTTCTTTCATTAATGAAGGTGTAATATTCATAAGCACGAGACGGATTATTTGCGTTGATTGCGTAATAAAAGTCAACCAACTCCCACACATTTGCGTCACTTTGCATCAAACTTAAACCATCATCTTTCTTTTTGTTCAGGCAGAGCTCAACGTTCGCTCGTAGATTTTCACCTCGATGTCGTATCTTTTTATTCTTCTATTCCTTATCTCTCTTGCACATATACAACACAATAATTATTCCGATCGTACAAGTGTAACGTTCAATTGGCAATAGAATCGTCAATTCGAATTGCAGATAAATTCCGTAAGATCGCGATCGATTACGTTAACCAACCAACGTAAAATCTAGTAACTCGCGCGCTGCAAGGCGTGACACAACAGCAGTAGTTCACGTTACGCGTGTTACGTCAACAATCTGAGACGTTAGAAAAATGAACAAAAGCTGCCACGCGCGCGCAATCATCATTAAGTATCAACCGGAGCTGCATCTTTTCCCTGTTAGCGGCATATATGACGTTCTAATTAGCGCCTTGAATAAACTACGCTGAGAAAAATAAAACAGATGGTATATGTATAACGCGACACTGAACAAAGGAGATACTGTACGGACACAAAGGTGCGCCATAGGTTGCATTCGTTCGCCCTTTGACCCACTTGTTAGGCTAGCCCGCGTCGTGTGATTTATCGAATTGGGAGTGGATAGTGTTCCTAACCCGATCAAAATTAGCGCTTGAAAATCACGACTCTTCTCTTCCCCGCCAAAAAAAAAAAAAGAACGAAGGTATTTAGGTCGTGTTTATAGAACCTAATTGATTACAGTTCATCGTTCGTTCGCTCGCATGTGCACACTCTGCTCTCTATTACTGCCTGGGAAAGAATAATAAAGAGTAACTGAACTTTGGCGCTATTGAAACTTGCATGACCCATAAGGGGACGAGATAAGAATCGAGTTTCGCGCGATCGAGCGGTTTTTTTTCGTATGCTTGCGAAAAAAAAATTATATTTTTAATTTCGCTAAGGGGAAACGCAAATTGCAGTAGAATTTTTTTTTTACATTTTACTTTTTTTTTCTATTTATACATTCGCGCGACAAAAGAAAAATCAATGCGATCGATATGAAATTGTGTTAAACGATGTGTGCGAGCGTTGTAGAAAGAAAAATTCATTGCTAAAATGTGGTCGCGAGATGCATTGCGCTAATAAAGTATCGACCGACAATGTTGCGACTTTATTATCAGTGATCGTACGACTTTACGGGATCAATGAATCACTGTACAGTTATAATAACGCAAGTTCGCAGTTCTGTTTTTATTTCATTTGTTATCGCGACTTCTCCATGTCAACTCGCAATTATTAAAGTTTCAGTGGTCAAAGCTTTTATGCACTTTAGATATTATCGTACGTACGGCGTTAATTGTCACTGATTTTTCTCTTTTATGCGCGGGAATTCAATTTTTCTCGGAACAATTCACGACCACAAGGTCTCAACTTGGCCTTGTTTGTTTATTGAAAAAAAGCTCCTGTTATAGATGCCCAATAATTATCATATCGGTAGTATTATGATAAAATTAAATTTATTATTGAATTTGTGTATTTTGTTATTACCGGAAAAGTCGGCCATTCATCACGAGCGGCAATCTCACACGCACTGTCGGATATTTTTTGAAACAACTGGGAGTTATTTATTACTCGCGCGGCCTTTTTGTTTTATTAATAACTTATTTTTTATCGTCTGCCGCATCAAAAACGGCCTTGTTTTTAAAACAAGCAAAGTCGCAAAAAAGGAAACAACCGTTAGTTTCCATTATTTTGCCATCAAATATTTATTTATTTTTGCTCGAACGTGAAATAATACGACTCTTCTCACCAAACAGTCTTAAAATTGCCAAATTCATTCCAACCAACCAAAAATAAAAAAAAGTTATTAGAAATTGAACGTCGCCTTACTTATAATAAAAAAGAATAATTTACATCTTAAAGAAGTTATAATTAACTGAATGACCTAATGTTGCAGCAATGACGATAGAAGAGTCAAGGCGGTCTCAGCGGCCATACAGATATGGTATGGTGTTGTTGTGCGTTGGTGCCTTGATCAACTGGTTGGGCCTTGCCGAGAACTACGTGGAACCGGTGCGGTACGTTGGAGTCGCGTGCATCGTCGCCGGTGCATTGCTCATCTGCGCGGCAATGTGCTGCTGGCTGCACGCACCACCAACCAGGACGAGCTCGCATACTCACCGTTCTGCCAATCCCATCACTGCCCAGGTTAGTTTTTTTTTCTTTTTCTTTCAATCTCTTTTTTTTCCCCGTCTCGTCTGTGAACTACCAGATTTACATGGAATTATGGTCGACGATCAAGGATTCAGTTGCATAAATTTAGGCGTGGTATTTTTTTAATGGCTTTGTTTTCGTATCTTACTATTGTTAGAGAGACTCGAATTCATTCCAAGTCAGGCAATCCGGATGATAATTTTTTTAGTCAACCTTCAAATCACGAAAATTAATATTTATAAAGACGTACACTCACCGTGGATTGTATCTGGTGGAACGTTTCAAAATAAAAGAATATTGTTGGCATAACCTTTCAATAAGTTGCTCTGATTGGCTGTTTTTGAAAACGTTCCACCAGATACAATCCACGGCGAGTACATGAAATATCGAGATAAAAGTTCAAAAATAAATTTTGTTGTTTTAGAGTCTTGTTAATGGAGACGGGCATTTTTGAAACACAATTAGTCTGCTTGATAACGGCGCAATAAAACAAGATAAAAATATCCTAAAAATAAGCGGCGCGACAATATATTGTTTACGTTCATTTATTGATAACGAAGTCATTCTTACAAGTAATCCGTGGTTGAATAAAAAAATGTTAACATAAAAAAATTATACTACCGGGTATAATCGAAAAACAGTTTTAAAGCGAATCATGACTAGTTGTAAAGTGATTCCATTCAATAGTTTTTTGTTAATGTGTCAAGTATATAGGTTGTCTATAGGCCTCTTTTTGTTTTCCATTTATAGCTCATGATCATGCGATATGGAAGTCAATGATCGATGTTTTCTTGTTTATCATGACTTATTTTCGAAACTATCTAGGTTTGATTGATTGAGGAATAGAAATTTAATAATTAAAAAAAAATTCAAATTTCATGATTCTATCAAAAATGTTAATTTGGACACAATCTCCAGTAAATTTCCGTAGCTTACTTATTGTTAGAGAGACTCGAATTCATTCCAAGTCAGGCGTAGCTTACTTATTAACATAACAAACTCACTCCGTCCACGTAAAACGTCTCGAGTCTTCGCACAATATTCTAAGGCTCTTGACGTGATTTTGTTATCATTTTTGCGAGTGCAAGCGCGCCAGCAAATGCGCACGAGTTGTTTGCTTATTTAACGTGTACATAGTATTTTTTTATTTTTATTTCAAGCGTCAGTCCAAGGCCTGCTCGCAAATAGCGATAGATCTACGAAGTGCGCTGCTGAAAAGGCTCTTTTAATTAGCCGATCTCGAAGAAGGAAAAAAAAAGATTTGTTTTTGTTAATGCTCTTTCGTGTTAAGTCTTTTATCCCTAATTTGCATGTTTTGCTTGTCGAACGATGACGAACACGCCGCGCAAACATTCATTTTTTTTGTTCGTTACCATCAATAAATATAGCTCCTTATCAGCTTGCTTTTCTTCGATTCGAGCCCCCTTTTTATCAGCATTAATACTTTAATGTGCCGCATAGCAGACAAATAATTCAATTGAATAGACGTTAATTGTCGAAAGACTACGCAAACATTCGAACTTTTGCGCCTTGTTTTAGAATTTAGAAATCGTAATAACCAACTGGAATGGTGCTTCGAACTCACACAGAAGAATTCCGATAGGAAAAAAATGTAGCTTCGATAAAAAAAGATATCGTATACGGTCGACGAACTCCTCACTCGTCGAGTATCAAACCTGCCGCTTTGTTTTTTCAAAGTTGCGCCCGCGCGCGCGAGAGAGAGAGAGAGAGAGAGTTCGCAATTTTCACTGAAATAAATCGCCAAGCGGTTTACGTTACGGTTCGGCCTATTTGTTTTTCCTGGGTACTTCGCGAGGCTCTCGTACCGCAATAAAGTTCAAGAGAGGCTTTAACCATCGTTGCTGCACAGTTTGATTGTTGATCTGGCATTTGAATAGTTTTTTTTAAGAATTCGCAGATTATTTTCGGTTGATTTACGAGCGTTTGCGAATGAAAATCAACCAACTGAAATTACAATTGGGTAACCTAATTGTTGCCAAATTTAACATACTTTCATGTTACATTTTAGTGCATGTTACTTGGTATCGTAAAACTACAAGTAACACAAGCAATTGGTGTTAATATATGCTTATGAATATTTAGATCGCAGATCGATGTAACTATTTCTTTAAAAAAAAAAAACCCGCACTCTAGTACCGCGCGCACGTGGCCGGTAAATTATAGCCTCACGTTTGCTCTACACATCGTACTCTATCGGGAGCAAAGTTATAGTTGGAAAAAAAAGAAAACCCTCCTATCGTTTGTCTATGCATTGTGTAAACAAAGTAGAGCATTATTTATTCGTTTGATGTTATGTTAAACGTCGACCGATTACCGGAAAATCAATTTCACTTTCCCATAGTCCAAACTGTTATAAAATAGAAAGACACTCATAAAAGCCAATCATTGAGGCTTGAGCAGCTTATCCCTTGAAAAATTCCAATTCGTACGGAAATAGACCAGCAATTGTCTTTGAAAGCGAAAAAAAAGTTGCAATATTTTTTCTCACGTCGGCCTACATCAGCAACGGTGCACGAAACAGGGTTACACAATCGCCATAAGGATATTCACCCGGAAGTATAAATCTACGTCTATATTCGTCGGGCCGAGTGTGTGTATGTGTGTATACCTCAGCCATAGACTACCTGGAGAAAAGGGCGAGTGAAGGCTAAAAATAGAACGATGCAAAAAGACCAACGTTGCAGTCTATAGCTTATCGCTATGACATCTCGCTTTCGTAAACTGCAACGTATATGGAAATGAGGCTCTAGTTGTTCCACCGTTTATTTATAGCGATAGAGACTTGCCTCCCATAATACGCGAACCCGCGTTTTAAATATTCAACAGTTTTCGATGATGCGAATCTGTCTTTTTTTCTCTCCTTGATGACGTTATTATCACGATTATTCGAAAACACGTTTGTATCAAAGCTGCGGTTGCAAGCGTATAGGAGATGTTCTTTAATAAAAATCGTGCGGCGATCGATAGAGCGTGCGCCTTTGAATAATGTATTCGTAGCTCGACTTTGATTAAGCGCACTTTTATTAACGTTCGCTCTCTTATTTTTAACCCTGCACACGGGGAAAATGAGACTGAAACTGTGTCACCTTTCCTGTTGCGCTTGAACTAGTAATTTCACGTCTACGTCGATTAAGCTTTGATGGCGGTAGTAGTTAGTCTGTCGTTCAGAATTTATTGGAAATTTGATTTGCCTATCAATCACACGGTATCGCTCATCAATAATTCTTATAGCCGCTTTCATATGCTTGCAATACATATATCATTTAACGATAGCTTTTCGTTCAGTTTTCATCGTATATAAATGCAGTTTATATAAGAACTCGTCAATAATGCTGCGAACAAGGCACAATAAAATAACTCAAATAGAATTTTATTTTTACGACGACGGTAATTTTTTATTACTATTCAACCTACAGCCGAAGAGCTGGGTCAGTCGGTCGAAGCTTTTGTCATGTAAAAGATAAAAGCTCTCTGATACAATGTCAAAGGCAAATATAATACGAAAGCCATTATACGTGACCACATGCAACTTGAATATTGAAAATCCGATGATTACATATAGATTTCACGCGATGATAGCACACGAGTGACCTTCGTACTAGCGTGAAATTTATTAACGAAATTTTACGAAAATGTTTACAGATCGATGACCCTATCCACGTGATCTCGATAGACGATCCGATGTCGGGCGCTCGCCAAAAACCACCAGATTACGAGGCAGTAGCCGACGCACCACCCAGCTACGACGACGCAATCAAATTAAATCCGGGCCAATTGGCAAGGAGCAGTCGTAGCAGCATCACTGGCACTGCCACCTCACTCGAACACACGATACCTGGCGCCGTCGTCGTCATACCTACCTCAGGCGTCATCATTGCCGAACCGCACACACCATCGCCGCCACCACCCTACGCGAGGTGAGATTTTCATCATGTTCGATTTTACTTGCAGCGTCGATTGAATATGTATTTGACGTAACTCGTTGAGAATATATTTTGTCAAGCCGGTATGGATCTTACATAAAGTTTATATCATTAAGGATTAATGAAATGTTAAAAATAAATTGATAATTTTATGTAAGTTGGGTAACGAGTTCTTACTATGTAGTTTTCGAAAATGTCATTGAAAGTTTTATTGCATGCTTATAAAAGAGGAAAAGTTTTTAATAGACCGCGGTGATATGAAATTGTACTATAGAAAAATAAGAATATATATTGTTCTATAGAAAAATAAGAATCGAGCAGCACAAGAAAAAGATTACCTATATTATTTTTTTTCAAAAAAAAAGTTATAATTAAATCACATTCAACTATGTGCTCATAAAGCTTATAATTATAGTTTACGGAAAATAAATTGATAGGTGCTCAATTATTGTAGTGCGATTAATGAATAATTTACTAATAATTCATTTTGAAGGTTGTACAAAATCAACTAAAACACGAGCAATGACTGGTCAGTTGGTTTAATGAATAGAAATCCTTCGAAATGATATTAAAACTTATTTCAACAAAAACCGGTTATTACCAAATTTGTAATTTACTTGAAAAGTTCAATGAAGCGAAAAAAGAAATGAAACAACGCAATGAAACTAATGAGAATCGACTTTTTGTCTGATTACAGGTGAAGCTTCGTTACAGAAGCTTCGCGCTTCTCGCAACCAGGACTCAGGGCTACTTATTAGCCGGTGTTATCTCAAAGTGCAAATAAACAGGCAGCCCCTTAATAAAATAATCAAGCGGATGCGAACACGCTACAAAGATAATGATGATGGTGATGCTGTGGGTGCCTATAAGCACAGTGACGTGGCACACAAAGTGCTCTACCACGAGTGGAATGAAACAAGGATTTTTTTGCAATAATGAAAATACAATACCCAGAGCTGGATCACCACGTAAAAGGCGTGGCCCGTTTACGTAATCAAAGCGAAGAAGAAGAAGATATCGAAGAGGGTGCGAGAGAAAACGCCTTTGTAACTTCGATCGGCGTGTTGTACGCTTCCTCTTTTTCTTACTCGAGTACACGCGAAAAGAAAAACTATGCTCCGAGTATTACATTACAATGTCATACGCGCACGAACTGAAAATAAAAGCCAGTATTCGAGATTTCGCAAATGTTCGTTTCAATCTCAAAATGCTCATTCGACACGATTTGGTATTTCGATGCTAGCTAATTGTGAAATCGTTGAGATTGACACGACCATTCGCGAGGAGCTTTTTTTTTTCTTTTTCGATGTATATCGGGAGAATTAAAGAATGCCGATAAAAACATTGTAATACACGAAGAGAAAAAAATATACGTCGAGTGCTCGTCTCTAGTCAAGAGAACCGCGCAGCGTGCGGTCGACACTATACAAACACTCAATAATGTATACTTACCGAGATTTATACTAAAAATATAGATTTGCATGCACACGTATCCGCGAGAGGGCAAAAAAAATAAAAGACTCCCCCCCCTTCATTGGGACCTAATATACAAACTATACGAAGGACATGCACCCACGGCCTGCTTGAAAGCGTGATCGAAGCTCTGAAACGGAATATAATAATAATTGTTGACGCGATGATCGCGAAAGCTTCCAAAGCCAATCGCGAGATTGTCGTTTAAAATAATTGTAAAAACTGAATGGAAAAAAAACAAAAAATAGATGCGTTTCCTTTTTTTTCTTGACTTATTTTTCTGTTTTTTTTCTTTTCTTTCTTTCGGGACGTGATGTTATAGGCACTTGGTTCGCGCACGATGATAATGATGATGGTGATGATGATGATGATGATAACGACGACGACGATGTTGATAAATAGTGATGAGGTGACACCCACACACACGTCCATTTTATTGTGATATGTATTTTATAATGTTATACGATATAGAAATAAGTTGCGTAAGTTTTGCAAGATTGTATCTGTAAGACTCTTTTTTTAATAATGAGAGATATAAATATATTGAAGCTAAAACTTTATACCAGACTTTGCCTTATTTACTTGCATTTCCCTTGCGGTCGAAAGTGATATTTCCTTCTTCGACCGTATTTATCGCTATGAATTTTTTGCTCGCAAGCAAAAAACAGTGATACGGATTGATAGCGACCGAGTACGTCGTCTAAACACATGACTATGATAAGATGAAAAGAAAATTAATTTTTTTTTATTCCAAATGTATGCTGAAAGTTGCACGAACCAAGGAGAACATTAAGAAAAAAAAATGCTTTTGTAAAGTGACTACGATGCCATGCAACTAATTGGTCGCCACGCAAGTCACGCTATCAATTAAAAATAACATTTTCCTGGAAAAGTAGAAAAGGTTTGAAGTATAATGTACGAAGATATATACAAGCCGGGCATTTTCATCGATAAATACGCTTTATTCAATCAGAGTAACATTTATACTTATGACTTAAAGCATATTGCTGAAACTTATGTCTCGTAGAACTTTATCAACCGCAACAATAGTGATAATAATTATAATAATGCTCCAATGACGAGATAATAATAATTAACGAAAAGAAGAGAGGGCGCCGTATATAAAATATAACGACGTTATAATATACGACGGACTGAATGATCGATAATCATATCGTCACGAATTCAGTAACAGTTGGCCATCGTATTCGCGCACACACTGATAATACCTCGTTATTCGCTTTTATTCAACCTCCGACATATATACGATAACAAGCGCAGCCATACTTTTATCGTCGTCACTTTATGTCCCATCTGCTCTGTTTGCGACGAGAAAACGGAAAAACGGAAAAAAGGAGAAATTTTTCAATTCATCGTGTGCGTCGCGCGAGAAAAATTATAAAACGAATGTATGTAGGAAAATTTCATACATGTACATACAAACGTGATAACTGTATGTTTGTCTCGTACACACGCACGCGTATACATTCCGCATTCCCGACAGATTTTTTTTTCATTTTCGACAGTTTAAAATCATTTAATTATACCATTCCTGCCTAGTCGCTATTAGCTAAAATTTTTATTTTCTTTTTGTTACTCGTTTACTCTGACTACGCGGTGCTGGTTAAAAGGTATATTTCCACGACGGCGCTCTTTTTCACTATGCTTGTTTGCTTCGTAATTCGTCACAATCGCGCATTCGTGTAAATAATTGATCTTTCATTCGGCTTTTCTCATTCTCTGCCCTTCTTACATTCTCTTTCTCGATTTATGTACATTTTACATGACCCTCGGTTAATTGTCTGTGTAGCTCACTGGTAAAAATTGTATATATCGACGCGGCTGATATATATATCACGCGCACATTTTATCCTGCGTGATGTTTTCTCTTTGTCGCGCACGAGATCAGAGCAACAAGGTAAGTTATATATATACACACACGTACATACATACATACATACATACGCAACAATTAACGTCAAGGACGCGAAGTATGTGCTTGTGAAAAAATCGATGAATATCAGTGCGGATCAGAATGCGCGCGACACGTGGCTCAAAATCCAATTGTACAAACGAAAATTTTCATAAATTTATCTATTCCCATTGTCTTTCCTCTTTTCCCAATCGCTCGCTGATAAGTATACATGCATATCGTAATTTCTCGCGTACTTCTTTTTCTTTCTTCGTAGCGTGATATCGATAAGTTCTTAAAATATACAAATAGATTAAGAACACTCGCTTTTTGACTTGGATTTGTTTTTTTTTCTTCTTTATTATTCAAAGTTGACGTCAACCGTATACTTGTATGATGTAAAATCTAAATCAACATTCGCTATCTATAAATCTGTACAAGATATATAGGTAATTGTATCGAGCGAAACGGTATTAAATAACGAAGCGAAAGTAAAGAAGAAGAAAAAATTATGTAGAAATTGAAAACAAGATAATATTGTTGAACCAACACTTTACTAGTAATTAAATAAATAACAAATAATTTTTCACATTAATGAATAGTCAATATAATGTACAAACGCAATCTACTTATTTTTTGGTTACTGACTAGGCGCAAATACTGTGGGTTTTTTTTTCATGAGTACGGTCATGTACAATTAATCATGAAATGTCTTTCAAGAGAGGAACACGCACTGTCGATTTCGCTGTGTACTTTTATGATTAATTCACATATTTAGCTCATTCAACAACGATACAGTGAGAAGTTTTTTAGATCAGATTTTTTTTTGTTTATTTCTTATAAAACATTAGCAGATATTAAATCGCAGTGCAGTATGAACAAACCTATATAAATGAGAATCGATAATAATAATTATGCCAAGACCATCCGAGGTATTTTAAATTTGCATAACTCTATTCCTTCAAGGTATTTTACACACATATATATATACTTTGCATTCGTATTCATTTTTACTCATATTCAATGAACTATTTAAAATACCTTCAGAAGTCGTTCATTGAAAGAATTTAATTTATCGCATTGTACAATGATCTGTACGTAATAAAACTTGATAACAATGAAAAAATTAGCAATAGAAAAAAAAAGGAATAAGATTTCAACAATAAATAATGGACTAGTGCGCAAATCATTGATTGGCAATCTTAGGTGGTAAATAAATTATGGTAATACTCAATGAATAACTTATATCACGATAAATTTCCAATAGCCATAATACTTAATAAACTCTAAATATCACTGATACTCGGGTTAAGTGACCCTCATACCGACGAAAAAATCGAGTGCAATGAAATTGACATACTTTTTTCGGTTATTGCACTTGAGATCGTGTTTCTCTTTACATTCGATGAAGTGTCAATGATACACGCAAGACCAATGCTACACATATTTCAAAACTCGAAACTCTTATGTGATCGCCATGTACAAATATGCTTGTAAAATGAATGGTACCTTTATTTGCAAAAAAGGCACGTAAGAAAATTATCAAAAATATCCAGAGTACAAAAAGAGAAAAGGGAAGAGTGCTGTTAAAAAATGCTATTGTATCGTTAAAAAAGCCGCGTATCGCATTGGCGTCGTTTAACATTCTTCTGCACGTCCATTAAGAACAAATAAACTAAAAAAAAAATTAACTAAAACGATCGCACCTTCATCCGCTTGTCTCCCGCTTGCTCGCGCGCGCGCTCCTTGAAAAACTCAGACATTCGCTTCTCTACTACAGTCATTGACCGGCTTGCTCTCTGCATCGTTAACACAACATTACATAATCGCGCGATCTCTTTTTCTGCGCGAATTTGCACATCTCATTGCCATCCTTATCAGCAGTACGTTCTTTCCTCGTTTAATTCTCTCGAATTCGAAAACGTCGCGAATAAGACAGTATACAGAGAAAAGAAGAGAAAAAAAAATCGAAAACTTACGTCTAAAAATGTGCGCGTCGCGTAATACTGACGAGAAGCTCGCGTTTTAATTCTTACAGATATAAGTAATATATATGTACACATTATAAACAGCGTCGCTCATTACGAACGCGACACACGATTACGAACTCGCTCGAAGTGCCAATGATAAGTTAACAATGAACAGTCGCGCTAAAGTCTCTCTCTCTCTCTCTCTCTCTCTCTCTTGCACTATCTCACACAAGCGTACATACATACACACATACACTCTCGTTCGCTTTAATCGATGTTGAAATGGTTAATATGGCGAGATACCCAGTAGAGTAGTAATAATTAGGGTCGGCCGTTCGTGGGTGCGCGTTGGCGGCGGCGGCGACGACGACGACGACGACGACCGGTGACAGATAAACAGCGGTAATGTGAAACGGGGTGAACGATAATAGCCATAGTTACACGATACTTGAAGATCCTAAGCGCAAGTTTGCGGGAGATCGATACACATGCTAAAGCTAACACATTTTTCGTTTTATTTTCTTTTACACGACTCACTCATCGTATAACTTGTGTCATCACTCTCAATTTCTAATTTTTTCACCCACCTCCCTAAAATTCCCTGCTTGCCTACGTTCCATTGTTTTTTCTTTCTCTCTTTTTTTTCCACGTGTTTTTTCGTGTATAATATATATAATATATAAACGACTTACAGAACTAGAGCTTGCATTACGTCTTATTTACAGGTATACTTTTTTTTCGGTCTATCTATATACATACAAAAAACGGAGAAACGATAGGAAATGGACGAAAAGGAAAAAAGAAAAAAAGAAAAAATCGAGGTGTGTCAGCTGCGCAATTGGCGAGAGAAAGCAGCCCCCGTCGCTGCAGCTCTTTACAGTAACGTTGAATAATTGACCCGCGGAGGCTCTCCTCAGTAATCGTTGCGCAGGTACAAGCCCTGATCTCAGATGGGCGTTGGCAACACGGTGAAGTCCTGCAGCGCGGTTTTCACGGTCTCGTAGATCGGCCGTTGCGACTCATCGGCGCAGTAGCCGTCGGCCGTGCACAGAGTTTGCAGCTTCGTCAGATAACTGTCGAAGTTCTCGTGGCCCATCTTCTCGCTCGGCGCGATCACTGCTGTTGCACCTGGTCCTACGGCACCCGCTGACCCGGGGATTCGCACGTGCTCCAATAGGCTTATCATGTTTTCACGTAGCGATGCGTAGTACTCGTTCAGGTTGTTATTGCGCTGAGATATGACGACGTTGTCCTGTGAAAATACAATTGTTAATGTTTTTTTTTTGGACTTTGTGGTAACGAAACGTTTTTGTGCAATCAATAGCGGAAAAATGATTTGTTTGCGATGATTGTTTCGTTAGTCTGTGTACTGGTGAACGAGTAATTCAAACTTAATTTTTTGTTAGTATTTAATCAAATGACGCGATTGATTTACAATACAATGTGGTATTGTAGAAAAAAAAACTAGTTTGATGAGTGACTTGACATTTTTATTTTAGTATCCACGAGTCGATCAATCGGCAAAAAGTTATGTGCTCCAAAAATAAATGCGGTTAGTCAGCGTGTCGTAAATTATTTTTATCACGATATTTTTACGATACGTCAAATTCAAGTTAACTAAAAGTTCAAGGCAAGTCATGCACGGTATAAATTTTTCCTTGCGTTATCAGTCATAAGAAATCTTTGAGACCAACTTGCGATAAGTATAGAGGAAAAGAGTATGAAGCAAAAAAAGAAATGCAGCATGCAGTTTGTAAACGGAAAAACAAGGTGGGTTCAAAGTACTTGTGTTTAATGTACAAAACGTGACATAACTTCATAAACAAAGAAACAAAGCTGTAAAAATAATTGTTGTCTGATCGGTTGAAAATTGCTGTCTGGTAGGTAGGCACAATCATTCACGCTATTAACATCTGACAGTAAGTGACAAAAACTTACTGATCATGGGATCGAAAAAATAAAGCTGAACGATTATGTAGAAATAAAAGCCGTAGCAGTAAGTAATGACAACTAATTTGGCCACTAATAATCAGGAATGACGAAGAAAATTCGTGGAAAAATCGATCAGCCGAAAATGCTCGTTTGGGCGCGTCGAGCATAAGCTCGAGATATCGAAGGCGTTCAAGCAACGCCCACACCGACGATGGGTTCCATACCGACCGAGCTTTGAAATTGAGCGTCGAGCTGGGCGCGCTATCGGCTCTGGGAGCGAGAGTAGGCATATACACACACACATGTACACAGACACATATATCGTTGCGGCGTTGCAGTCTGCGGCGCTCTCTCACCTTGTCGCCGTGTTTCAGCTGATTCTCCATAGCGGTGATGTCGGAGCGCAGACGCAGTACCTGCGACTCGACCCGAGCGTTTTCACGCTGTAGCTCGGTGATCTCGGCCTCCAGTGTGTACAGATCCTCGCTCTGGCCTGGTGCCACGCTGCCAATGCTCCCAGTGCCAACTCCACCTCCACCACCACCGATACTAGGATTATTGTTTGGCGGCCCAACTGGAGTCACACCGGCGGTCAATGCTGATGGGCCCATTGGTCCTAATGTTGATGGTATTCCTGGCGATGGTCCTACGGGGATGCTAACGCTGCCGCCTGGCTCTATTACCCCTGTGCGGAGAGAGTTTTTCTCATAACGCCGCTGTCTCTTTCTTCGCTTTTTCTTTTCAAAGTTCAGTTCATAGTTTCAAGCGCAACTTTACTTTTCGATGCTTTCAAATTGATAATGCCGTCAGATACTCTGTGATTTTTTTATTAAATATATTTTAATCGATCAAAAAAAAAGCATATGAAAGTTTCTGAAAAGTTCGTGTTCGAGTGAAAACCACACGAATTAAAGCTCAATCTGATAAACATCGTCATGTCAAAAGCTGTGCTTGTCACCATAGAACGTCGCTCGCTCGCTCCCTATTTTTTTATGGTCTGTTATTATCTGCTCGTTATCACACGCCGCCTATTATTATTCATGGTGAGCGTTTTGAACGAGCACGCGTGACATATACTACAGATATACGCCTCTCGCGAGCGCTGTTTCTTGTGCCCTAATTGGCGTGTACGTCGATTGGCTGTGATAAGACTACCACCACCCCTACGCGAATGAATTCACTTGATAAATCCTTTGAAAGCGCTCTCGCGCTCGCGCGCGCGGCGTCCTTTTGAAAGGTGCAACCTGTGGATTTTTTTTTTGAAACGAGAGAGCGCAGCCAGATTAAAAAAAAAAGGACTTCGCGCACTCGACGAGTCAATTGTCAAGGGATAAAGAAGGGATAAACAGCGTGAAGTGCCATCATACCAGACAGTTTCAAGAATGAAGGGTGACACCGAGTGTTGGCTTTCTTTCAAAGCTCGGCTTCAAGTTTGAGATTCTTAATAAGCTTTTTTGATGGTGTTTTAGTGACACAAGCAAAATAACTCACAGAAAAATATTACTCGGAAATTAGCGTGCTTTCAAATTCATATGATAATAAAGCAGAGACAGGAGATTGAGAAATTAAGCGTCGCGTGCCAACACTCGAGAATCTTTCCTTTATTTATTTTTTTTTTGCTTTGTTGAGATAGTGTGCGTGTATGAGGATTTTTGTATGTAACACCGAAAAAAACAAAAGAAAAAACACACAGAAAACAAGATGGCGAGTACGTCGGTCCCTTACCTTCAAAAGTAAATGTTCTCCTCAAAGCTCAACGACAGGAAAGGAGCTGATTGTGATCCCAGAATAAACCAGAATACATTATTTTTCATTATAGTGGCGTTGATCCGTATTTTTATATATCTTTGTTCAAATTGATCTTATCGACAAGCAATAGTGTCTACAAATTTATTTTGAAAAATTATTGACAATCGAGTTGTAACTTTTTTTATACAATTGATAGTTTTTTACATTTCAAAAATAACTAAATTCTGTTTTTTATTGGTTAAATACAAACCCTTCGTGACTCTGAAGAAACTAACTCGTTGAAATTAATCTCTATTATTCGATACTTGAATTTTACCAAATAACAACGTCGTTAAAAATAATTTGAAAGTAAATCACATGAAGTAGTAGATATTTTTTCTTATATTTGACTTTGATGTTATGAGGTGGGAAAGCTATATAATTACACGTACATGCAATGCTTCAATTTATATTATAGGGACTGGAGGAATCAACCAAAGCTATTGTGTTTTTGGTTCGAGTCACGAAGGGTATATCAAAATGAACGTGTCTAAATTATTTTTATGATATAACTGAATACTCTGAAACAATACTAAGGAAAATAATGTGAGGAATGTTCGTCTTTATGGCAACACATATATGGATAGGGGGATGGATGTATCTTATAGGGCATCCTGATTGGTATGACAGCACATCATTGCGTGAAAGTTAAGAGCAGAGCGTGGCAAAGTACAAAGTCAAATACGAGTTTAAATATGTGATAATATCTAATTTCTTTGTCATTTGAACAAATAATTTTTATGCATTATTGAAAAAAAAATATCGAAGTAACTACAATAAAATTCGATTTTATGCAAGGATTTATCGCGTTAATCGAGATAAAAAAATTTGTCATTCAAGCAAATTCGAAGTACAACAATTTATTTTTGAAAAATTATTCGAAAACGGTGAAAATGCCGATAATATCTCGAATGTAATAATTTGCAACGCCAAACGGGTAGACAAGAAATAGTAAGATATACGAAAGAAAAACAGAAAGAAAGCAAGAGGCAAGATCGAGCTCACCTGTGATGCCTTTGCCATACATGGCGGACATGTCCTCGAACTTGGGCTTCTTGACGGTGTGTCCAGCGATGGGGCAGCCAGAGAGGCTACGGTGCGTGGAGAAGGAGCCGTTGATGTGGCCGATGCCGTCGCAGCCCGGCGTTGGACAATTGACGCCCTCGAATTTCATGGCAGTGGCCGCTGCGACCGCGGCTTTGTGCTGCTCGACCGTGCCGCCTGACTCGAGGACCCTCATCTTGTTGCGATTCGCAATGGGGCAGCCCGATGCGCTGTAATCATCCCCAGTTCTCATCTCAGTGCTCTCTCTCTCTCTCTCTCTCTCTCTCTCTCTCTCTCTCTCTCTCTCTCTCTCTCTCTCTCTCTATGTCCTTGCCTACACACACTCCCAAACGCGACCTTTGTGCTCTCGCGAGGGAGTTCTTTAATTTAATTGACGACGGACGAGTGCATCACTCGTAGCGTCAATGAGCGCGCGAGGCAAGGGTGGACACATTCGTTAGCCTTAACATTTGGCTTTTGTAGGCTTCCTTTGACAGGCTCAAAACCCATTTAGCCGCATTTGCCTCATTGTAAATAGTCTGCCAAATTAAGCCTCGTATTCAAGATTTTTTCACGGATCATTAGCTTGCAAGCGTATTATTTCGCGTTGCGTAACGATGATTAATTGAACGACGGAAAATAACATGGTGAAATTCGAACAATACTGTCGCAAGAAGACTGCAATTTATTTTATTATAAGTTTTAGAGCTAGTGCTCGGCAAAAACTATCAATTTTCTGCGAAAAAAATTCAAAATAAAACGAAAACAAATATGAAATCAAATGTAATCACATACACACACACGCATATTCATAGAGACCATAGTCAAATATTTACCTGCGATGAGAGAGGAATTTACCAGTGGCATGACCAGATCCATCGCAGCCTGGAATGGGACATCTGCTAGGCAGTCGGCATCAAGTCGCAAGCCAGAGAGTGAGAGTGAGCGACGCAAGGCGCGCAAGCGTGAAACGAGCGGAAACCGACAGATATTAGTCAGCGTCTTCGCTTTAAACTTGTCGCGCGCGCGCGCGCGAGTGCTCGTGGCAAAATGGATACGTTTTCTCCCTCTCTACATTTCCCCTTTGCAACGCAAGCCCTCCGTGCCCGTATGAGTGTACACACGCGAGCAATCGAGTGCATTCATGCTCGTAATAGGTGTCGAAGAGAAGAGCCGCGAGATTCGAGGACCGATTTCAATCAATTTGATGAGAGCAAGAAGATACAAGTTGGCTTAACTTCAGCTGTCGCGGCGCTTTAGTTTCTTGAGAGCGAAGAGAGCTTTGTATACGTTTTCATTTCAATTAGTTTGCGAGATCTCAACATTACATCAAACATGCGATCAGTATACGTGTACTATTGACAAAATACGCTTAGAATATCACGAATTTTCATTTCAAGTAGTAAAACACGTTATGGTCAGACATCGTTTCATATCCACCATTCTAAACAACGAATAATCTTGCGAGACCGAAAAAATAATACAAAATGTGCGCAGTATTCCGTCGCGACACCCAGCGCTATTAAGAGTTTCCATACTCTTTGCAGTGATCATAACATCGCGACGATAAAAGTGATACGAGCTACGGGATCCTCGACGTACGGGCGCGACTTTACAACCAAATAAATTTTATCGTCACATCGCTAGTACTGACCTCAGAGGCTCGGAGTCCTGTCCGTCGCGTGGCTTGCTCTTGGGCTTGTTGGCCCGGGGGCAGCCCGAGAGGCTTCTGTGCGACGAGTAGTTGCCCGTAACGTGGCCCGAACCATCGCAACCCGGCGTCGGGCATTTCAGTTCCTGCGAGTGCGCTTGGATTTGCGAGCGGTCTGCTCTCGGGCAACCGGATAAACTGTAAAAGAGGGCGAGAACAAGGTTATTTAGTAAACCTTCGTTAAAATTTATTATTGAGATATATTCAAGAATTTTTGCCGCTTTTAAATTAGCTCGACTGTGATTTTACCGTTATTATTGTTATTCGAATAATGCGGCTCATAGTTCTTGGTATAACTATAATGCACACCTCATAAACATCCGAGAATGGCATGATAAATACATCGCATGCATTTCACGCGACGTTGCCAGTGAACGTCATGATTCAAGGCGCATTACCAACTTTCTCATGATAACTTATCGTCGCAGTTTTTCATCGTTTATTAAGCAAGGTCAAGATTTTTACTCCTTCCTACGTGCGTTTTTCTTTCACGCGGGGAAGAAGTTTGCCGAGAGGCAGTCTGTGTGCATTACGGAATCACGCGTCCAAAGTATGTAAACACAAGATATAAGTCAATATATAAACATGCAAATGACAACGTCGTGGTTCCATTCGGATCATCTATGAGGTGTCGCTCGTAAGATTGAATACTTTACATAGACAAGCTTCTTTCCATAGATATAAGAGAAAAATTTCAATCTTAATCTAATAACACTGAAGGTAGAGCAGGGATCACACTCATACCTGACCCCAATGAAACTTGCCGATTGCCAATTGAGTTTTTTTTTCTTATTTTTCACATTAGTCTTAAAAATAAATTTCGGTCGACACAAATGAACGGATGTTCATGCAACGACATGGTCATTGACTAAGCTGCCCACTCGAGGCTGCCACAATATATTTTTTTTATGAATGAGGCGCATAGTTGTGATAGAATCGATATCCCTTTTCGTAGGGGTCGGGTTTAAAATATGTGGAGGAGATGTCATCCAACACAAATTATTATCTACACATAATTTGATATGAATAAAATAAATTGTATTTGTAATGAATAAAAATAAAAAATTTTTGTCTTGGTTTCACGAGAAGCACATAAAACGATTAATGTATTTCGAGTCTATCTGTAAAACTGAAATAAAAAACTCAGATACATGCAGAAATAAAGTCGATCAGAGAGAAGAGGGGAGTGAAACTCAGTTCGCGTGTTGTCCAGTGGGACGAAGGGTACGTGTGTTTGTCGAGGCGTTCGTGCGAGTATAGAAATATGTAAAAAAGAATAAGGCAAAAAAGAGACTGTTTTTGAAAGAAAAGAAAGAATGTCAAATGGCTCGGAAGTGAATTAGCAGCAGCAGCCTTGCCTTCTGTGGGTAGCGTAGTTGCCTGAGACATGACCCATGCCATCGCAGGAAGACGTGGGACAGTGTATCAGCTCCCGTCCGTCGCGACCGCGAGGGGTCGTCCTCGAACCGGCGCCACAGCCCCCCGCGATACTCAATGATTGTCTTCTCATATTCATACTGCTATGGCCACAACACATACATCATCAATCACCGAGCCAACACATCCTACGTGATTTATTACATGGGCTTTTACTCTATCTATACGTAGCATTTACTCTGCTTGATACAGTTTTCAAACAGGCCTATCTTTATTTTTCAATTTTCGGGGGAGCGCGTTTAACATACGAGGAAGTAATTTTCACATCTTCTTCCATGAGATTCTAAATTTTTTAAATATGCTAATCAATTTACTTTCACCCAATTCATTTATTTTTCGCTTTATTCTTAAATGCCGTAAAATAAATTTACGAAGAGAATTCATCTCAACCACCCACATTTCGTCAAAAAATAAAAGAAGTTACAAAGGTTCATCAGCTTTGAAGCGTTCGAGTGGGTTTCAGGCAGAAAAACTGCACGAAAGGCGTTTCGGTCGCCAGAAGTGGCCATGCCCGGCAAAGTCATTGGAGTCTCCATGTACACATACACATACACAGACAAGTCGAGGCGGACGGCAAAGTTTGATTGCATTTCCTGATTTAACGGAACATATGAAAAACGGACGCGAAAGTGCACTCGAATCGGGAAGGTTCTTGCGCGTGTACAGAGAGAGAGAGAGAGAGAGAGAGAGAGAGAGAGAGAGAGAGAGAGAGAGAGAGAGAGAGAGAGAGAGAGAGAGAGATTGGGAGAGCGAGCGAGAGATGGGTTGGGCTATGAGGAAAGCCTCGATGGCCCTTGAGTGGCCGCGATATTGCTCGGGGGTTGCTTGAGTGCAATCACGCGCGAGCGCGGCCTGCCTACCAAAGCGTCTAACCGTTTTCGGCGGAGGAACGCAGGCGCGCAGTTTGTCTCTCTCTCTCTCTCTCTCTCTCTCTCTCTCTCGCTCTTCTCTGTCTCGAGAGAAGATCCTCGTGTATGAACTCACCCGAATGCCATGGATGCACATATAATACGAGCCGTGTTTTACGCGATGCGCTTGTGTACGTTTACTTTGCTCTCTGTGTCGCATTCTCGCTTATGAAGAAAAGTTAGCTCGTTGGATCTTTTTTTGTTGACATGAGCTTCGCATTACTTTCTTAATACACTTCAGTAACGAATTTCTATTCAAAGTACGATTACTTACGAGAAATCCTTCGTAACGATTCTTAATGACCAGCATTAATTTCATAAGTCTATCGCGCACGTGCTAATCCAAAACGAATGTCGATAATTACATTGATTTACACTTAATGGCCGCAACGATCGAGAATAGTTCGCTAAATCTTTCCAAGCTTATGAGCAAAAAGAAAAGAGCCAGGCCGATACAAAAGTTTTCACGTGCTGCAAGCGCGGATCATACCTATATACGCGCAGGCAGCGGTAATATTGGCTTGGGTCATTAATAACCCTGAAGTACCGGAGCTTCGGTTCCCACGTTCTGTCCCGTCGGTTGCCGCTGCCGACGGGGTTATAGCCTCCACAGCTTCGCCGGACGGGAGGGGAATCGAAGAAGAAGAGCCTTTCGAGAGATAACGGCTCGCGCATCTTGAAATCGATTCTTCGATGAGGCTGTGGCTATATAGCGCGCAATCTTTGCAGCTATAGTGCAGGAGGTGGGGCTTGATCGAGGGCTAGGGTATTTAGCTAATGAGATTTCCGTCTGACTATAGACGGATTTTACTACTCGAAACCGATATAGTTTTTTCAGCAGTGGGTTATTTATGTAATATTTTCTATCTGGATTTATTAATGAATCTGTAATTGTCTTTTTATCAATTGCCAATGATTGAATCGATCCAATTAACATACACGTCACTACGTACACTCGTGTGAAAAGAAGCGAACACGTTGACGAAAGGCATCGCATCGGAAAAGTCACACCCTCGTCCCCTGTTAGCGACAACATTAGATTACGCGCGTCAAAACGTTTTGAGCAGGCACGAAATTACGCGCGAGCACGAATCAGAGAGAGAGATCGCCGAGTGAATGCCGAGCAAATTTGACGCTCGGACCTTTAGCGTGGAAGGGCTAGCTTGGGCGCATAAGAAGCGTGACTGGTGGAGTGTGAGTTGAGAGTTTTGCCGTAGAGGTGTATTCCAGGTCCTAACCCCGTCGGGACTCCTCCTCTTCCTACCTCCACCTCCTTCCATAATCCAGTGCGGTGGCAACTGATTATACCCCGACCCCCTTATCCTCACTCGCGAAGCCCTTCGAACGCTGGCGTCGGCGTCGGCGGCAGCGCCGCATCCCCGAGCTTTACGTCAATTAGAATAAGGTTGGCACTCTCGCCGCTCTCTCCCGAGCGCGCGCGCGCACGCGGGCGCTACGAAGAGTAATTACTTTAATTAACAAAATGGAGGTAGGAAAAGACGAGGACGCAATTGCCTCGCGATATACGTACGTGCTCAAGTGTTTGTGTGTATGTATGTGTCTGTATGTTGCGCGAGGAAGAGAGAGAGAGAGAGAGAGAGAGAAAGAGAGAGAGAGAGAGAGAGAACGGAAGTTTCATCCTCGAGCTCTAAACCACCATCGCGCGCTCGCCTTTTTAACGAATTATGCTACGGAGATATAAGCCCACGCTTTGCTCGCTTGCTCACTTTTTTCAAAGGCCAAGCAGCGCTTTATTATTTTAGCCGGTGCCGCGGTGAGCTCTGGCGCATCTCTTTTTCGCCGCGTGCTTTTTTTCTCTCTCTTTGTAGGTGAGAAGAGGGTTTGCGCCGAGCGCCACGAGGTAAACGAGTATGAAAGATTTCATTAGTCTTTTGCCGACATACATATATTTTGCATGAGCTCACTTCGTTAGGTATGATAGTTGATTTCATTCGGTTTCGAGCTGACGTAAATCAAATATTTAACCGAAGATATTATTTGTCTCGACGAAATTTGTTTTTACTTAAAATTTTTCATATCCCATCATATCGTATTATCGTGTTCGCACTTGTATCTCTATAAAATAATCGAATGCGATTTCTTATCCACGATAAAAAAAAACATCGTATCATTATCAAGGAACGCGAGCTCACGACGCAATCAGTCGCGACAACGAACCCCAAGCGGATCCGGAAACAGAAGCCGGCAATTACAATGCCCAGCTCACGCTACTTCCCGTTAAAAAATGGAAAGAAAAGAAAAAATGCAAAAGCAACGTACATAAACGCAACAGCTATTGTATATGCTCGAAGTCAGTCTGTTGGTTCGCGTGACTTCCGGGCCAGGCGCAACTTCCGCAAGAGAAAAAGCTTACCCATCGTCCTTGCCCGTAGGCTTGTCGAGGGGGCCAAGCGTGTGCTGCGGAGGAGGCATACTGTAACACGGCGCGGGCGTGTAACCCGCTGGTATTTGATAGCCCGAAGTGACGGGGCCGCCTGGGTAACCACTTGCGCACTGGTAACCTGCCGTCGGGTAAGGTGTGTATGTGTTGCCTGGATATTCTGCTTGAACGCCTGTCATGCCGTAGCCTGGATGTGGACTCATTGGTCCGTAGCCTGCAAATGTTCCAAGTATTTGTTAATGTTCGTTGTCATAATCGATTATAATTTTTATTACAATGCATAATTATGCGAAACGTGTCCGACTAAACTTTACTTGTACTACTTAATTTATTTTTTATGCAAAATAGGCATCACGAATTAACAAGAAAAACTAGACAAAAAAAGATTGACATTTCAACAGAATACAATCTGATGTTGATTTTGTAAAAACCGGAAAAAACTAGCGCAGCAGAATTACATTGTAAGTCGATCACAAAGAAATCGCAGAAACAAAGCTTTGCCACGAATCTCCATAAAAATGCAACGATAATTAACGAAAGCCGGGTACGCGTACAGACACAACAACAGTCGAAAAATTCACGAGTGCATCGCGAGTCTTCATTGTAAGCGGACAAGTTCGTTCGGCGGGAGCGCGAGAGAGAGCTTGATTAACCGTTGTTAAGTCCGCGCGTTTATTTGCCAGAAAGAATTGCGGGCCAAAAAACACAGACCACGTCGCGAGCTCGCTTGGCATTCGCGCGTATGTTTCAATTTCAATAACTACTCCCCAGCGTCACACAGCGAACTTCCACAGCAGCTCGCTCTCTCACTCTCTGTATGCGCGAGTGTGTGTATGTGCGAGTACAGTGTATACGCGCCAACGCGAAATATTGATAATTAACAATGGCCAGAGAGGGACGAGAGAAGAAAAGAGGGGTAAGCAAGGAGGAAGAGGGATAGCGTTTGAAATTTTTTTTTATATTCGGCAGTTGTAACCGCGCGTACTGCACGTACACTCTGCCTCGGGGGAGCCAAGCGCGCGAGCGCGAGAGCGAGAGCGAGCGGCTCTTTGTTCTATTCCGATATATCGCCCCTTTCTGCAGCGGCACGTCGGCCGCCGATGTAATGACACGCTACCCGACAATGTATTCATTTCGACTGGAACGTGTCTCGCGCAAATTTATAGCGTTTGCCAGGAAAAACCGAGAGGGAGACTGAGTGAGTGAGGTATGAAGCGAGCTTTTCATCATTCGCTCTCTCTCTCTCTCTCTCTCTCTCTCTCTCTCTCACTCCTGCCTGCCTCGTAAATGTGGGCCACTGTAATATACTCGTACGCGGGAATATTGCCAAGCCGCTGCACGGATACGCTCAGTGAGAGAGAGAATGAAATTCTGTTTTTGTCGTAAGTTTATTTGTTGCGCTGTGCCTATTTTTTTTTACAAGAGGCTTTGTCCAGCGTTGTTTCATTCTCAAACAATGATTTTTTCTCTCTGCATACAAATTATTTCAGGTTTGTTTAAACTGAAATTGAACAAAACAAAAATTCGATATTGGTTGTATTTGCCAATTCAATTTTAATTTATGTACCGCTGTGTCAATTTATTTAACTCTTAATTAAACAGAGAAATATGTATTTTGAGAAAAGATAGTTTCCAATTTATTAAGAAATTTTGCACGAAAGAATTTTTTAAACGCTGATATAAAATATATTCCAGATAAGACTTTTTCTTAAACTTACCTGTTGGATCTCTGTAAGCATCCATGTAATGCGATCCACCGCTGTCAGGCGTACTTTCACGACTGTAAGCTGCTGCATGAACGCCTGGCGGGAAGCTTGGTACAGGCCTGATACCACCGCTGAAGTTGACTGGTTCATTGGCCGTGGAAAAGTCGACAGGTTCAGTTTGCTCTTCGATGGGTCGTGGCGCCGGAAAGCCAGGACCTACCGGTACAGGCACACCGTCGGCACCGTGTCCCGCCGCTGAGTATTGTGGACTCGGTGCTCCGCTATTTTGTAATAAATATAAATTGCTTTAATCGGGTGATAACTTACAGGTAAATATGATTTTAAAATACCATCTATTTACAAACACCGCAAATAAATATGTCCGTAAGCTTAGAAATAAAAATAAAAATTTCAATCTGACGAGGAATATAATCATCTTTGTTAAAAAATAATAAATAAAGCATAGAGAACATTTCGCAGCGATGAATCAAGAGCGAAAGAGCAATGAAAATTTAAAGCAATCGGTCCGAGTGAAAGCGCGAGGTTTTGTCTGTAAACACTAAATTAATTAAGCAGCGATGATATTCGGGCGGCAGCGACGGCGGCGTCGGCAGAGGCGTTACCTGTGCAGTCTGTTCACGCTGAGGTCGAGGGTTTGGCCTTGGGGACTGGGTACTTGGGGGCTGGCCGTTAGATGAGGGCTCGCCGCTGCTTGAGGGCTACCACCGACGGTCTGGCCGCCGCCGTATTGCGGACTCAGGCTGTTCGATCCATAGGGTGCCGCCTGCAACAGTTATATACACAGTCGATATATTATGAAATTATTTTCTTCTTCGCCTTCGCATAAGTACGCTATAAGTATCTGTTGGCCTAAATAATCTATACTCTATATCGATTGCCACCTTACGCTTCTTATATTTTTATATACCTGTGGACTAGTTGACGCCACACTCGACGTAGACAAATCCATAACTGTACCCCCTGGCGATGTTGGCGGACCATTGGCTTTTTGCATTTGTTGAACTTGCGCCACAGTTACGCATTTCACTGGAATGTACAGAACAAATAGCGTCACATGTTTGCTGCCACGAGCGCCTTTAATATTTTGGTTTTACGATGAAAATTTTGCGAATATTTATTTAATACGTAAATTAACAATTTATTTCTCTTATTATTATTTAATTTCTGGAAAATCAACAAAGTGAAAACATGTAATAAGCAACTGACCATCTTCAGTCTTCATCATGCTAGCGACGGTAGCAGCAGCCATAGCCATTTGATGCTGTTGAGCGGCAGCAGCAGCTTCCTGATGATAAACTCGCTCCTGCTCCT
Source organism: Galeopsomyia nigrocyanea (assembly GCA_035047105.1). Classification (NCBI taxonomy): domain Eukaryota; kingdom Metazoa; phylum Arthropoda; class Insecta; order Hymenoptera; family Eulophidae; genus Galeopsomyia; species Galeopsomyia nigrocyanea. The sequence continues at coordinate 4,286,443 of JAWWMK010000008.1, forward strand.
CAGGCGTCATTCCCGTCTGTCCCAAATAGTACATATTCGGCCTTGCATGTAACTGCTGTTGTTGTTGCGGCTGCTGCGGTTGTAATGTCGTACAAGCTTGCGTGTCGTAACGTTCATAAGCGGCAGCGGTGCCAGGATCATAAGGCCGGTGATTCGCCGTTACAGCGCTCTCGTATCCTCGAGTGATGTCGTTCGAGTAAGTCACCACGGGTCTGGCAATGTTGGCCGTGTGCTGCATGTAATTAGCACGCACGTGATCGCGTTGATGCGAGTACACATCTTCGGCGCTGGCTAGCAACGAAGACTCGTAAGGTGAACGTTGCATCTGATGACCTTCCACGCCCATGGGCATTGGGTATGCGACGGCAGGTTGCATGGGTAAAACGTGATGAGCGCCCGGATGTTGGGGTTGCATCGTGCGACCACCCATCGCCTCCATCGACGACATCGATGACGAGTTCGAGTCTTGACTGAGGTACGAGTCGTAGGTCGGCGCTTGTCGCACTGCGTTCGGTGGTGGCGGCGGTGGCGGAGGGGAGTTCTGCCCCCCTACGCGACACGACGTCGAGTCCTCGGTTTTTGGTACCAAAAGTTCCTGATTGGCGTTGGGGCGCGTCGGCGGCTGCGGCGGCAGGCTGCAGCAACTTTGCGAGGAAGATGTGTTTTCCGTTTTTGGTACGACCTTGTTGGCGTTGTGACGCGACTGGCTGCCGTCCTCGGGTGTCTTTGGCGGCTTGACGTTGATGCTCGATGTTACGGGCTTGCTCGCGCCGTAGTAGTCGTACGTCGGCGACGATACCACCGGTTTTGTGTCCGGCTGCGTTGTAGAGACGTACTGGGGATATAGCTTGCTGTCCATTGTCGGTGGCAGTAGATTTGTGCTTATGTATTCTGGTGGTATGCCTGACACTGATTTGCAACATTTTCATCGTGTGAGTGAGCGATTTCTAATAATATTTAAGCAGTGTGCATTGAAATTGTATTTGGCTGGATTTTTAAGAATAATTTTATTTCAATGTTGATGCTTGAAAAAAGGCGTAGAATCTTTTGCAAGTAATGTAACATCTTATTAAATATTTATTTACAAAGTATAATATTTAGAGTCATAAACGCTCTCTGACGCACAAATACAATTCCATTCGAGTGCTGTATTCAAAGTTATCCAGTAAAAGTTGAACATGAATGATAAATTACATCATTATAAACTTTACTTTACTTTTCGTAACCTTCACGCTTCGTAAGTTTTTTTTGTATGTTAAACATCTAGAAGCAACTAAATAACCATTCAAACAACAATAAATTGAATTTCTATGTCTATGGAAAAAACTACTTGTGTGAACTAACTTGGCTATAAGCTCACGATTAAGTGATTAATTATAAATATATGACAATATTTATAGAGTATACCAGTTCTTTTTCCACCTCTGTCGATTGCTTTGATCTTTATAGAACATCAAGCGTTATATTTACAACTTACGAGTTATTCAGTGTGATTGAACTCTTTGCAGCAAATAAGTTTTGTTTCTTATTTTTTTTTTCGTTTTCAAAAGTATCGTGTAAAATCAACCTTGAATTCTACATAAAATAACAATTTATTTATACGATACATTTGCTATTCTATTCAAGTGGTCACGCCAACGTTTCTGTTGAGTGCATTACGCGTATGTGAGCCAAATCGATACTTGCTTCTGTGTCACTTGAGGTATTTAAAAGAAAAAAAAATGATATAAATGTTGAAAGAAGTAAGTATGTCCATCGTTCGATACACGTTGTCTACGACTCAAATCACGACGATGCAAACCTTACCTTGTGCCTTATGTCGCGCCTCGCGAGCGGCTTGTTTATTGGCCGCGGCAATCGGGCATCCGGACAAGCTTCTATGCGTGTTCCGATTGGAGCTGACATGGCCTCGGCCGTTGCAACCAGGCGTTGGACATTTCAAAATTGTCTCATGCATCGCCAGAACTGCGAGAACCCAGACACGTGTTTTTTTTTTCATTGTGTTACAGTAGAAAAAATTGAATGCTTTTTGTCACACGTCGACATTATACATTATTGACGCGCACACTTAGACAGAAATCACTGGCGAATCTCTTATATCGATTTGAGTATAATATATATATAGATTATTTTCTGACTTTTTAATGGAATATATAGATGACGATTCACGTAGGAAACAATACACGGAAAACAATCAATAGAATGAAAATAATGAAAGGAAATTCATATTAACGGTCACGGATAGAACACAAATTTATATAATGAGTACATAATATACTGAGCGGGTAGAGAGAAAAAAAAAGTAAACAAAAAAGGTACAATTAATTTGGAGAGAAATTACACACAACACAATAAACTGTCGTTCGTGTATTTGTGATTAAACCTGAATTGATTCATTTCTTTTTCTGTTTATTCGCAAAACAGTAATATGTCCAATGAATAGTCCAATAAAAAAGAGTCAGTTCAATCAAGTGGTGATGTAATAAAAATATCCGCGGAATTCCGATCGCGATGGATGACAAAATGTGATGATATCCCGATTGAAAAACAAGCACGAACAAACAAAATTGATTTTGAAAGCTGATAAAATCCAATAAAAAAACAGTAATATGATAAAATTGTCATCGCCAAAAAAAAAATCTAAACAATGGAATTGATGATTTAAAGTACGTAAAAAGAAAAAAAAAGAAAATGAATACCCGCATGAATCAAGTGAAAGCCCCAAAGCTTTGGATGAGCTTCCTGTATTATACTCAAAAACGCAGTGAAAGAGATCCTCACTTTTGATTCTGGCGTGTGCGCATGGCGTTTTTTTTTTTTTTCGTGTTTTTTTCTCTCACTTTTCTGCCCGTGTCTCGGGGTCTCGAGTTCTTCAAAACTCTAATACGGCAACATAACCAAGTCAAGTGTGGTGATTATTCTCTACTAAACTGAGAAAACTACAAAGAGAATGGGTAAACAAATTATAAATAATAACAAAAAGTGAACGCAGTAAATAAAGCTCTCTACCCCGCTAACAAAAAGCACAAAGATGTTGAAACAAAAAAAAATAAAAATAAAACAGTAATATAACAACAGACACACACATAATGCAGGCGTACACGCGTAACTCTGTCGGTTTTTTTTTCAAACTGAGAGAGAACGTGACTATGTATTCACTGTCTCTTGCCTCGGCAAAAAAACCGTTGAAAAAACAAAATTATTACGCATATACAGCAGGTAGCGTGTTTTCAATAGAACTCTTGATTTCAAACAACAATGATTTTCGTGATAAATATTCAACATCGAAGGCTGTGCGCGCTGCTATTTTTTTAATTTTGCTTATGCTAATTACATCGATAACAGTGGATCGTGTCATTTTCTCTCCGCCATGTTGTAGTAAAACAAAAAGTTCTATATGAACAAAGAGCCGCCGTTACTGTGTTCTGAAGAATATATGCATACTATACAGCTACGCAATAACGTGAGTGTTAATTAAAGCGGGTGTCGACGATACTCACTTTCTGGCGTTAATTTATCTTTGCGCGGACAACCGGATAAGCTGAAAAAGAAACAACTTCATTAGGGGCTTGTTCACAATGGACAACAATTTGTCGCTGTGGGAATTCAAAGTTTTTGCCCGGATTAATTAGCGTTACTAATTTTATTCGCGAAAAATAAAATTCTATTCGAGTCAACATTTTAAAAAGAAACTTACTTTACTAGGTTGAGCCAATTAGTATAAATAATTATTTTATAAATAATACGGAGGTATTATCACAAAAAATAATTGTTATATCTTTTGAACTAGGCAAGTATGCGTATCGCTATCCGATCCATCATAGACACTACTACTGAAAATAAATCCTCCACACCGTTTAACAAAGTTCAACGTCCTTCAACAATAACGTCATGAATGCTTGATTCTATTGTTCCAACTTTTACCCGCGTAATAATAGTATCTATAACAGCGAATGAATAAAAAAGGAAGAGAGCGGTTAACAAGTTCGATCGCGTTCTAGATTAAAAAGAATGAGAGGAACGTGGTCAGGGTGTTCGAATTGATAGGCCAGTTCTGAATTAAACGGGCAAGTCGTCGAACGAGGGCAGTTAGCATAGGTTGGGAGGATGGGGGATGAACGACATCAGCAAGCAAATCGTCATGGAGCGAGAGGAGGATGTGAATGGCATATATATGTATATAGTACGTGCAGAGTGCAGGTAGGCAGTTAATTCAACGATAATTACTTACCTGCGGTGGTGCGAGTAGAGTCCGGTCACGTGACCCTGGCCCGTGCAGCCGGGAGTCGGGCACTTGTTGCCCTCTGCAACAAATCAAACCAACCCCAGCGTTTGGCCTTTAGTCCATTAAGCGTACGCATACAGATACTCACACTCTCACTCGCTCTCTCTCTCTCTCTCTCTCTCTCTCTCTCTCTCTCTCTCTCTCTCTCACTATGCAGAGACAGAATGAGGGACACACACGAGTGTTCGCGCGTGCTCTATGTCGATTTCTATCAATATAAGCGCCATCGCAAGTCGTTGCCTTGCTGCTGTATGAATTATTTTCATACACGGGTAGGTGAGAGCGCACTGGATCAATTAAATCGCTGTTAAGCTTCGAGTGCTTTTGCTGCGGGGGTCGCGAAATAAAAGAAAATCAACTATGGATGAATTAACACACTCGTCGTGCGTGTGGAAGTACATATTGCGCACGAAGCACTAGTTATTCAGTCGACTGTATTATTTCTTTTCTCGAGTACCTCATACGATATTTTCCGAATGATCTGATCCGATTACATTGGCTTGCGATGATGGTTATTGATAGAATCGACATAGTGTATACAAATAATTGGTATTTATACAACAATATGATACTTTTTTATCCATTAATCCGACGTAATAAATTTCCATAACCTAACTATGACAAGCGTAATCTATTCATAAATGGAAACGTGCAGACTATCCGAATCCAATTAACCACGATAGATTTGCATGATCGCAACCGTTTGACGTTCACCGCTCTAACACATGATAATCCCATCAAAATAATTTTCTATTTATCCTGATAAAAAATACAATGAATGAAATTTCTTTCACAAACAAAATGAGCTAACCACCGACTGATAAACTAGTTAAGTAAAGTGTCTTTGTCGTGAAACACGCGTGTGAAAGGATTGGATGCGAGCTCATGTGTGTGTGTGTGTGTGTGTGTGTCTGTGTGTGTGTGTGTGTGTGTATGTGTGTGTGCGGTCACCCCGAAGATTTGGTCGCACTACTTGCGCGAATGTGTGAATAGCCGCTGGGATTTCGCGGGGCTATGTGTGTCTAAGCCACGCGAGATTAGCGCTAAAGCTACGGTCGACGCATGCTTGTCCACGAAAACAAAGAGAGCCAATTCCCCTTACATTCGCGCAATCCACCTACGCGTTGCGATGTAGGCCACGAGAATGTTTCGTTTTATGTATGGCTATTTATAGCTCATTTCGTGATTTACATTTATGAAGCGTTGTCGCAATGATTATAGTAATAAAAACGGTAGGCTGAGTTAATTGGATTGGTTAAAGGTCATTTCTCTTTGATATTATTTGTTAAAATTAACAACTGCGGAATGTAATTCATAACATTTTTAATAGGAATTGATTCCAGCTTTAGACTTCTGTCGTTCATATGGCCATCTAGTCAGGTAATCGAGCTTCACGCACATGTAACAAGTTCTCATAACTCGAAGGATTAATCTCGTCGCAAGCATCCATACGAAATCGAAAGGTGGACATCTCTCGCGAGGCGTACGTGTGACCGCAGAAGATATTTGCAATAGAGTCGTTCGATGCGATAGCAAGCAGTATATAGCTCGGGGGAGTGTGCGAGAGAGCACTTTTACAAACTTCGCTGCGAGCGTTGAGTAATCCCCTGATCCCAGTTCGACGTCACGGGAAAGAGAGAAACTTCATCAGGCCGTCATTCCCGTTGTTCTGACCGTAAATTGGATTACGATACGTGACGTCATTAGCGGCTCGTGCCTTTTATTTAGAGCCGCCGCGTACACGCACACCTTCGGCTAATCAACTTTCTTTTCTCTCTCTCTCTCTCTCTCTCTCTTCGTTTACGGGCATCCGCTACATTAAAAACCATTGCCAACTTTTGATGAGAGAATGCGTGGGGTCTAAAAAGATAACAACGCGGATATATAGGTTCTATGAAGACGTTAAAAGCTCTAAAACTTCGCTTTGATTTCATTAGAAAGCGAGGAAGAAATTTTCGTAATTAGCCTTTTTTACACTTTAGTATTAATTACATCAAAAATCTCTTCACAGCCCATTGGAATACTTTAGTCAAATAAATTCGCTTGGGGAAAAAAAAACTAGACTGCCCGCGGGCCTGGAAAAAAAAGAAGGAAGCAGTCGTCAAACAGGCGCAAAGGATCGGATTACGAGAGAGGGCCAATTAATTAACCAGCTCGCGAGTTTTAAAACGTAAGCGGCTGGTCAAGGGTCACGACTACGGCACGCGCCTCTGAATAGACTTTTAACGAGCCGACCTTTTTTACCAGGGCAAGGGTGAGTCGACGGGAAAAAAAAAGGAAGAGAAGGGACGCGGGTCGTATGTGTGTGTATGTAATTGCGTTATTTTGTAGCTATTTCGCACGCGCGGGAGACTCGCTGCGTAAACAGCGCATGATTGTTTTATTCATATCCGTCTCGCTGCACATTTGTAATGAAGTCCTAACGCGAGAGAAAGAGAGAGAGAGAGAGAGAAGCGACCCTCATCTACATGTCTTGACTAAGAGAGACGTTTTATTTTTCGCTTTTGAGCTTATACTCTTTATTCC